>VDFB02000015.1:113325212-113925212 GCA_007258455.2 Sequoia sempervirens
TTACGTACCTCTTGTTCAATCAATACCTATCACTCTCTCTCACTCCCTCTATCTATCTCTCTTTATCTCCCTCCCACTCTCTCCCACTCCCTCTCTCTCCCTCTCTCTCATGTCTCTCCTTCCCATCCCCCTCTCTCTCAGGTCACTCCCTCTGGAAACCTACCTAGGTAACTCTCTCTCTCTCTCTTTCTCCCCTCTCTCTATCTATCCCACCCACCCTACCTAGATAAGTACCTCTCCCTCCACCCCCTCTTTCTCTTCCTCTAAGGTCACTCCCTCCCACACCCTCTCCCTCTCTTAGGTCTCTCATTCACATTCCCTCTCTCTCCCACTCTCTCTCTTGCACTCCCTCTCACTACCTATCTCTCAAGTATCTCCCTCTCATCCCCCCTCACACTCTCAAGTCTCTCCCTTTGCACCCTACCTACATAACTCTCTCTTTCTCTCTGTCTCTGTCTCTCTCCCTCTCCCTCCCTCTCTCTATTCTCTCTCTCCCACTCCCCCTCTCTCTTACTCCCTCTATCCCTCCCACCCTACCTAGTTAAATCCCTCTCACTCCAACCCCTTATCTCCCACTCCCTCTCTCTTAAACTCTGACTTCCACTCCCTATCCCTCTCTCCAGACTCTCTCTCTCTCTCTCTCTCTTAAAATCCTCCATCCCTCTAACGACATACATAAATAAATACATACATGCATAATACATATGTACATACAATTACATTGGTGGTTGCCGTTGCACCAAAAGATTGACTTGTTAGTGCCTGATAGTACCGACAGATTTATGTAAAATCCATAGGAGGTGGTTAAGCCATATCACAAACCCAAGCACTGTGTTGGACAAAGAAGACCAAGGGACACACCATCTTGGAACAATCCCCCTAGCACAAGTGAGGGTTTGGAACCCGTGACCTTGGATCTGATACCAATTGTTACATTGGTGGTTGTCGTTGCACCAAAATATTGACCTGTCAATGCCCGATACAACCAACATATTTATATAAGATCCATAGGAGGTAGTTAAGCCATGTCACAAACCCAAGCACTGTGCTAGACAAGGACAAGTGACACACCATCTTGCAACACATACAAGCCTATATACATACAAGCATACATGTACACGTGTAGATACAATCTTACATATATATAGACATACATACAATATACATGCATTGATACATACAGGTATACATACAAATATACATGACATACAAGAATACATGTACATACAAACATACAAATATATAAACATACATTCAATAGATTATAATTTAACATAAAGCAACACATAACGTGAGTGCGTTATACCACACTCACGTTATGTCTTGCTAGACATGTTCCCCACAAACACAAAAAACCATGTCAAAATTGAGATATAATGTGCACGCGTTATATCTTGCTTTGGGAATCCTCAAGCATTGGGATTGGTATTTGCCTTGGAATATCAACCCAAAGGCTTGGAGGGAATTCCCAATGACCAAAGACATGTTTTTGAAAATTCTACAATATTTCACATAATCGGGTTTATGCTCACCATAAGGATTGTATGTGGTTCAATATCAAACAAATCAAACATCTGGGTAATGTTAGGTTCTCTCTTAGCTATCCAATGATATAATTTTTTTCACTTTCTGACAATCTTAAGCCTTTCATCCATAATTTCTTTTGTTTGTATGTCTCTTTTTTTGGCAAAAAGCAGTGTTTGGTGTTTTTTTGTTATAAATTAACCGTTCACTGAAATTTCTAATAAATTGCATTTTTAGAAACTAGACTCCATTCTACCTTTTTTTATTAAAATTTCAATTAGTTTCCAAAATTTGTAGGGGTAGCACGGCCAATTTTTTTTTCTTCAAGAAGTGTCCACTTCAAAAATTAGTTAAAAATTAAATGTTCATTAAAAAATTATTAGAAAAATTGTGCATCAACTACATACTATTAGCTAACTTCTTATTATAGCAATTCTAAAAATACTAAAAAGAAAATTCATCATGCTGGGGTTGCATAAGAGTTGCTATGTAATGTTTTTCTGACAAAAAAAACACCAATTTGTGTACGTCCCTCATTTGAACCCCTTAATCTCAACCATTTTCAAAATAAATTAGTAGTTTATAAAGTAGACTTAGAGCAAGCTTCAATCCTTGTTTTTGTTCCATCTCAAAAATTTTAGTGTAACTATCCTCAATTTCACATCCAAGGTCAGTATTTCTTGATTTAAAAAAAAAAGTGGCCACTTAAGCCCCTTTTTGGGAACCATCTTTGTGCACTTACCCGTACCACAAGAAACAAACAAACCCTATGTTTTATTTTACAAACCTTTAAATGCAACATATAATGAACCATTTCTTAGAATTTCTATTCATCCATTAAACCACCCCATTTTTTGAAGGCATGTGGGATTATTGTTTTCACCTTAATACCATAATATTCATAAAATGATTTGAATTCATAATTATAATATTCACCCTGATTATCCATACTTAAAAATTTAATTTTCTTGCCAATCTAGTTTTCAACTAATGCCTTAAAATTAAAAAAAACCTGAAATACTTCATTTCTCCTGTACATAAAATAAAAATCTATTCATCTAGCATAATCATCAATAAAGGTGAAAAGATAATTAGCACCTAAAAATGAAGGATATCTTAATTCACACAAGTTGCTATGAATGAGTTATAGTTAATGATTGGCTCTCCATGGTTTGCCTAAATCAAAAGGATCTTGATGGTGTATACCTAAAACATATTCTTCACACATGCATTCAAAATATAAAATCTATTCTGATCCTCTAACCATATTAATTATAACCATGTCTTGTAATTTTATATAAATTATATATTTGTCTAACATGCTAAAAAATTGACATATGATTTGAGCGATCAATGCATGAGAGACTATGTATCATTATCAATAAAGATAATTTTTTTGAAGATAATATCTTTATGTACAACTCTACCAATAGAAATTATATTTCTTAGGTATTTTTATCTCTAATAATGACTTGATTAGCATTGACAACAAACTCTTGACCAAATTGAATAATTTTTTATTTTGAAATAATATTTCATGCCTAATTAATTAATACATGTTTGAAAGAACCATTTGTTACATTAGTAGCCATTTTCATCGATTCCCACATTATCTTATCAAATTCTTAGAGTTACATATTAAGCCTATGTTGCCATATCATACTAGCAATGGGACATCACACTTCTCCTCACAAGTATTATGCTTACATTGTCATATTATTACATTGGGGCACATTAGGCCTTTCTTGACTATACATCCTACTTTCATAATCACACCTTTTGCATTGAGGGAATCATGCAAAATGATAACACTAGAGAAGATTTTTCTAGTTTCCAAAGGTAATGAGATGGGTGAACAATTATATTTCTAGTTTATTATGGTTTAAACTATGCAGAAGTATAAATGTATTTAAGTATTAATCCATACAAGTAAAGGAAGTCAATAATGATCATATATTCACATCAAATATTTTCCCCCAGCCTTTTTCAATATATTTCCCATTATGAATCAATGTCAAGTTATTATTGTATAATCAAAATTTAAATATTTTATTTTCATGAGCTTCTATCAAAATTCATTCAATATTTTTTATTTGGAGCTGAGTGTGATAGTGGTGGAAATAATATATTTAATTCATATGAGGGGTATAAAATTTAATTAAAAATATATACCTGAGATATATAGTAAAAGTCCATGAGATATTTTAATAGTTGTGTTTTAGGAGGGGTCTACAAAATTCAGATACAAATTATAATTAGGGGCATTATTTAAGATTCCATAATCAAACATGATTTAGGAAAAAAATTACTAAATGAACCCCCTAGGGTACTTATATGGGTGTGATTGGCCACTAAGAGCCACATCATATTTTATATTTTCTTATGTATTGGAGTATAGGACCATTGAGAGGGGGGGTGAAACCTTAGTATTCAACATGTGCCTACCATTTGTCATCATTTTAGATGTTGCACATGTTTTTATTGGATGTTGAATTTATCACTATTATTAGTTTAAATTCTATTATTTTTTTCACTTTCCTATAATTCATTGCAGCCTATAGATACAACCAATAGTAGGGGCATCTATTTGTACTAACATTCCTATGTTAAGCTCTCAAGTAGTGGCAATTGCTAAACAAATACTCATCAATGTGGCTAGATAGAGCATTATCAAATAGCATGATATATTCTAATAAATCGCATGATAGAAATCCATTCCATTTTCTATACAAGTAACATTCTTCTAACCCTCATTTTCTTATTTCCTGTTTTCTAGACTATTAGAAAAACCTTGTATTTTTTGCCTAATTTTTAATTGTGAGATAGAATCTACTTATTTTAAAATTTCCCTCTATTTTCAAGTTCCCTTAGAGCACACATGCTAAAGGATGCATTAGTCATCACCCTAAAATTGGTAAAACTATACCTATTATTTTTTCAAGTTTTTCAAATAAACCTATAATTATAATTGAACTAAGAAAATAGAAATTAGAGTATCACTATATGGTTCAAGGATTTATTTTCATATATTTCCTAAGTATAGTTTAGGTAGTATTTTGTTCTATTTTATCTTAAATACATGTGTAATTTATTCCAAAATATTGTTCTTTGTTAGATCTTTAAGGTTTCATCCATGGATGCTTATGTTTTGACCTTGAGACCTTGTAATTCCTTTGTTCATTTATACATCATGTAAATATTTGTATTTTAATCCATTTTCTCTCTCCTATACAAATGTTGACTATTTGTAGCTCATTGTATGTTACTTAGGTGAAATCCTTGATCATTTACAAATATGGATAGATCCATTCTATCCATTTAGAAAATTTATAATTGATAGACTTTCATGTGGAGATTTCCCTTATTACTATTTGTGAATCCCCTTCTTTATCTATTGATAACAATTTATTTGAAGCGTAAATATTAAGGACTTCAAGAAGGGAAAAAAAATCTTCTTTTTTGTTTGTGTCATCATATAAAAAATTCCAGTAGGCTCAAAGGGGGATTCTATAATAATTTCTCAATAAACACCCAGCTCCAAAGACCTTGAGATTACCTAATTGTGCAATCTTTTCTCATTCATTCTTGACTTCATACTCCTTCGATGTTGGATATTTCTAGTCAATTTTTTTGATATAACATTGAATTGCAGATCAATTTAATATGGTTGTTCAAAATAATGATTAAAATTTACCATTCAAATAGAAAACATGGAAACAATCATTTAAATTCTTCAAAACATGAAAATAATTGTGGCAACGGAAAAAGTATCCCTCTACATTTTCACACTTAATCTGGGAATTCTTAACATTAAAATGGACCTAATGTCACCTTGACCTAGTTTTGTAATGTATTATCTACATTCACATTGGATTTAGGGCCCTTTTAAGCTAAACAAACTTAATTTTGCTTTAATCTAATGTTGTAAATTGTATTTATTTGCACCTTCACATTAATTTTAGGACCCTTGTAAACTAAATGGACTTAATTATGGCTTATTTATGGTGTTGTAAAGTGTACCTTCACACTTTAACACTAATATATGGTTTTCATTAATTAATTGGGCTTCTTTATGCCTTATTTTGCATCCACAAGCATCATTTAATGCATCTTTTCTTGGATAATCCTGACATAAACCAACATCCAATCATAATTTAGGTATTTTTGAAGTGTGTGGCCTAGATTTAGTGATTTGAGACTCATATGCCACCTTGGGCATATGAGTCCCACCTAGGTTTTAGGGCCCCAATTTTAATTTTGTATCATTCTAAGCATTTTTGAAAAATGTGTCCCATAGTTAAGCTAAATGGGACTCATACACCACTTTTGGTGTATGAGTCCCGTGTAGTCCCAAATCAAATTTAATTCAAATTATTGGAAGGATTTTATCCTCCTAGATCTAATGTCAGCTTGTAGTGTTGTAATTTTGAGAAATTTGGTATAAAAAAGTATAAATACAAGGTTATTTCACTCATTTTCACCTAAGCATTCATGAGATCATCCTAAGAATTTCAAGAGAGAATTCATAATAGAAAATTTATGATTAGAAGACTTCACAAGAGTGTCAAGAGAGTTTACAAGAGAATTTCTAAGGCATTCAAGGGCAAAATTCTTCATTAATTGTTGCAGCAACTCAAGATCCATCATCATGTCAAGGTTATCAAACATCAAGCATGTTGTTGAGCTAGTGTTGTGATGTTGTATTCAAGATCCAAGTTTATGCATTTGTTCTACACTTATTTCAAGATCTCGGTCTACATCCTTCATGGCCACTTCATGTTAGATTGTAGATTTACAAGACATCATTCAAGGTATCATTGTTCATGGTTCATGTCCTTGTTTCATTATCTCATCATTTGGTTTAATTACCTAAAAGGGGTTTGACCAAGGAAAACCCCTATTCTCTAACAATCAACAAGTTTTTCTCTCCCTTGGTGTGTGATTGCAAATCTAGGTGTCTTGAAGCTTGCAGATCCTTTGAATATTAGGTTACAAGGTAATTGAAGAAAGTCATCAAGTTGTCACAAGGTTGTCATCTACACAAAAAGTCACCTACAGGTTGCAAATCAAGGTTTTGGATCCAGAAATAAAGTGTGGAAGGAAGAGTAGAGATAGGAGAGCAGAATCAAACCTTAACCCTATAAAAAAGTTGAGTGGGACTGATACACTAGTTGTCGCATATGAGTCCTAGTATAGGTATTTTTCCATATTTCAGGAGATTCAGACTCACCATTGTTAGATTCTAGTTTTGGCATAAAAACCCTAGTCTAGGACTAAATCACCCAAACTGGCGTACGAGTCCTAGTGGGCATTAAACAACAAGTTTTCAGGATTTTATAGCTTTTTTTTACTTCATTACTCTTCTAGGTGCACCTATGTTCATTTTTAGTTTAATATTCGATATTTTAGTTTCATTTCCTAGGTCATCTAGTTAGGCTTTGCATAATACTTTTCTTGGTGATGAACCCCTCTTTAGTTTATAATTAGACCCTAGAACACCCCCATTGCATATCTTTCTCCTTCATTTCATCCCTAGTTCGAGATCTCTAGGGGTCCCTTTGAATGTGATGTTAGCGAAATAAGAATGGTCTTATCCCCCTTTATGTGTTTCATCTTCCAAAAAGGTGGAACCCTATTTACTACATTAAAAATTCAAACTATCAAATTCAATTAAAAAATATACAAAATTAATCTTTTATGTTAATATTGACTTGCTCATGTAGATATAGAGGGTTCATTTGAGGAGTGTTGGTATGTTTATCTTAGTATGCATTGTGATTTCATTGATGATTTTGAGTTTATGAGATGTTAATGGGCTTATTCCCTTTGGTTTGGGAATGAATTTGGTTTGAGATGCATACATATTGATTCCAATTATATGTGGGTATCTCTTTGGGGCTTTATGGAGGATATCATACTTATCATAGCCTATCATTTAAAGGTGTGTGTAGGACACTCTACAAGTTTTTATTTGTAGGTTATCTCTTTGCTCTTGTTCTTCTTCCTAGATATGTGTACTCACTTGACATTAGAGTTTGGATTTTTGTGGAGTTATGGTGATCAATATTCTTGTGGTCATGTTTTGTTCACCATTCTTTGGTGGCAACATGGAGGTTCCTTGATAATTTTCCTTTGCTAGGTGTGAAGAACATGGGAGAGCTACGAAGACTAGTGGTGAGAGATTTATTGAACAAAATATTGGTTTGTAGGTTTTGTAAATATTTGTGGATGTTTCTTGGTACTACATGGTGTTGGTTACAATATCTATATGATGCTATTGGTAAATATTTGGATGCCTTGATCTCATATTTTCAAATTTGACATTACCTATGCAATGGGAGTTCCTAGATGCATATGTTCTTCATTGACATGTTTTAACCTTGGAGCTTATGGAGGATATCATACTTATCATAGCCTAGCATTTAAAGGTGTGTGTAGGACACTCTACAAGTTTTTATTTGTAGGTTATCTCTTTGCTCTTGTTCTTCTTCCTAGATATGTGTACTCACATGAAATTAGAGTTTGGATTTGTGTGGAGTTATGGTGATCAATATTTGTTGTGGTCATGTTTTTTTCACCATTCTTTGGTGGCAACATGGAGGTTCCTTGATAATTTTCCTTTGCTAGGTGTGAAGAACATGGGAGAGCTACGAAGACTAGTGGTGAGAGATTCATTGAACAACATATTGGTTTGTAGGTTTTGCAAATATTTGTGGATGTTTCTTGGTACTACATGGTGTTGGTTAAAATATCTATATGATGCTATTGGTAAATATTTGGATGCCTTGATCTCATATTTTCAAATTTGACATTACCTATGCAATGGGAGTTCCTAGATGCATATGTTCTTCATTGAGAGGTTTTACCCTTGGAGCTTATGATTGGATATTTGGTTTGTATATTTTGATGGAATAAGGTTCAATTTTTATGATTTGTACACCTTTTAGGTATGGTTATTTGGATGTGTTAGTATTTTCTATGGGTTCTATTTCAGCTATCTTGGCAGCCATTGATTCATATTTGTTACCTTTGGATTGATTTTGTGTGTGTTGGGATATTAGTTGGAGGAAAGGTTTATGATTCTATGCGACAATTAACATGACATCTCTTTGGACAGATTCTTATATTTGTGCATTGGAATGATGGGTGATGAGAGACTTAATGCTTGATATGGTGGTTACCTTGTTTCTTGTTTCACATGTCTTGATAGAGCACATGGAGCACTTTGATTCCTTGATGGTATAGTGGATATAAGTATTTTTACCTTGTTCATGTTTGAGTTTACTTATTACCCCTTATGTAATGTAGAAAACAAGTGGAGAATGTTAGCAAAATGTGTGTTATACACTTTGCATAATGTTATAGTGTAACTTATTATTTGTGGTGGACCTAGGGGACCTATGGATGTGTGCATCACATGGGGTTAATATTATTGGGGCCATTGTATGTGGTGTATGTAACATTGAATTAAATAATTAATGCGGGGTTGAACATTAGGAAAATATTTAATTTTGGGAAAAATTAGTACTAAAAAGTAAATGATGGGGGAAATGGTTTTGTAAACTCATGGTATTAGTCATATGGTTTATGTAATACCACTTGGTGGTTTTGTGCAAGCTTATGACTACAAAAGAAAGCACATGGGTGGTTGTCTAAGGTTGGTTTGTTGGCTAATTTGGATAAGGGGTTGATTGAATCTCTTGGTTATATTTGTGAGGATTTGAATTATGGCATGAATTGTGGTTATATGCTTATTCACATGGAGTGCATGTAGAGAGCTTATATTTCATAAATGTTCATAGAAACTCTAAAGATGTATTGTAATGATTTTTTGTTGAATAATACATGGGTGAAAAATGATTTTTGAGGTTGGGTTTTTCCCTCTTTAGGCTTTTTCCATAGTATATCTTGTGTCACTTTTTATGGCATGTCTTCTATTCTTTTGCATATGAATTATGAATACTTGTTTACATATATTTATCCATTTGGGTTAATGGAAATTTTCTAACAAGGTAGGTAGGTGAAGTACAAAGTAGTGAAAAAGGGATGGGTAGTGAGTGGAAAGAGATAGAGAGGTGAGGTAGAGAGAAGAAAAGATGAAGATAGAGATAAGTAGAGAGGAAGAGAGAGAGGGTTGGAGGGAGAGGTAGAGAGGGGAGAGATATAAAGAGGTGAGATAGAGAGAATAAGAGGAGAGAGAGAGGGGTAGGGAGGAATGGAGAGATAAAGAGGGGAGAGAGAGGTGAGAGAATGATAGGTATATCCTCAAGCCTCCATCGTGAACCCTAAACAATAAACCTTAAACCATAAGCCCTAAAATCTAAACACTATATGCTAACCCCTAAATTAAAGACCCTAAACCATAAAACGTAGGCCTTAAATCTTAAATCTTAATCCATAAACCCTAAACAGTATACTCTAAACCATAAACCATAGGCTATAAACCCTCAAATATAGGCCCTAAACCTTATATTATTCACTAAACTCTAAAACCTAACATTAATAATTTAACACTAAAACCTAAATAATTAAATTTAATCTCTAAACCCTCTATCATAAACCATAAACCCTAAAAAATAAATGATTTAGAGAGATAGGGACAGAGAGATGGATAGGTGAAATAGAGAGGAAGAGAAGGAGAGAGGGAGAGGGAGAGAGGTATAGAGGGAGAGAGAGGTATGGAGAGTGAGGGAGGGAGGGAGAGGTAGTGAGGGGAGAGAGATAGAGAGGTGAGAGAGGAAGGATGGAGGTAGATAAGTGAGAGAGAGGGGTAGGGAGGGAGGGAAGGAGAGGTAGAGAGGGGAGAGAGAGAGGTGAGAGAGAGGTAGGTGCCACACTAAACCCTAAACCTTTAACCCTAATCTATAAATATTAAACACTATATGCTAAACCTTAAACCCTAAATCCTAGGCCATAAACACTACACCATGAATTATTTAGAGATAGAGGAAGAGAAGGAGAGGGAGAGAGGGAGACTGAGAGAGGGGTAGGGAGGGGTGGAGGGAGAGGTAAAGAGAGGATGGAGGGAGATGTACATAGGGGAGAGAGAGAGGTGAGATAGAGGTAGGTATCCCCAATATATCTCTCTACCTACCTCTCCATCCATCACTCCCTACCACTCTCTCTACATCTCTCTCCCTACATTTCTTATTCCCTCTCTACTTTTCTCAATCTCTCCTCTCTCTACCTTCCTTCCATGTATACTTATTTTATCTCCCCTCTCCCAACCCTCTCTCTATCTCACCTCTCCCTCTCATAGACACACACATCTATCTCCCTCCCTAATTCTTCATCCCTCTATCATTCCCTCTCTACTCTCTCTCTCCCTTTATCTTACTCTCTCCTTCCCTCTATAATTATCTCTATCTCACTTCTCTCTCCCTCTCTCTGTTTGTCTATCCATCCCTCTCTACTCTCTATCTCTCTCCCTCCCTCCTTCCTCTACATCTCTCATCCACCCTCCTTCTACCTCTCTCTCTCTCTCTCTCTCTATCTCTCTCTCTCCTCTCCTTCCTTCTCTCCACCACCATCCCTCTCTACCTCCCTACCTATCCATCCCTCTCCTTTCCCTCTTATCTCTATCTCCCTCTCTCCCTCTCTCTTTATCCCTCTCCCCTCCCTCTCCACCACCTTTCTACCATTCTCTTCTACCTCTCCATCCATCCACCTCCTTTCTACCACCTCTTTTATCTCCTATCTCTCCACCACCTCTCCCTCCCCTCATTTCCTCTCTCTGCCTCTCTCCTCTCCTTTCTCTCCTCTCCTTCCATCTCCACCCTCTTTCCTCTCCCCTCTCTACCTACATCTCCCTTCATCACTCTCTCACTTTTTTTCTATCTCACCTATCTCTCCATCCCTCACTCTCCCTCCCTCTCTCCTACCCCTCTCTCTCTCTCTTCCTACCTCTCCCTCCCTCTCTCCTTCCCTCTCTCCTCTCTATCTCCCCTCTCCCTCTCTCTACTTATCTCTCCCTCCATCACCCCCTACTACTCTCTCTATTTCTCACTATCTCATCTATCTCTCACCTCCCTCTCCCTCCATCTCTCCTTCCCTCTCTAATCTCTATCTCCCCAATCCCTCTACCTGCCTTTCCATCCATCACTCGAAACCACTCTTTTTGTACAACTCTCTATCTCACCTCTCTCTCCCTCCATTTTTCATTCCCTCTCTACTTATCTCTATTTATCCTATCTCTACCCACCTTCCCTATCTACTTTTTTTTATCTCCCTCCCCCCCTCTCTCTCTCCTATGTCCTCCCTACCTCTTTCCCTCTACTCTCTATCTCTCCTCTCACTCCCTCTACCTACCTCTCTCTCTCTCTCTCCCTATTTCTCTCTCTCTCTCTCTCTCTCTCTCTCTCTCTCTCTCTCTCTCTCTCTCTCTCTCTCTCTCTCTCTCTCTTTCTCTCTCTCTCTCTCTCTCTCTCTCTCCTCTCTATCTCACCATTCAATCTCCCTCCCTCTCAGTCTATACTCTCTATCTCACCATTCTCTCTCTCCCTCTCTCTAATTCTCTTCATGTCACCTATCCCTCTTTACCTCTCCCTCCCACCCTGCTCTCTCCCATTCCCCTTTCTCTCCCCTTCCCTCTCTACTTCTCTTTATCTCACAACTCTCTCTCTCTCTCTCTCTTCATCTCATTCTCCCTGCTTCCCTCGCTTCCTCCCACCCTCTCTACTTATCTCTACCTCACCTCTCTCTCTCTCTCTCTCACACACAAACACACATAGAAACACACACACACACAAACCTCTATCTTCCTCCCTCCTTCCCTCTCTACTTCTCTCTATCTATCTAACCCTCTCTCTCTCCCCCTTTTTCCTTCCCTCTCTACTCTCAATTTCACCATTCTCTCTCCCTCTCTCTTTGTCACTTCCTCCTCTCTCTCTAATCTCTATCTCATCTATCCATCTTTACCTCTCCCTCCGTCTCCTCTCTCTCCCACCCTCCTTCCTTCTCTCTCTACTCTCTATCTCACCTATTGCTCTTTACCTCTCCCTTTCTCCTTCCTTCCTTCCCCTCTCTCTCTAATTCTCTCTATCTCACCTATCCCTCCATCCCTCATCCCTCTCTATCTCTCTAATTCCCTCTCTACTTCTCTCTATCTGACCACTCTCTCTCCATCTCTCTCTCCCTTCTTCCCTCTCTACTTCTCTCCATATAACTTCTCTGTACCTCTTCCTCCCTCTCCTTCTCACCTCTCTCTCCCTCTCTCCCTCTCTCTACTTCTCTCTATCTTCCCTCTCCCTCTCTCTACCTATCTATCCCTTCGTCACTCCCTACCACTCTCTTTTTATTTCTCTCACCTCCCAATCCCTCCCTACCTCTCCCCCCATATCTCCTTCCCTCTCTAATTCTCTCTATCTCCCCTCTCCCTTGATCACTTCCTACCACTCTCTCTCACACCCTCTCTATCTCTCCTTTACCTTTGGGTATGTCCAGGATCATGATGGGCCAAAAAGTGGCAATATGATGGGTATGTGGCTGACGACTTTTTTTTAACCCAAAATTGATGAAACGAAAAGGGTTTTTAAAGGAGATTCTCAACTTTCCACCAATATAAATTATGCTTTACTTTGAATTTAATAAGTAATTATTATTCATTTTCTATTTGAATTACGACTGAATTCCTAATTGATAGGATGATTGAAAAACATCTATAGCCTTCAAACAATATCACATTTTTTGAATCCAAAACATGCATCACATTCTATGCTTTGCATGCTATAGGATTAAAAAAAGAAAAATTGAATTTCATGAAGTTTTGACCAAGTTAAAAAGTGGGTCCGGTCTGAGTTTTATATTTATTAAAAGTTGTAATAAAAAAATCATAATTAATTATTTACTTGGAAAAAAAAATTAAAAAAATACATCTACATGAGAATAGAGTCTACTTATAATGAAATATTATGGTTAGGGTGGTTAGGCAGGACACCTACTTCTTATTTTTTCCACTGAGAATTTGAGTACTACTCCATTGAAATTTCAAATTTTTCACCAAATAGATTTTTATTTTTTTAAACAAACCTAGTAGTTTAGAAACTACATTCAATTTTCTATAGATTCTATTCTTACATATTTTTAAAATAATATAGACAACTTATTCAAATTTTTATGTCAAGTTGGCTAACTCTATTTTTTTTGAATTTTTTGCCACTTAAGGGCCTATTTTTTCCATGATGATCCTGCGCATACCCATCTATCTACATGCCTCTCACTTGCTCTCTCTCTCTCTCTCTCTTTGTTTTTCTTTATCTCACCTCTATCTTCATCCCTATTTCTCCTTCCCTCTGCCTACCTCTCTCTCTAATACATAGAGAGAGGGGTTCGAGGGAGGGAGAAGTACAAAGGGAGAGGTGAGATAAAAGAGTAGAGGGAAGGAGAGAGAGACAGGGGAGGAGGGAGGGAGAAGTAGGGAGGGAGAGAGAGGTGAGATAGATAGAAGTAGAGAGAGGAGAGAGAGAATGATGAGATAGAGAGTAGAGGGGGAAGGAGAGAGTGAGAGAGAAAGATGGGGTAGGGTAGGGGAGAGAGGGGGAGGGAAGGAGGGGGAGATAAAGATGGAGAGAGAGAATAGAGAGAAGTATATGGTGAAGGAGAGATATAGAGGAATACGTAGAGAGAGAATGGTGAGATATAGTGTAGAGAGAGAGGGAGAAGAAGAGAGAGAAATGTAGGGAGGGAGAGATGTGAGATAGAGAGAGATGGAGATGGAGGAGGAAGGAATTGAGAGAGAGAGAGAGAGGAGGAGAGAAGTATGTGAGCAGAGGGTGAGGGAGAAGGAGAGGGTGAGAGAGAGGTGATAGAGAGAACTAGAGAGGGAAGGAGGAATGTGGAGAGATTGAGAGAGAGGAGGGAGGTAAAGAGGGAGAGAGGGAGAAGGAGGGAGAGAGAGAGGTAGAGAGGGATGTGTTAGATAGAGAGAAGTTGAGTGGGAGGAAGAGAGAGAGATAGAGATAGAGAGAGAGAGATAAAAAATGAGAGAAAAAGATGATAAAACTTGTTGATTACTAAAATTTGACCTCTTGATTACTGAAATTTGATTGTCTAAAAAATATAAAATCTTCCAAAAACTAGAATTTGCATTATAGCTCCTAGAGATCCAAAACCACTCTCAAACATCATGAAGCTATATACATGAAATATAACTTAAACTATAAAAAAGTAAATTTCCATATACATCTAAATATAAATGAAATATAACTTAAAGTATAAGAAAGTAAATTTCCATGTATACATGTAAATATAAATTAAATACTTATTTCATGTATATAGTTTCATTGAAAGAGAAGGACAAGAAAGACAAAAAAGAAGGAAATTTTTTCAATGCAAAACATAATGTGAACGTGTTATAATGTGTTCATGTTTAGTGAAAGCATTCACATAATACAAACACATTAAAATGTGCTCACATTTTGGTCTGGTAATGATCGATCCTAGGCTCATTCACTACCTATTGGAAAATGGTTAGTGCTCCCCTCAAGATTCATGACATGGACTAACCACCTCCCATGGATCCATTAACTTTGGTGGTTGTATCGGGCATTAAAAGGTTGACCTTTTGGTGCAACGACAACCATGGGGCCAACAATTGGTATCAGAGCCAAAGGTGTTGGGTTTGAATCCCCTTGGTGTGCACTAAGGGGGAGATTATTGGAAAATGGTTAACACTCCCCTTGGGATTTGTGACACAGACTAACCACCTCTCGTGGATCTATTAACTCTGGAGATTGTATTAGACATTAATAGGTTGACCTTTTGGTGCAACAACTATGGGGCCAACACTACCAACCCATAACATGAGCATATTTTGTTATTACATGATCATGTTTTCTCTATTTCAAGACCAAAAAGTGGAGTGACCACTTTTTGGTCCCCTATCTTTGTATACCCACTAGGTCAACCTCTTTGTTTTTATTTCCTTCCACAAACTCTAAGTTCTACTCTCTTTCCCTCCTTTTTTCCTTTTCTATCCTTTTGCAGTATCTTTCTTGTCATTCATGAATTTCTTTCAACCTCCTTTCTTCCACGTTCATCTCTATTCCAAACTTAATCCTTTCAATTAATTCTAATTTTCTTTTTTTATCTCCTTTTCCCATGGGTGTGCCTAGTTTGGACTTCCATTAATCCTTATACATCCTATGGGTGGTTAACGTTTTGAATAGTTACATCTTTTTAGGGATCCTTTCAAATTATTCCCCACTTTCCATTTGTCACCCCTTAAATGGCTAGCCCCTCTCATAGAGGTAGTACTTAAGAGAGGTGTTTGTAGATTTTTTTAATTGTTGCTATTGCTTATCTCTTTTTACCACCAATGTTCTTTTATTCTAAGTTTTCTTCACTATCCTCTCTAGGGTCCCAACAAAAAAATCGGTACTAGCAAGAGGAAATGGGGAATTACAGTTCGAAGATTTGTACCTTGGTATCCCTAATACATAGTTAATTTATACCCTAGAGGGTGTAGTGGTAGAAAAGAGTAAGAGTGGTAATGAACTATATCTAACAGTAGCTCATCGATAACTTAAACATAAATAATACTCATTCATATGTATATATAAATATATACATATACATATTCAGATAATCATTACATGATAAGGTCTTAGTCACTACTTTACATTTCAATTCTCTCTCTATTCCTATAATCTATGATGTCTTCCTAGTTTGTTATCTATTACATACATATATCAATGCCTAATCTCTTATAGAGACATGGCCCTTATAGGGCACCCCTTAACCTATCTCTCTTGTCAGTTTGATGCTCTACACATGCTTTGTGGTGAGTTGCAGTAAGTTTTACTCTATGCCTTGTAACTAGCTAATAGCCTTTAAGCTTAGATCAACTTCAGACAAAATGATAGAGAAGCTCTACAGCCATATAATTTATACTCAAAAAGATACTATGGAATATTTAGGCTTAGAATCTAGGCTTGCGGGGTTTCTATCTAGACAAATGTGTAGGAACATGCATCCAACTTTGTCCAGGTGCAACTCATGTTGACAGGATTGCTTTAACGTAGGGAGCATGCGCACTGGGGCTTGTATTGTGGTCATTATCATGTCAATCACTTTTCCTTTCCATTAAAGGATGCCTCAGTGCACACTATCATATACTTAATTAATATGGCCTATTGCTAGTCCCTTATTCTTCTTCTGAGAGTTGTGTTTGTCAATTGGGTATATTCACTTTGGCAAAATAGAATTATGTATCTTGTATTACTTCAATGGAATAAAAAAAAGCCCACTAAGATGGGGATAGCCATCACAATTGGTAATAGACACCAAATGATAATAATTGAGTAGTTTTAATTATAGACTTTAAATGCACCACTCCAAAATTTTGTTGAAAATCAAGATAAAAATTTATAGTGAAAATATGTAGATATTTTTATGCATTCAAATAAATATATAGTAATAAATCATAGATGAAAATAGAATACAATATAAATGCAAGCCATAACTCAAGAATTACATGGAGAAACTCTTATGGGAAAAAACTCCACACCCAAAGAAATCCAAGACTTGTATTAATCCTTCAAATGAGTGACATCAATACAACTTCTCTCTGTGAATCATTGCAACACTTCATTGCCTCAACAAATTGTAAATTAACTTGTTTTTCCTCTTAAGCACTAAATGTATAGGCATGATAGAAATGACAAATGACAAATGGTTTCTAAAAACCAATTAGGCATAAATCACAAAAAAAAAAGAAACTTTGTCTTCCAACTTGTGATTTTATCCACCTTTTAATAATGTGCTCATACAAACTAAAAAATCTTCCTTATCTTCTCCAAGCTCACATTTAACTTCCTCTTTTTCATGCTCTTTTTAATTTGGCAACTAAAAAATACTCTAGAAGTTGTCATTAATTGCATTTAGCAACTTTCATGACAACTAAAAGATAAATTACAAATTATCAATTAATAATTAAATACAAAGCAAGGTTGAGACATTTACTCAACAAATTTAACCTTAAAGTATGGAGTTGCTGTTGGAGGCATGCTATTAAGCTGTGTGTTCTGAATTAAAAAAAATAAAAAATCTTAGAATTATAAAATGACGAGTGGGGTTTGAAGTTTTATCTGAGCCAGCACTTCGTTGATTTCATTTTTTCTCACATCTTCAAGATCCCTGGAAAGGCTGTACTCTGTTTGTACCTAGTGGCTTTAGGGCTATGAAATGCACATGTTAGAGTTGTTGCTAATGTGAGCAGCATGAAATTAACTCGGAGAATTACACAGGATAACATATCTTTGCTGATTGCTTAGTGATCTTTGTTTGGCACCTCATAAGTCTTAATTCTTCTTTCTTCCTATCATGTGCAACATAATTTGTATCTCTAAGTTCTCCTTAAGGTTTTGTAGGTACTTGATAACATTCTTTGCCAAATGACAAATATCTTATGCTCTTACTTTTGCTGTTATAGGAAAACTTGTCAAATGAACCTCATCTTTATAACAACAATGCACCACAAGGACACCATTCTTGTCATTTATCTTTCTCAAGAACTTATATTGTACAACAAAGTTACAATAGCTTACAAGCTTGTAAGAAACATCAGCACACAACTATATCCATTATAATGAATGATTTGAATCCCAAAAGGAGTGGAATATGATGCAAGAAAACCGTTTCGAAATTGTTGCTAGGCATGGATCCATATAGACTCACCTATATTGTTATCTTACAAATGTATGGAAAGCCAAATCCATGTTGAATGCTTTGACTACGCTGACAATGAGAAATTTCATGCTCGTAACATATCATGGCTGCTGTCAAATGTTCTGTACCATTCCTCAACATTTTGATAGGGAGAGCTGTGAGACACTGTTCAAACATCATTCATTGATCATATCGTATCTAAAGTTTAAATGGCAGAATACACAAAATGCACTAATAAGACACTGCATTTAGAGTAATCATTCTGTACTAAAATGATAATCGCTTCAGGTTTGAAGACAATCCGTATGGGAAAATATTAACTGCATTTTACATGATTTTATGTTGTGGTGAATACATAAGATTAAAATATAATCATTGCTGGATTTTGACTAACAAATAGAAGATTGGAATTCTTCCCCTCTTTTTTATGATATACGGTTATTCATTTTCAGGTTTTTTATTCTGTTTGTTGAGTTTGCAGGGTATCCTCAAGGATTCATTGGATTTCAAGTTCATTCAGAGCCATTGGCATGTCAACTGAGGCACCAAGTTCTTCATCGAATAGTCATGCAAAAGTTTGCAGTGAAGTGACTGGACAATCTACACATGTTAGTATAGATATGCATGGGAAGCATGAATTCAAAGAAGAGATGTCTGCGATTCAAAGTATTGCTGAATGCCAAGTTAGCAGCTACTAAAATCATTCCTTTCCTTCTTATTTTTAAGATTCACTGTGGCATATTTGTCTTTGTGATAGTATAGACTGTTTTGTATGTTCCTTAAATATGCATAAATGCATGTGTAGGACTAGAAGATACCATCTCAAGAAGTTCAAGAGGCAGCAGATGAAGTTGACTTTGAGAATAATTTAGATTGCTTGAAGGATGATGATAGACTGATGAAATTCACTGTGACAGAGCTTCGAGTTTTAATGAGGTAAAAGACAAAGTCCAATACCTGTGATTCTTTTCAGGGTTGTCCCTCGGAAGGCTCTGCTTTTGCATCATGCATTGAATTAACAATGATTTTTAGCATCAGATTGACTTGGTTCTATATCTATGACTGACTTCTCTGCCGCCAGTATGCCATTTGGGTAAACTTCTAATGATTTTGAGGCAAATGTGTTACATTCGTCGGAGTTGCAGTTAATGTGGAAAGAGCTTAAAACAGGTTTTTAAGTAATACCGTGGCGCTGCATAATTCATTAGAACCGGGCAACTTCTTGTTCCTTGTACTGGTCCATTCTTATAAAATGTGCTAGGGCCTGTATTTTTACATGCCCTTATGCCTTATCATTGCTTAGTCGGTACCACACTTTATCAGATACTTCAAAGTACAATGGTCTTCCGGTGACTGATAGTCTATTTTGTTTCTGGTTCCTAACCTGCCAACAATGTCTTTAGAGAGGTAGCAAACAAATAGTTTCATAAGATCTTTTGGGTCCATGTGAGTTGACACAAATTTGGATAATAATTGCCTAAATGAATGGATTGCGGCTTCAAGCAAGCAATTGTACCTATCTAAGGCATTGCCTTCTAAATATTTGGGAAACAATTTGATGATTGTGGGCATCCCGAGGAAGCAACTTATGAATAGCAGTAGAATAAACATCACCTTGGACCTTATATTTAGGCATTTTCAATTAGTTTTTGGCAACAGGAATGATATAATGTAAAAATATAATGACTTTTCAAGTATTCTATATACATTCCATTTAACGGATCAGTTGATGGAAGACAAGCATGGTGTTGGGATGTGAAGCCCAATGGTCATTCAACCCTTCGTCTCTTCCTAATTCTTCATTTCACAACTGAATATGAGTGTATTAATATATGTGCAGTCCATGCATGATGTATTGTATTATTGGAGATTAATAGAGTTATTCCCTGCTTGAAAGTGGATGTAGGCAATTGTCGAACCACTATAAATTCGTGTCTCGTGTCTTGTTTTGTTTATTATTTTACTGTTTCATTCTGTTTCTCTGCTTGTTTCATATTTACAATTGGTATCAGAGCTATGGAGTAGTGTTGAGTTGTTGGTTAGAACCAAGGAGCAAAGATGGAAGTTGAAGAAGCCTCTCCGTACTTCCCATATATTTTAATGGGTATAACTAATTTGTATTTGATGATGATGAGGCTGATTCTGTCATTAAAGAATTTCTTTGCAGTTTGGATTCGGCTGAAGAAGAGGGTTTGAAGCAATCACCAGTTGAAGGAGAAACTGAATTTTTTATGGAAGATTTTATAGGCTTGTTGGCATCTGGTAGTAATCACTGAAGAGGAGTTGATGGTGCTCTCGAGTACTGGTTTGAAAATAGGGCGCTTCAGGTAGATCATTGGGTGACATGGAAGAAGAAAGTGTCATTTGTAGAGACTGTTGATATTTTTTATTATGAGGAGAAGTATGATAATTTGAAGAAGAGCAATAAACGTAGAAAAATGCAGTGATTCAAAAGGAGAAGTATCATGGGCTCCAAAAGAAAATCCCATGCCTAAGCCCGTTGTGGATTTGACATCGGAAGCTGGAAATGGCGGATTTGACATCGGAAGCTGAACATGGTCAAGCTTGTTGGGGTAGAGGAGGCCCTGCCTGATGGGGAAGATGTACCCGAGGACCTGCTTGCAGACAACGTCATTGGTAAATTTCTTAACCTTTTGAAATCTGATCAAAATTTGGCTACAAGATAAGAAATTCTGGAGGAAAGCGTTTTTGATGCTGTACTAGAACGCTAGGATTAGAAGATTGCATTGGGAGCTGAAACGAACGACCACAAGCCAAAACTGGCAGAGACATGCAGAGGACGAGAGTCTGGAAGAGAGGCAGGCCACTCCATTTAAATCATGGTAGGAGGACCCTACCATTGGCCTAGCTGCGGGCATAGGTGGAGGAGGAACTTTTAAGCTGTCGCCCGCACAAGAAGACCCTCAATGGCAGCCGACGGAACGAGCCATAAAGTCTTCGCAGGGGTCTTCTTCTTTGTCGGCGGTTACTTAGAAGCTGGCAGCCGCAGAATATGTCATATCGAACATTGATGCGTTGGTGAACTGGGCCAGTAAGGGATCTCTTTGGCCCATGACGTTCGGCCTGGCGTGCTATGCAGTGGAGATGATGCCCATGGGGGCTACACGCTATGGCTTGGACAGGTTCGACATCTTTTTTAGGCCCTATTTCGAGTTTGATGATGCAACTGTGAGAAGATGCTCATCAAGTGGAGATGCTACTTGGAAAGATTTTAAGAAAAATATGCTCAGCGTGGATGATTGGTTTGCACCGTCTGAGTTCGAGGAACAACATGCTCTGTAGGAGACCAAGATTTTTGCAACAATCGATGGAGAGGAGTTTCAAGATTGTATGCATAAGTTGGTTGGGACATTGATGACGTGCAGGGAAACCAACCGCACCTCGGGCTTGGGTGCTCCTGGTGGTGGCAAATGGCTTCTTAACACTGCTATGAATATTGGCGAGGCACTTGAGAATGAGGGCAGAGATTTGTACATTGCCACCATTGAGACTGTAACTGCCAGTTGGGGGAAACCAGTGGAATTTGATGAAAATGAAACCCAGAAGGGGGTAGATCATGTGGAAACAATCCGAGTTTGGGGGAATATTCTTGCGTTTCTTGAACGAATTGATAATGAACTCTTCAAAGGTTCACAGTGCATTGATACTCACACAAAGGAGTATGTTGAGCGCCTGCAAGATGAGCCCCTGTTCATGGTGCTTGCACAAAACATTCAGGATTATGTTGAACAGATGCAAGAGGTCTATGAGGCCATGAGAAAACTGGCAGAGAGGCAAACCAGGACAGATGTTGCTGCATTTGAAGTTGATTTAAACAGAGGAGAACATGGAGACATCAAGGTTTTTAAATCCGACATGCTTTGGAGGAGACTCATTCGAAGCGTCCGTGAACAAAGTCTAGCAAAACTCAAATCTTCGATGAGCTTGGTCCTGATGTGACTTCACAGGGGAAATGCAGGGATGACGTGCAATGCATGGCTATACCAGTTGGACTTCACAGGGGAGATTGTTGGGATGTGAAGCCCAACGGTCATTCAACCCTTCATCTCCTCCTAACTCTTCAATTCACAGCTGAATATGAGTGTATTAATATATGTGCAATCCATGCATGATGTATTGCATTAGTGAAGATTAATAGAGTTATTCCTTGCTTGAGAGTGGATGTAGGCAATTGTCGAACCACCATAAATTTGTGTCTCGTGTCTTGTTTTGTTTATTATTTTACTATTTCATTATGGTTCTTTGCTTGTTTCATATTTACACATGAGACACTTGAGGTGGAAAGGTTGGGGAATTCGATGGATGATTGAGTGAGTGAAGACAACTTTCAAGCCTTGTTTTGAAGCTATAACATGGTTTTTGTGTTTATTGTTTAAGCACTTGTTTCTATGAATGTTTAGATTTAAAAAGCATCTCTAAGCTTTGTTTGGTTTGTCACACTTTAGAATTTCATGAACCTGCATATAGTTGCAAATGCATGTGTGTTGCATCTAATATCATTATGCAATGAACTTGTTAAAAGGAAATGTATTTCATCTCCAATTTCTTTTTAGTTACTCATGTCAATAACTGACTTGATGTGTAAGGTAATGTAAAGATGATTACAAAACAAACTAGGAGTTTTTCTGAGGTCGTTGCTTCAGAATCTCATGGTCTTGGGGCATCCCTTCTGGATGTCTCAAATGGCAGGGCAGCTAATGCTATCCCTAATGAGCAAGTGATTAGGCCTCTAACTGCCATATTTGGTGATAGCGCTTCAGCTTCCAAATTTGGTGGCTCTTCAGATAAGTCTTTGTCTGCGCAAAGGAAAAATGATGAAATCTCCACAATTGTGGTTGCATGAATTCATCTTCAGGATAATAGTGAGCTAGCTTGGCATGACAAGGTAGTGCAGGTTGAAGAAGGTTGGATTACTGTAAAAGGTAAGAAAGCAAAATTCTCTAGGCCTTCTTTTGACATGACTCTTCGCTCCCACAAGAGTAGTTCCAAATGTAAATCTTGACGGGTCTTGCATGGGGGCTAGTTTTTGGCTAGCTGTAGGTTGTCCTTTTTGCAACCTTATTTTCGATTGTAAAGGGTTTCAGGTCCTTTCAAAACCTGTTTTTACTTGTATAAAAAACGTAAAGATGATTACATGGCTAGTATTGGTTGGTTGTAAGGATCAAGGTTTCGGCCATAAGTCTGTTGATACTGATAACTACCTAAACTGGAATATCCAAGCTGAATAGAAATATTGGAGTGAATAATTAAAGATTTCGAGTTGGTCAGAAATATCCAAGCGAGGGTTTGTATGATTTGGTGTAATACTGATTCTTCAAACAGGTTTCAAGGGTGGAGTTGACTAGAGTTGGTTAGGAATATCCAGGTGAGGGTTTGTATGACAGGCTCTAACATTGATTCTTCAAACAGGTTTCATGGGTGGAGTTGACTGGTATATTTTTTTCAAATTCGAAGGATTAAACATAGGCATTTTATTATATTGTAAAACCTTTTCTTCTTTGTTCTATAATATAATCAACAAGCTTTCAACGATTCCAACAGTTTAATTTAGGTGTAATCATTAATTAAAAATTGTCTTAACAGAGATGTATATTTTGATAATGTTCCTTGTAATAAACTTTATACTGTCTCATGACATTCCTAGAAAACCCCTTTCGTCCATGTGCTAAAGTGTGTGACTCCAACTCATGCCCACAACTAAGTTGAGAATGGAAAGAAGATTTAATCTTTAATTGGAACTTGGGATATAGCTGATGCCAATTCCAGCCTTAAGTATTTCAGTGTTTTGTATAAGGTCAGTTTGAGAATACTTTAAACCTGTAGTAACTCCAAAAAAATCTCTTTGTATCTTCAATGGCCAAGGAAATCTTGAAAATAGATCTGGGACAACAAATTAGTTTGGGTGAATTTGAGGATAAAAAGAAGTGCACATCATGCTCCTTATTGACAATATTAATATGCATCCTAGAAATTGAACTACATTAGGAATGACATATGGTGTATTTACCTCTTGGTAAAACCTAGAGGTAGTTTCCATTTATAATTGGTTAATAAGCTCAAAGTGCCTTTGAGAAAATGCTCAGAAGCTTGGATTTGAAAGGTTCTCTATAGAAGGGAATGGTAATGTAGTAAAAAGATCACATCACGATTCAAACAAGATTTTTTTCATGACATAGCACTGCTTATCAAAGACCAAACTTCATTTGATCCATGGTCACAATTGACTGCCACTCTCGACACTTAGGGGAGAGGGGTCCATAATGGAGCAAGGTCCAATAGTGGGGATAGAAGTAGTCCTCAGTGGGCCCCATAGTGGAGCACTTTAATATCCAATTGCAAAACACTTTTTATCCATAAACTATGCAAAATGACAAATCATGAGATGCCACATCAACAGACCAATAAAACATGACTTAGTGCACCACTATCGGTCTCACTTTTTTTTTTTGGGGCATTTTTGGATACCTCAACAAAAAGCATTGTGATGTGGCATCATATTTGATGATGTGGCCCTAAAATGAAATATAGAAGCACATGAGTTGCCAAATAAACTGTTGTACAGAATTGAGAGTGATTTGAAATTTCCACATACGATTTTGAGAAACACGAAGTTAGGGTGCTCCACTATAGGCCCCTCTCCCCTAAATCACTATAAAATTTTTGTTCACTTTATTCAAGTTCGAACAAGTTTAAGTTCCACAAGAACACATTCAATTATAGCTCAATTAACTCAAATCTGTTTCTGCCCTTTTTGAGGGTCTGTTTAAATTGGACCTTTCATAGTTCAAATCAAAGAAGCAAAAATCTCCAAAAAAATCTCGATTACATCCATTTTTTTGTGAATCAGTCTCATGGGACGATTTTTCCTCCAAAATATATTATCTTTTAAAAAACTGTTGACTGTGATTTTCGACAATTTTTTCATATTTAAATCATGTAAAAATTGCATCTTTGTAGGGAATTGGGAGGCAGTGCATTTGAGTCAAAGCTAGGCATTTTTTTGTAACACTATTGCAATTACATTCTATAACTTCACACCATATAAATAGTATTTACACAAAATTCAACCAGCACATGCAAATAGATGAATAACTTGTTAAATAAAATTTTCAATTGCACATCACAAGGATCCTTCAATTTATATTAACAAGATAAAAGATGTTAAATCTATTTTATTTTGGTGGGGCTTCCATCCAAAGAGAGTATTTTATTGTTATGATAGGTGAGTGGTCTATATTCCAAGGTTATATTTTGGCTTGTTGTTCATACTTCATGTTTTGTGTTTAATTTATCATGGTTTAATTTTATGTATATTCAAATGCTAGGATTTCTGTCAATACCGTCAAATACACTATCACACATGGTTTAATTTTGTGTCTACTTATCTACATCGAATGTCAAATAAATTATTTAATGAACACATCACAAAAATCTTTCAATTTAAATTAACAAGATAAAAAATGTTAAATCTATTTTATTTTGTTGGGGCTTTGCCCAAAGAGATAATAAATTCTATTGTTATGATAGGTGAATGGTCTATATTCTGAAGTTGTATTTTACCTTGTTGTGTCTACTTCATATTTTATGTCTACTTTATCATGATTTAATTTTGTGTCTACTTCTTATCTTGATTTTTTGCACAACTAAATTGTTTTGATTAAGTTAAAAATGGGAAGGTCCCATACCCACTACAAAAAAACCATAAAAAAAAACAAGAAAAAACTCACTAGAGGTGAGATTGAAGAAAAACTAAACAAAGACCAACAAAGTGACAGACTGGAGCTAGGAACCGTAGAGGAAAAAGAAGTGAGGGACACAACCCTATACAACAGACTTATCCAATAAGTCATGAGAAAGAGAACTTGAAGAAGTAGAGGAGGAGCCTTTACTCCTTTGATGAATGACGATCCAAGCAAAACTATTTTCTGTAAACCCACTACAAGGGAGAACAGGGGGTAGCCAAAAGGGGAACCAATAGCACTCGAGGAGGGAATAGGAGGACAACCAGGAGAGCAACAAACACCAACCCTAGAAGAACCCTGAGGCAGAGCATAATTTTACAGAGTAGGAGGAGAGCACTTAGGAGCACCACCAGGGACAACAGGAAAACCCAAATCCTCACTAGGAGAAAAAGTCTCTACAGAAGGAGGGGGTGAATCAACCTTAGGAGAGGAAGAAGCCAAAACAGTTAGGAGATCATCATTAGCATCCTTTCAACAAGTAGCTGCACCTTTGTGGTGCTGGAGAATGTAGAGGAAGGATGCATGGGAATGAGAAGAGGAGGTATTCATGTGGGGATTTGTGTGGAAGGAAGGGAAGAGTGTAGTGAAAAATAAGGCGTGAGGGAGAGAACTGAGAAAATTTGCAGCTAGGAATGAAGGGCAATGCACAAAGGGAAAGAGACTCATAACCCTTCATAAATCTATAATTCCAAGCTCCATTGTGGGAAGAAAAGTTAGAGGGAAGGTGTGAATGGAGGTGTCTGAGTGGAGGTGAGTTGTAGAGGTGTTTAGAAGTTGGGAAAGCGATTGTAGAAAGATTTCTTGAGTCTTTAATCACCTTATACACTAATTTAGCGAAACTAGAAATTGAAGTGCAATTTCATACAAAAGGCATAGTAAATAGCAGATCTTCTATTTCAAGGAAAAAATTGGTGCTTGTTAGTTGGAAATCTGTGTACAGAATGAGGGGGTTGGACATAGGGACGTTGGCCTTTGTGATCCTTTATATAGGTATGTTCATATGCCTCTAAAAAATCATGATTATTTTGAAGACACTAATGCGTTAATGACACAGTATCATGTTTTTGAAGACGCATAGCCTCTTTCATCGCCTAGTTATGGTTGACAATTGTTTTATGCTATCCTCTTTTCATTGAATTTTCTTCATGTTTTTGATAGATGTACATACATTGGTTTTAAATTTTTTGACACCTATAATGTGCTACGATATTTGTTAATATATTTTCCTTAAAAGCTCCATGCAATTGCATATAGGAAAAGGGGGTTTACATTATTGAATTTTTTTTTTTTTTGAATTGTATGTTGCCATTCTACTTTATGTAGGTTTTGTTTTTTTCGTCAGAGGTATCCCCGTGACCCTGCCGAATGCTCAACCAACCTTTCCTTGGTCTTAATTTTTTGTCAAGTTGGGGTCTGGGAGGGGCGATCTAAGGTGAGACTAATCCTTTGGGGATGCATGCAATTGCCCAAGGATTAGTCTCACCTCAGCTCACCCCTCTCGGACCCCAACTTGGCAAAAAAGTAAGACCAAGGAAAGGCTGGTTGGGTGTTGGGTTGGGTCACATGGATACCTCTGGCAAAACAAAAATAAACCTACATAGAGTAGAATAACATCATACTCTATGCATAGGTTTTATGTGCATAGGATCCTGTAGGATGTTGAAATATTCCAAATACTGCCAGCGACAAGTTTCCTCTATTAAGATCACTACTGTACTAGTTAGATTTTTAAGCACTGTATCTACAATACTTCTCATCAAATAAATGTTATGATATAATGTAAGTTTATTGTGCAAATGTATTTGGAATATTTGGGTTTTAGAAATAAATTGTTTTGTAAGCAATATTGTTAGAAAACTCCATGAGAACAGTGTAATGCTTATTTTAATGTTTTCTAATGAATAAATAGTTTGTCATTGTTGTAGCAATGTGTTGCCCTATTTTTGTTCTATATGTTATAAAACCATTGTGTTTTATGAAATGTTTGTCTTTGAAATTATGTAACTCTGCAACTAGATTCTCCTAAAACCAACGAGTGGTATTAGAGCGTCAAGAAGTTAGAAATTCTATATTTTTTTAAGAGCAACCAACAAATTTAGGTGGGTTTGTTCTTAGCAAAGAAGTGAAAAGTTTGTGAGAAGTTTGAGAGAATTGTAGTTTGAGAAAGAAATATGATAGAAAAGTTTAACCCAACCTCAAATACTTGTGTTTAAAGGAGAAAATTATGATTTATGAAGTATACAAATTTGAAAAACTTATTTATGTCCCAAGAATTGTAGGAGCTAATAGAACAATGTTTTACAAAGCTTGCATATTCAAGCTCTTTCAACCTTAACTTAGGCACAAAGAGATTAGTTGAAGGAAAACCTGAAGAAAGACTCAAAAAACTTATTTATTATTAGGTTGTACTTGAGTCAATTTTTTTAGGAATTTCTGAAACTACAAAATTTAGACAAGCCCGAGATTTATTGTAGAATGCCTATCAAGGAACAAAAAAAGTGAAAACAATAAAACTCTAGATGCTCAAAAGAGACTTTGAAAACCTGGTTATGAAATATTCAGAGCCTATGCAAGAGTTTTTCACTCGTTTTATGAGTTTGATCAGATTATGTCCTATGAAGAAAATCTATCCAATCAAAAATTAATGGAAAAAACCTTAAAATGTCTCCCTCCCAGATTTGATCCTATTGTAGTAGCTATTGAAGAGTCAAAAGACTTAAGTCTTCTCTTTGCAAATAAGCTTATGGGATCTCTTCAAACCCATTGAACAAAGAATGAATAGGTTTGCTAAAAAATTAGTTGAACAAACCTTCTAAACCAAGATAAATATCTCAAAGAAAAAGAAAAAGGATCAAAAGAGACATCTCATAGGAGTATATTTCATACAATTATTTTTAGATTTTATCATGACCTAATGAATATTTTTTAGTGCAATTATTGACTAGATCTTTCATTCAGTGACTGAAATTAACACTATGTGTCTTTTGAATTGATAATGCTATTCAACTTTTTACTTTTTCATTTTTTTTTAATAAAAATGTCCATGCATGAATCACAAAATCAAACTATTGAAAGATGCATTTAGATTTTAAACATGATCTAATTAATATTTTAGAAGGCTTAAAATACATAAGTGTCAAGTTCACTAAAATGTGATGTCAAAAAAAGGTATCTAGGGCCTAAACCACACTCTTTTCAACATCACAAGGGAAAATGATTAAAAGTGATCTCAAACACCCACTTGGTTACTAACCTTAATAAAAGAGCCAAAATGGTGGATCATGGTTTTAATACCTTCCTTTTGGGTATTTGTGTGTGATTTAATATTGAAATTAATTGATTAATTTGATAATGCAAAGATGTTTGTAGTTTAAATATGAAAATGTAGCAAAATGAGATCATTTATGGAATACACATAATTGATAAACATAAACAAAGTTCAGAACAATAGAGGGAAGGCACAAAAGATCTTGGAATATAAATTTGGGCTTGAAACAACTAGACAAAAGTGTTGGGTTCCCTAGACTAGGAAATAAGTACTCAAAATTAGACTTCAATTTCTTATTTCTCTCAATCTATGAGATCTTCTCTTATGTACTCATTATCAAAACTTTGTTTTTAATAAAATCCACTTTCCTTGATTTGTCGACTTGTAGGACTTGAATGTGCTCTTCAATCCTCCTTCAATTCACTTTAGATTTGTAATCTGCACACATGAAATAAGGGGAAGGGTTGTGTCATATAGGATCTCAAGCCTAAGTCAAACCCCATTTTTGTATTTCTACCTCCATGATGTCTATGATGTTGTAAAAATATAGCTTACTCTCAATTGGGCAGAGACTAAATGATAAACAAGTGATAAATTGACAATTGTTGCAACTCACTACTCAAATCTGCATTCCTTGAGAGACTAAAGTCATTGTACTCATCACCTTCACGGAAAAATTGATATTTGATTTAAAGTCCTACAAGTGTTAGTAATCACAAAATAAATAAATACGAAACATTAACAAAATCACATGAAATATGATGTGTTGCTAACATGATGCTTGACTAAAATAATGTCGTAATTCTACTCTTGATTACTTGATTACTCAATTCGAAGTGCTAATATTTCTTCTCAAAGTTGTTAGCTTGTTAGGTGTGCTAATTGAAATGATAAAAATGACTTGTATTTATATGCAATTCTTTAATTTCTCAAAAATCAAATAAGTTCAACAAATGATTTTGGATTTTTAAATATTAAAATGTCGACAAAGACATATTTTAAATTTAGCCAAAATAGGTTGGACAAGGGTGTTGGGAGCCTTAGTCCACACCTATCCTTTTTGAGGCCTTAAACATCAATATTAAATATTAAATCTTTATTTTCAATTCTACTTTTAATTTTTTGAATATTGTTACGAAACTAGCAAATCAAATGCATAATTAGGTCCAAGCACATGAGGGGGAGATAAACCTAGTGTGAAATTGTCAAGGGTGACAATTTATGATGCTACATTATGATTTTGACAACTACTATGTTTTGATCAAGAATTACTCTAGAAGTATATGCAAAATAGTGCATACATGCCCATGCAAAAATATGTTATGATAATATTTTACTACTGTACCTCCTTCCTCACCATCACTTTCTTTTGGGGGCATAAATAATAGAGCCTCTTTGTAGCAACTTAAATATGGTAAGTATAGTTGTGTGCAAAATAGTATAGAGGATGCATCAAGCATGTGGTGGACACATTTGTCTTTCTTAACAAGTATTTCATTATTATAATTGAACATAATTCTTTTAATAATTTGTGAGATATATAAGATTTGTGGCCTTCTCCCAATTATTCTTTTTTAACACAAGGATCTTATTTTATATCTTTATAATTATATGCTTTTATTCCATAATATAATATACAGTTTATTTTTCAAATATGTTGTAATAACAAAAATTGACTACTACTCAATATTTGTTAACTTTATTTTCAAATATACCATAGTAATAAAAATAAATCATTATACAATACCCATTATTTATAATCTAACTTAGCCAAAACATTAATCTATTACATTTAGATCATTTCAAAAATAAATATCATATTTACACACTACAACCATATGCAAATTAGTTTATTCATTTTTATTATAAAGGCTCATCTATATAAATTGGGAGTATGGCCCAACAAAACTATGTTCTTGCTTGCAACCTGCTTTAGTAGTGACATAAAAGAACACATCCAAACATATGTGTTGGACAAATAAACAATGAAAATCCATTACTTTGAAAAAAAATAAAATTAATGGCATTACTTTGGATAAATCAATTATAGAACACTTATATCTTCAACAAATAAAGAATGACAAGCCATTACTTTGAAACAATATAAAAAAATAATGACATTACTTTGGAAAAATCAATAAAAGAACACATATATCTTGGAAAAATAAACAATGCCAAACCATTACTTTGGAAAAAAACAAGAATTATTGGCATTACTTTTGATAAATCAATCACATAAATCATTCCTTAAGAACAAGGTAAGTATCATACATGATGCTTTTGATTGTTCTCCATCACTTCTTAGTCGAGGGAGAATACATTCAATCCAAAACAAAGCAACTGAAACAATGGCTACAATCAAATCTCTCTTGGACATTCCTAACAATGCTTCGCAATATGAGCTCTTGGTAGAAAAATTGTTGATCCCCACGTTTGATGTCCTTGAAATAGAACTTGTGTGTGAACTTGTTAGTCTTGAATCCCCTTGGTATAAAGACATCTATAGCTATTTACATGACCAAATTATCCCCGCTAACTTGTCCCCCAACCAATGAAAAACCTTCATCTGTCAAGCATCTAAATATGCCATCATCGGAGATACTCTTTATTATCATGGCCTAGATCGTACCCTCCTTTGATGTCTCAACTCAAATGAAGCACAAACAACCTTACAAGAGGTACACCACGGTATATGTGGAGTTCACTCTGCTGGTCCAAACCTAGCTAAAAAGCTCATGAGAATGGGATGTTATTGGCCTACAATGGAATTTGATGCCTATCACTTTGTGAAGAAATGTCACCAGTGTCAGATTCATGGAGATCTTATACATGCACTAGCTCAGGAACTAGAGTCGCTTACTTTTCCATGGCCATTTTCTTAATGAGGACTCGACCTCATAGGAAAGATCCATCCCACCTCTACTAATGGACATAAGTTTATCCTTGTTGCTACTGAGTACTTTATAAAATGTATCGAAGCCATCCCACTGACTTGCATTACTGGAAAATAGATAGCTAAGTTCATCCTAAACTATATCATTTGTTGTTATGGTATCCCGCAATCCATCATTATAGATAATGGTCACCCTTTTAAGAATGAAGATGTCTGTGAACTTTGTGAAAAATTTCATATCCAACATCATTTTGCTACCTTGTATTACCCCCAAGGTAATGGCCAAGCTGAGGCATCTAATAAGACCATCCTAAAAATCTTAAAGAAGACTGCCAATGACGTTGGCCATGACTGGCACAGGTACAACTTAATCCTACTTTATGGGCCTACCGTATTAGTGTTTGCACCCCTACAAGAGCCACACGATATTCCCCTATCTACGGATCTGAAGCCATACTTCCTATAGAGGTTGAGTTACCATCCCTGTGAGTCTCTATGCAAGGCTTGATTGATCAAGAAGAATATTGTGTATATCGTCTACATGAGCTAGAATTATTGGATGAAAAGAGACCAAAATTCTTTGACACATCTAAAAGCATATCAGAATCACCTTTGACGTAGCTACAATAAGAAGGTCTGGACTAGAAATTTTGACATTGGTGACTTAGTCTTGAAAGAAAATTCAAAGAATCAGGAGAACGAGAGAAGCCCAAAAAAATTGAACCTAATTGGTTGGGCTCGTATATCGTCACAACAACATATGGATCTGACTCTTATCAACTTTCTACCATTGAAGGAGAACCATTGTTTGAACCTATCAACAACATGCACCTTCGCAAGTACTACACTTGATTCTCATAGTACCCCCTTAAAAAGTCAAAAAATACAAAAAAATAAAAAAAATAAAAAAATAATAATCACCCTGATGAAGACCTAGCAAACAGGTGTCTTAGTCACAACAAAAAAATCAAAAAAATAGTAAAGAGAAATAATTCGTCCAAAAGTGAAAACCACTTCGGCGGCGCTTTGGATAAGTACCATGGTGAAAACCTAGCAAACAAGCGTCGTGTGTAGTCAGTCTATGCTTCTCCGTCTACTGTCGCTCTATCTAGTATTTTCATCCTTCCGTTCATCCATTTGCACATGTCACTTGCTCATAACAAATTTGTGTCATCCCTCTCATGGCCTGAGAACCATCGACATTTAGCATCCTTTTCCTTCATGATCATGCTTTGCATTCACCGCCACCCCTCATGCATAATAAGTTGGTCCTATACCTAACTGGGGGAAATTCCTCGACCTACGTCTTCATGGAAAAATAACACATGGTATCAGTCTCAGAAACATCAAAAATCCAAAAAAAACATAAAGTCATCAAAATCCAAAAAAAATCATAAAATTCCTAAAAATAAAAAAAATTCATAAAATCATCAAAATGTAAAAAAATAATAAATTCCTAAAAATCCAAAAAAAAATCATAAAATCATCAAAATCCAAAACAATCATTGTAGACCCTAAATCTACATTTTTCTCAAAAAAACAAACAAGCATGAGTATTGTTAGTTAAATCAAGCCAAATCAGATATAGAATCCCTATGAAATAATTGCTCATGTTATCTATGCAAACAAAGTAAGTTATCAACATAAGCTAAGTGAAAGCATGAGAAAAACAAGAGTCAAATTCTATCCCATAGTGGATTGGTGTCACATGTGCTAGTGACCCTTTCCCAATCCTTGATCAAAGCTTAAGATGAAAATGCTATGAAGATGGTGGAGTGATGATGAACAAAATTAGTTCTCCAATGGAGAGTGACTTTGCATGAGTGATTGTGGAGGATTTGCTCAAAGATGAAGCTTGTATTTAAAGATTTTCAAATGCTGAGTGTTGAAGAGGGACCAATGTGGGACTAAAGATTCTGCCAATGAGATAAGGACACTTGTCATCATGTGATAGGCCAATGAATGTGCAAGATTTGGGAAGAGTGCCCATGAGAGGGAAAATTTGAATTTGAATTTGTGCAATGAATGTTGAGTTTGACTTTGGAAGGGGACATGTAAGAGACATGTAAGGCCTCATAAATGCTCTGTTGGGTGTACATGTCCACTTGGGGGGAGATTCAAACTTGGAGAATATTCTCCCTTTATGCCAAGTTGAAAATAAAGATTTTGATAAATCAATTAAATGCAATTTCATGTGCAAGTGGCCAAATCTAGAGAATGCAAGTGGGTGAGTATTTAATTAAATAGATTGATAGATGATGATGATTTAATGCTGATTAGGTGAGTTGACTTTTAGGACTTAAATATTTGATTTATTTAAATCAAAAAATGGTGGAATATGATTTGGGTTTGATTTAAATAAAGTCCTGATTTATTTGATGAATGGAATATGATTATGCATGATGTAAATTTGACATGTCTACAATCATAAAGCTTCAAAATCCAAAAAAAAAAAGCATCAAAAACTTCGAAAATAGAGTCACAGTCAAAGTCAAAGTCATAGTCAGTTTGTGGTAGTATGGTCGAACTATGTTGTCTTTGCACATTTGCTACGTAGGCAAGGCTCATCTTCAATGGGCCCCCAAGACATTAGGTCTGTCCTTTTAGATTTGTCCAAATAAAATCATGACTCAATCTTTTGTCAAATAAAACAAAGTCAAGTCATGTCGAACTACGAGGTCTCTGCATGTATAATGTAGGTAAGGCCATCAATCGATGAGCCCTTGAGGCCACTTAGGTGAGTTTGGTTGTGTTCTTGGTCTGCAAGCAATCATCATTCAAACCAAATCATGAATCAACAAGCAAACATAACCAACAAAATATTTCATCTTCAATCAATCAATCATTTTATCATCAATTAACTGATTTGGTCATTGATCTTGTATGGGAATGGGTCATTATGTCATTTGTCTCATTCGGTCCTATTTGTTGTCTTTTATTGGGATGTGTCCTTCCTGAGATTAGACTTTGTCTTTGGTCAATCTTCTCATTCACCTTAAGTAGGACGTGTCTTTCTTGCAGTTAGGTGCTTTATCAAACAATGGTCACTCGATCAACTTTATCAGATGTGTTACTTGCCTCCAACAAGATATGTCTTTCCTAAAAGTGGGCGTCATCACATCGATCGGTCATATCAATCAATCTTTGTTAAAAAAATTAGTCAATCTTGTCATCTTGGTTCATTAATCTTTCCTTAATCAGGATGTGTCCTTCCTGAAACCAAGTGTAATCATTATTAATTAATCTTTTCAACCTTATCAATCAATCTTGTCATCTTGGTCATATCAATCTTTCCTTAATCAAGATGTGTCCTTCCTAAAATCGTGTGCAATCAATCAAATCTACTGGTCAACTTTTGTCAACTTATCAATCAATCCTTGTCAAACTATCAATCAAGTCGGTCATCTTGGTCAACTTAATCGACCAACTCAAACAATCTTATCAATATCATTGGCAAACACTCTCTTTGGCAAACACTTTGTTGGTCTGGGTTTGCCTTATCTTTTTGATTAGTTCTAGGTCATGTTACTAGTTACCTCAAGGATGTTCAAAATGGATTTAGAGGGATGATGATGGATCATGACCTTTTTCGTTGCTTGCTATCTATGGTTTGTCTTGGAAAAAAGATTGGGATAATTGGGTCCTTAGTATGAGTCGGGGCATTCCTTGTCATTTGGATTTGTCTGTTGACTGCTTGTCTCTCACAAATGGTCACCTTACACACCTTGGTCTATGTCATACCATGGTTTTTGTGCTCCATTTGCAACAATTTTGATGCCCAATGATGATAAATATATAAGCATGAAAGTTGGTCCCTTGCCATTTTCCATCTAACAATCCATCTCCTTTGTCCCTTTTCACGCCAACATCCATCTTCTTCGCACTAACATCCTCCATCTACAATCATCCTCATGGCTTGCAAGTTGAATTTGTCTCTTGTCAGTGCATTAAAGTGGCTTTTTGGAATAATTTCTCAATTTTTTTTGAAAATTTGAAAATTTTTCCTAAGGCCCGGGCATAATACCTATACCCTAACTTCACTAGGGTATCCTTTGACTGAATTTCTTTGACACAACACAATGAATTGCATTATGTCAAAGAGGGGCAAAATGTAGACACTAAAAAATGTTGAGCATCATTTTTCTTGGTCATCGTCCTCCAATAATTAAATAATTTTAATTATTTGATTATTCATGATCATATTCCTCTATTAATTAAATAATTTTTAATTATTTAATTAAGTCACTTTCTAATCTTTATTCTATCCTGATCAATTAAATAAATTAATTGTGTCACTAATATCCCCCTTTCTTCAATAATTATTTATAAATTAGCATTTATTTAATTATTTGCTTGTAACAATCCATCTCCTTTGTCCCTTTTCACGCCAACATCCATCTTCTTCGCACTAACATCCTCCATCTACAATCATCCTCATGGCTTGCAAGCTGAATTCGTCTCTTGTCAGTGCATTAAAGTGGCTTTTTGGAATAATTTCTCAAATTTTTTTGAAAATTTGAATTTTTTTCCTAAGGCCCGGGCATAATACCTATACCCTAACTTCACTAGGGTATCCTTTGATTGAATTACTTTGACACAACATAATGAATTGCATTATGTCAAAGAGGGGCAAAATGTAGACACTAAAAAATGTCCTAAGTCTATGAGCATCATTTTTCTTGGTCATCGTCCTCCAATAATTAAATAATTTTAATTATTTGATTATTCATGATCATATTCCTCTATTAATTAAATAATTTTTAATTATTTAATTAAGTCACTTTCTAATCTTTATTCTATCCTGATCAATTAAATAAATTAATTGTGTCACTAATATCCCCCTTTCTTCAATAATTATTTATAAATTAGCATTTATTTAATTATTTGCTTGTCATCTTTCGTCTATGGTTAAATAATTATCATTTAATTATTTAACTATTCACTCCCCCTTTTAATTCTTCCATTTATTAAATAATTGTCAAAATTATCTAATTTTCCTCCATGTGTCTCTTGTATTAAATTTGATTATTTAATGCCTCTTTTCATATTTCCTCTCATTTAATTAAAATAATTATGTAAATTATTTTAATTAATTCTCCATTTCCTCTTTTTCTCAAATAAATAATTCAAATGAATTATTTATCCTCCACTTGGCCAAATATTCCTTTCTCATGAATTAATTATTTTTCAATTTCTAATTCATCCATTTCCTCCCACTTGCTCATTAATCTATGTCATAGCCGTCTCTTTCATAGTCGTCAGCGTCATAGTCGTCGACATCATAGCCATCAATAGCCCACCACGTTCTAGTGCATTGATCTATCATCATTGATCTTGGCATATTTTTAGAAGTTTGATCTCAACCGTCCGTTTGAATGGCTATCTACAAAAGCAACATTCCTCCAGTTTTTCCTTAACAACCATTATCTCCAACTTTCTTGCTTACTATTTGCAGGTATTTGCACAACTTCAACTACAAATTTGAGGGAAATATTGGCAAAATAAGAAATAGGAGAGACAAGAGAAGTGAATCAATTGCAATAGGGAGTGCTTTATTTTATTTGTTTTCATTTTGATTACTCCATTTACTTGTATTCTCTTGTTTTAGATGAGGTTTTTAGCTTAGAAGTGTTGTGGCTGTCAATTTATCTAGGATATAATTTTTTCCCCCATCATACAAATAGGTTTGATGTTTGATATGTTAATGTCCAAAATATTGATTTGATGTTTTACCAAAAGGATGTTGAGGATGGTCTTATATGAATGATGTTGATTGAGGTTGCTGATGTTTAAGGATGTTTGATAAGTTTTATGTTTTTTCCAAAAGCTATGTTAATATTTCCTAAAAAAACCAAGTTGAAAGGATAGTTGTTATGTTTGAGGATGAAAATGACTATTCACAATTATTATGACATATGTTATTAGTTCCAGGATGACAAGTTAGGACAGTTTTAAGGTCAAAGAAATTGCAAGTTTGAGAAAGACAAATGTTATATACAAAAATGAAAATTTAGGAAAACACACCATGTTGCCCTAGGAAAATGTCGCTATGTAGGAAAAAGAAACAATATACAAATATTAGATGCAACAATCTATGCAAAAATGATAATGTGATGATAGACACATGCGACAATATGAGAAAAAGTGATGCTGCACAAATTTTTTTCTCATGGAGAACAACAAAAGGTAGATGTGAAAAAATAAGAAATAGAGGAAATATGCAAAAAATAGATGTGGAAATATTTGCAAAAGTGGTAATGCACTAAATCACAAGCAACAATCTATGCAAAAGTGGTAAACTGTGATAGGAAAACGTGGGTTTCTATGACCGTTTCTATTTTTCATGAAATTTTTGGAAATTTTGATGTGTTAAAGTTTGAGTTTATATTTTGAAAGAAAGTGATATGAATAAAAAACATAAATTTTAGGATTGACTCCAAGGTAAGAAGTTATTTTTGTACGCTTTCTTCCACAAAGCTCACTAGTATAGATCAATTGAGAACAAGGTAAGCACAACCTAGCTAGTAATAAAGTTTGTCTCACAATAGTAGGCTCACCATACTTGTCTGTTAATTTGACTCCAAGGAATGGGTATGTAGAATATGCCAAGGTCATGTACCACCTTGAAACCCCTCGCCTTGAAAGGAATAGGTCCTAACAAGACACCTTATCACCTCAACCAAGGACCAAACATGGTAACTTCATGTGATCATGCACTATCACATTGCACCATTATAGATCAATGACCAATAGGTATTAGGCTTCTAATAAAATTGGTTTTTAGTGGGAAGAAATCAGTGAACACCAGGTGATCCCACAATAGTGGTTTACAATTTTTGGCCAAACAAGACACTGAAATAATTTTTTCTAACCAAATCTTCACTTTTGGGCACCTATAGCGGCTAAACTGTGAGGAATTTGAAGATGATGCAAAATAGAGTTTTGTGACATTTTGTCTATAGATTCTAAATATATTTTTTTCAAAAATTTTGGAATCAGATTGCACCTCTTTTTCCATCTCCCTCAAAAACTAGTTTTTTTCATAAAACAACATTTTTATGGAGTGATGCTCACCGTATAACACATAACTTTTTTTCCTTGAACGATAAAATTCTAATTCTTTCTAATTTAGATTTGTAACTCTGATATCTAGTGCTTCCCCTTGATTAGATAGTGTTTTATTGAATATTTTTTCCTTAATCAATTTTCAAAGTCAAACCAATTACAATTTAGACATAGGTGGACCGTATAATATGTACAATTTTTTTTGCATGTATCAAAATTCAATTTTTTTTTGTTGGATCAAGGAATTCAATATCTGGTGCACCCATATTTTTCATTTTTTTTGATAATCTTCTATTTTTCCACATGTGCAGAACAAAGAGCTTTTTCGGTGAAAAACCTATTTTTAATAAAACTAAAAAAATAAATAGATAAGAAAACCAAAACATATTAAAATTATAGTCGTTGGATAGATCTTTCCGAGGAATACTTGATTCTAGTTGGGTTCATGAAGTCTCCTCCATTTTCATCCTCAACTCAAGCTTCAAAGGGAAAAAAATTTGGTTTTGTTTTTGCCAGAGAGTAGGGAGGTGGGAAAAGGGGGGTTTGCTCGAACTAGGGGGGTTCGAGCAAACCAAGGTTCATTCAAACCCCCTTTCAAAAATGGGTTTTCATTATTTTTTTAGTGGGATGGGCTCCATGATGCATTTAAACTAGTTTGCACAAACCGTTTTTTAGTTTGCTCGAACCAAAGGGTTCATTCGAACCCTAAAATCCAATTTTTTTTGTATGGGGTCATTTTTTGCCACTTTTCCTTCCTCACTCAAATTCTAAACCACTTTTGTGGGTTTACCCCACCATGAAATACATCAACACAAGATCAAAATATCTAATCTCATGTCTAGAATCATCGGTGACCACTAAGGAATGCTCTACATGGCATAAGTGGATAAAAATACAACTTTCACTCTCGTCACTTTCATATAGCCCGTCAGAAAAAAAAATGCTTGAGGTCAAACCTTAGGGTGATGAAATCCCTAGGTAGGCCTCCTAACAATAAGGGAAGGATTCACGTTGCTATTTCTCATCACCCAAGATCATACGTAATGCAAGGGAGAGGATACATAGACAACTCCTTTGGTTGAAAAAAGAAAAAGTGTAAAATAGATGTATTTCTCTTCACCCAAAATCACATGAAGTGTAAGGGGAGAGGATACATACTCTCTAGTCTACCAATGACGACAAAAATATTGATTTTAGAATACCAAATTCAAATGTTTGCTAATCTAGAAAGCAAGAAAGGAAACAAGTTCAAATGATAATCTTTGATAAGGAACCTGCAAGAAATGTATTAGCAGTTTCAATTTCTTTTCCTTGGACCAATCAAAACCCTACAAGTACAGATGGATTAGTAGTTTGAAAAAATGTGTCTTTCCCCAATGAATGCTACACAAAGAGGTTAGATGAAAAGACATACAAGAAAACAACAAAGGTTAAAGGGTTAGAGTTAGATCAAAATCTAAAATCAAAAAAATGATTGACAAAAAATAGAAGCTAAAAATGACAGTCAAACACAACAAGACCTATAATGGAGGCCCTATGTAACTCTAGAAGATGTGACAAAATCTATAGAAGTGGCCCTATGTAACTGGAAGAAGCGACTTAATTTGCATATTTGGCCTTGTGTGTGCATCTTCAACAATGAAGTCACTACACAAGGTGGTAAAAGTTGACACATGGTTACCAGGATCTCCTTTACCATTGTACTTTTCAAAATGAGGTATCTCAATGTGTTGTGGTATGGGTGCTTTTAATATAGAAAACAAAAATGGGATGCACATGAGGTATGTTGGAGGATTACAATTGGTTTGATATTTGTTTAAGGTTGAAATTTGTTGATTTAATGATGTCATGTTTTTCAAAGTTTATTTATTACAAGATCATTAGGTGAAATTTTTTGAGAGTTCGTTGAGTATGGGTGAACTAGTATGGATTATTGGTGGGCTATTTTTTTACACATTTAGGAAAGGTGATGAACATGGTGCTAAAGTGACAAAACTCTAAGGATTCCCATTAAAAATCCCTAAGCTTGAGTTTAAACTATTGTTATATTGTGTTGTTGATGCAATGACTGGAGGTGTGAAGGTGGGGATAGAAGGCATTGTTTTGGGAGAGGAAACTTGTTTTATTAATTAGTTTTGAGCATTGGTCCAAGATTGAGTACAATTAGATATTGTAGGAATATTAGCATCTGCTATGTGAGCTAGGCTACACAAGAATTCTATCCCTTAGGAATCATTTACTAACTTCTTAAGGTTATCCAAGGGAGGGATTATTTCTCTAGCCAAAGGTTCAGTACTTAGGTATTATTGAAGTCCTTTTAGGTATTTTTCTAATTGTTTTAGTTTATCATTATTGAAATGGGCAACAACATCTTCCAAGTCCACATAAATATTAGGTTGCGACAAAGACATGGGAAATGTAGGATTAGGAAGGGAATCCAAAATGGATTGGGTAGATGCAATACCCTAAGTGAAAGAGTTATAAGACTTAGGTTCAACACCGGTTGTGATTTTAGCATAAGAAGCCATAAGTATGAAACTCTATCTTATAAGGGTATTGGCTAAGGGACACTAGGTCATGAAGTTCATGGTGAGATTAAAAAGCCTTTAGTGTTCCTACGATGAAGGAAAAACACTTGACACAGTCACAAAAATTGAAATAATTTGTAAACACGGAACCCATAACAACATAGGCAACATAAAGACAAAAATGTGATTCAAATTTTGGTTCAAACTAATTGTATAAGGGCGCTAGGTGCCCTAGCTAGTGGGCTGATTTTTATAAATTTAAAATCTAGGAATGAGCTATACTATCCAAAGTTCTCAATCTATAAATGTTCAGGTTTGATAATAGAAAATTTTGTAGAAATGCATAAAATTTTAATTTTTCTATATGTAGGATACAATCAAGTGTAATGTTCATGTAATTTTAGATTTTTCCAATAATATAATGTATTCCAAATGTAATTTTTAGATTGTAAAATGCAATAATCAACTGATCCTAATTTGAAAAATCTAGAATTTGAATTTTTTCTATCTTTTGAAATGATAACAATGATGTAATTTCTCACATTTTCAACAACACATGCATGCATAAATGACAATTTCAAATACTTTTAGTTTATTTTTCAAATTTGATCATGAATTAATAAATATTTTTAGTATAATTATTGACTAAATATTTCATGCAATGACTAAAATTAACAATATGTGTCTTTTGAATGGAAAATGCTATGCAACCTTTTACTTTTTCAATAATTTTTTTATCAAAATGTTCATGCATAAATCACAAATTCAAACTACTGAAATATGTATTAGGATTTTAAACATGATCTAATTAAGATTTTAGAAGGTTTAAAATGCACAAGCATCAGGTTCACTAAAATGTGATGTTAGAAAAAGGGATCTAGGGCCTAAACTACACTCTTTCCAACATCACAAGGAAAAATGATTAAAAATGATCTCAAACACCCACTTGGTTACTAACCTCAATGGAAGAGCTAGAATGGTGGATCAGGGTTTTAATCCTTTTTTGGGGGTAGTTGTGTGTGATTTGATATTGATTAACTGATTAATTTGATAATGCAAAGATGTTCGTAGGTTAATTATGAAAATGTAGCAAACTATGATGTTTTCTAAAAAACACAAAATTGATAAACAAAAATAAAGTTCAGAATAGTAGGGGAAAGACACAAAAGAAAATGACATAAATTTATGCTTGAAACAACTAGACAAGGGAATTGGGTGCCCTAGACTAGGAAACATGTACTCAATATTAGACTTCAATTTCCTATTGCTCTTGGTCTGTGAGATCTTATCTTTTGTCCAATCAGTGTTAGAACTTTGTCTGTCATTGACAAAATCAACTTTCCTTATTTTTTGACATGTAGGACTTGAATGCTTGACTAAGCAATTAGGTCTTCAATCCTCCTTCAATTCACTTTAGATGTGTAACTTGCACACATGAAAGAGGGGGAAGGGTTGTGCTGTATAAGGGGCTTACCTAAGTCAAACACCGTTTTGGTATTTTGACCTCTACAACATCTATGATGATGTAAAAAGAGAGCTTACCCTCGATTGAACAAAGCTTAAATGATAAACAAATGATAAATTGACAATTGCTGCAACTCACCACTCAGATATGTATTCCTTGAGGGAGTGGAGTTATTGTACTCATTTCCTTCAAGGAAAAATTGATAGTTGATTTGAAGTCCTGCAAGTGTTAGTAATCAAAAAACAAATAAACATAAAATATGAAAAAACTCACATGAAAATATGATGTGTTGCTAACATGATGCTTGACTGAAATAATGTTGTTGTAATTATGCTCTTGACTGCTTGATTACTCAATTCAAATTGCTAAGATTGCTTCTCAAAGTTGCTAGCTTCCTAGGTGCGCTTCTAATTGAAATTATCAAAATGACTTGTATTTATATGCGATTTTTTAATTTCCCAAAAATCAAATACCAATAGATGATAAATGATTTTGGATTTTTAAATAGTAAAATCCCAACATTGACATATTTTAAATTTAGTCAAATTAAGCTGGACAAGGGGTGATGGGTGCCCTAGTCCAGACCTATCTTTTTGGGGGTCTTAAATATCAATACTAAATAGTAAATCTTTATTTTCAATTGTACTTTTGATTTTTCAAATATTATTATGAAATGGGAAAATTAAATGCTACTCAATATTTGTTAACTCTATTTTCAAATAATACTATAATAATAAAAATAAATCATTAAATACCCTATTATTTATAATATAACTCAACCAAAATATTAATCTATTACATTTAGATCATTTCAAAAATAAATATCATATTTACACACTATTCATTTTTATTATAAAGGCTTATTTATACAAATTGAGAGTATGGTCCAGTGAAAATATGTTCTTGCTTGCAACCTGCTTTAGTAGTGACATAAAAGAACACATCCAAACATATGTGTTGAACAAATAAACAATGACAAACCATTACTTTGAAAAATAAATAAATAATGACATTACTTTGGATAAATCAATCAAAAAACACATATATCTTGGACAAATAAACAATGACAAGCCATTACTTTGCAAAAAATAAAAATTATTGGCATTACTTTTGATAAATCAATCACATAAATCACTTCTCAGTCGAGGGAGAATAAAGTGAGGGTTGCCTTCAAAAAATGAGGCCCACGTTTCCTCCCATCATATGACAGCCCAAATATTTGGAAACTTTAACTCTACGAAATATTATTGTTGTTTTTTAACCTTCACAAGGCATCGTTATGTTTGTTTACAGATCTCTACAGTATTACTGTGTAGATAAATGTAAAGTAAATCAAAGGTGCAGATTAATTTGAAAGAGCCATTTAACTTGCAGGAAAGGTGTGCAGAGATGGAGACATCCATTTAAGCATCCCAGGGAACCAATTAGCTTAAATATCATGCATGTTCATAGGGTAGACAGTATTATGGATTAGTTTAAAAATAATTTATTTAATATAAATGGTTATTTAATTATTCATGATAATTTTATATATTATTAAATGTAAAAATAGTAAATAGTTATTTTATTTTTATTGGTTACAATTTTTTATTTATTGATATATATATATATTTTTAATAAATAGTTTTTAAAAAGATAATGAGACATTAAACTTAATGTTTTATTATTTATCAATAATTTTTTATCAATTAAATATAAATTAATATCATTGTTCAAATCAAATGATTGTAAATTTATTTAGTGTTTTTTATACTACAAGTTTTGAATGTCTATTGTGCCACCACTCAATATATTTATTTGTTTGCTTGATAGGTCATTTTTATAGTAAACTTTTGGGCAGTTGTCAAAATTTGGTAGTATAAAATTGTTGTTTATTTTAATAAAATGAGAAAAATTATCTAATATTTAACTTTTTTTCTAAGGTACTTTTTAATTTTGAATAGTTGACCATTTGACCATTAACTATGTTTCATTCAAGATTTGTTGTTTCGATTGGATTTCATTTATAAAAATGTCATTTCAATTTATAATTTATTTTATTTAGTTAAATTTTTTGAGGGATAAAATAGAATTGTATATTAACCATTATTTAAGTACAAAGACCATAAAGATTTCCAGCTAACCATAGCCACAACAATGTACAATCAAGAAACAAAATCCACACGGGATCCTTACAAAACCATCTATTGGAAGAAACTTAAAAATAAAATAAAATCCAACCTATCCTTCTCACCATCAATCTTCACCAGCCAATCTCAAGCCCACCTATCCTCATGAAGAAATATATGAAGCAATTGTGAATATCTAGATCTAGATGTTCCCAATTCTTCACATTCCAATCACTCACCTCCTTTAAGGCCCATTTATCTAAGCAATCAATAACCACATTCTATTACCTAGGAACATGAACAAAGGATATAACTTCAAAGTTTGTGGCTTAATGAAGGATTTTTTTAGCCACCAAGGCTAACCTCCAAGAACAATCTTAAAAATTTCCTCTATTTAGAATGTTGATGAGAAGCATTTAATCAATTTCACCAATAACTTTGTTCCAACCCCTAGCATAAGCTTTGTCTAAAGTATAGAGAATAGCTTAACTTTCCTCTGATTGTTAGAATGGGAACCCAAGAAAAAAGAAAGAATTTAATTGAACCCATAGTGTCATGAAAAATACTACCAATACCAGATGGACCTAGGCTATCCCTTGAAGACCCATCCATATTTATTTTAAGGAAATCATTAGAAGAAGGAGACCACTTACCTAAATGGTTCACCTTCTTAACACACTAACCTCCAATGGAATTCATGTTCTATAAATGAGTAAAAGATAAATCCAATAGAGTAGCAATACGAAGATTTGAAAAGGTAAGAGGGACCTCATCAAATAATTTGGATTCAATAGTCTCCTTAAGCATATCCTTTAATTTTCCCTATTTGGATAACTACCTTTTTCTCATTTTGAAAAATAAGACGATTTCTTTCCAACCAAACATACCATAAGATAAAAGAGGGACCAAAATATCAAGAAGCTAAAAGAAAAGAGGCTAAAGCAAGGGGTTTTCTTGAACAATTCTAAAACTCATATGAAGAGACATAATGGAAAATAGGTCAATTTCATATTTTCCACCAAATATTTCATAGTTCTGTTGAAAATGACACTATAGAAGATTATTGGTGCCTACCTCAATATTTCTATAAAAAACACAACTAGGAAGCCCATAAAAACATCTTTTATAGATATTTTCCTAAGGTAGGCATTTATTTTGGCTTATCATCCATATAAATAAATTGGAATTAGGCCAACCAAATTTGTTCCATATTCTCTCCCATCTAAGAAATTCACCATGTCTTCCTTTTTGAATCTCCAAAGTATGATAACCAAGTCTAACAAAGTACTCACCTTTATGATTAATTCTCTAGGAAAGAATATATATGTATATATTCTCTAGATAATTACACAATAGATATCACCCAAAATTGAAAGGAGGGCTTTCCTATCTTCCACAAATTCTCCTCTAGGAAAAATTTCAAGGTCCTTCTAACCATGGAGCAATGGCCTTCCCAATGAGTTTTTAAACTTAAAATTAGCCACCTTAGACCAAATAGCTACCAAGAATATATCATGAATGGGGTTAAAGGTGAGGAAAAGAAGAGATGAAGGGAGGATGATTGTCCTAGGAATCATAACAAAAATCATTATTACTTTTATTAAAGATCCAAAATAGAAACCACCTAATAATGAAAGCTCCTTTTTTCAAATTATTGACCCTTTCCCAATCAACTCCATCCTTTGTTCATCTTCATCAGCCAACCCTCCCAAATATTTAAAATTGAGAATCTTAGTCGAAGGTTTATTAGGATTCTTACACCATATCCTCTTGGCAATGGAGCTTAGAATGATAAATTCTAAGGCTTCTAAATTTCTTGGGACCACACACCATGTCCTAACTCAAAAGACTCCATTTTTTAGACTCTTTTCCCACCCAAATAAAATTTCTAGAAAGAGGATCAAACTCCATGAAAAATATTTTGGGAGAAAATAATATCAATAACCTATAGATAGGAAAGGATTGTAAAACAAAGTTCAGAAGAATCAACATACAAACTGAAATAACGAAAAAATGGAGTTAGGATGATTTTGTATGGTTTAGGACATAAAGCACACCCACTTTCCAATTATTTTATTCAAGGATAACCCTAAAGATCTCAATGCAAAGGATAAAGAGATCTTGCAATAGGGTTTCCCTAGGGGGTGATTGTAAACTAATGAGGGGTTCACCACCAAGCTAGGGCTTAGAAAGACAAATGAAATGCAAGATGTAATGCTAAACCCTAATATGATGTAATGCTTCACTAAATGACCTAGAAAAGTATGTAAAAAAAAACATAAAGTTGTAAGATGAAATGTGTGCACCTGAGAATGTGAAGATGACTGGAAGGAGCTTTGGAATGCTAGAAATTCCAACTTTAATTTTGATTGGGACTCATACGCTAGGCTAGGTGAATTAGTCCCAGATTTGGGTTTCTGTGCAGAAACAAGAATCTGGAAAATGGGTATTCGAATCTATAAAAAAATGAATTTTGACCTAAACTAGGACTCATATGCTAGAATTGGTGAATCGGTCCAGTTAGGGTTTTTTGAAACTTCAAGGTTTGAGTCTAGCCTTCAAGGTTTGCTCTGTCCAACTATTCCCAATTGTTTTTTGGATTTGAAACCTTGATTTGCAACCTATAGAAATCCTCCAAGTATCTCCAATGCAAGGTGATAACTTTGACAACTTTAGGCACTTTGACAACTTTCTCCAAACTTTCGAGCTTTAATGTATCTTCAATATAAACCTACAAATTACACATTAAAGAGAGGGACAAATGTTGTTTTGTTAGTAGATAGGGGTTTACCTTGGTCAAACCCCATTTTGGTAATCAAACCTTGCAATAAAATGAAATAGGAATGGAGAATGATGAATGAACAAAATATGATGTTGCAACTCACCAAACCCTAGCAATGAAGTGTTGCAAACATGTGTGAGATGACCCCAATGGATGTAGACCTTGACTCTTGCTTGAATGTGATAGATCTTGAATGAAATGCTAGCTTGAATCATAAAACCATACATCACAATTGCTAGCTCAAAAGCAAACATGATGCATGAAGTCTTTGACATGATGCTTGATGCTTGAAGAATTCTCTAAAATGCTTGATAATCTTCTCTAGAAGACTATTGAATGCTCTTGTGAACTCAAACTTGCTATTATGAATTCTCTCAAAAAAGTATTAGGTGAAAATGAGCTAAAGAACCTTGTATTTGTACTTAATTATGCAAGAAATATTGAAATTACAACACTACAAGCCGACATCAGATCCAGGAGGATAAAATCCTACCATAAATTTGAATTAATTTTAATTTTAGGCCACACAAGACTCATTCACCCAAGGTGGTGAATGAATCCCGTTAGGCATAATTCATGAGACCATTTTTAAAAATGCTTAGAAAGGTGTGAAACCAGGTTCGAGACCCAAAAAACTAGGTGGGACTCATACATATAGAGTGGCAAATGAGTCCCAAATCACTAAATCTGGGCCACACAACCTGAAAACACCTAAATTATGATTGGATGTTGATTTGTGTCATTATTATCCTTGAAAAGATGCATTAATTAAGGCTTTTGGATGCAAAATAAAGTCAATTAAAGCATAAAAAGCCAAATTATTTATGAAAACCCTAGAAAAGTGTGAAAGTGTGTTACAACACTTTACAACACCTTAAATAAGGCATGATTAAGTTTAAAAAGAGGCTTATTAGGTTCAGTTAATTTTAATAAAACCTTAGAAAAGTGTGAAAGTGTGTTACAACACTTCACAACACTTTAAAAGGTACCATTTAAGTTCATTAGTTAACAAGGGCCCAAGACCTAATGTGAATGTGTCAAACACATTATAACACTAAATTAAGGCACCATTAAGCTCAGTTAACAAGGAGGGCCCAAACAAGCAAGAAAAAGTAAAAGGGATACTTTTTTCGTCACCACACCAACAAAGGATAACCATCTATAAGTTTATTGACCCTGAAAAATTGATCTAAAATATTTTTCTAATACTCTCTTTTAAGATTACTAGTAGAGAGGGGTATTCCTAAATAATCCAAAGGAAGGATCCCAATTTGGAAATAAAATATATCGACAATTCTATGTTGAATAACCTTAAGATTATTGAAGAAAAATACTTAATTTTTCCTCATTAATCTTTTTTCCTAAAGAAAATAAGTAGATTTATAGAACCCTTCTAATTCTAATCACCTCATCAATTTTAGTCAAACCGGTCAAGATAATATCATAAAAAATTATAAATGAGTTTACAAACTAAGATTTTGAGCCCAAAACCAATCATGAATAAGCCTTGTTAATTTATGATTCTTCAACAATCTATAAAAACCATCTACTATCAAAACATAAAATATAAGTAGATAAAGGGTCTCCTTGTCTGAGACCTCTAGAAGTAGAAAAATGAGCTAATAGGATACCATTGATAAGAACAAAAAATGAAGTTGAGGTTACACAATTCATGACCCAATCAATTCATGGAATAGAAAAGGAAGTCAAGGTTACATAGTGTAGTGTAGAAAAATGTATCCCTTTACATTTTCACACTTGTTTGGGCTCTCCCTGCTAAAATTGAGCTTCTTTATGCCTTATTTAGTCCTATTTTGCATCCACAAACCTTATTTAATGTATCTTTCTGAGGATAATCCTGACACATATGTAATGACCAATCATAATTCAGTGATTTTGGATTGTATAGACTAGATTTAGTGTTCTGGGACTCATACACCACCTTGGGCATATGGGTCCCACCTAAGTTTTGAGGCATGGTCCTAAATTTAGCATAAAACTTAACCTTTCTTGAAATTTGTGTACCGAGCCTAGCCTATTGGGACTCATACTCATACTTGTTATCTTTTGTTTTTCCATGCAAACATTGGTCTTTTGGTTTGAACTACTCTCAGAGAAAAGCATGTTCTTCACTATCTTGGTCTTGTAAACAAGGTCCTTCTTAGGTTCATTTAGGATCAAAATAAAACACTTCATCCATCCCAAACATCAATCAAAATCCATCCCACCAAACAACTTTAGGGCTTTGGAAACATAAATATTCTACACTTGGGTACATCCTTAAAACTAAATCAAAATCATTTGTTTAGTCAGGTGTGTTTGGATGAATCCTTCCTCACACACTTAGTTAAATTATCACCCCTTTGAACGAGTTCGTCCTAACATAACATCTAACATCTTAGGGTTTACAAGTTCATTATCCAATCAAACCAATCAAAATCAAACCCTAAGTCTAGCATTGATCCAAATTTCCTAAATTTTTTGACACTCATGTCATTCACCCATTTCATCCTTCATCTCATCATTGGTCCTAAATCCCTTAGAGGTCAACAAGGTCAAAACACAAGAGGAAAATGGAGTATAAACTTGCTCCATACATCATGAGTGATCTAAGTCAACCAAACTATCAAATCCTTACAACACCAATTGATTATCAAAACTCACATTTATACAATCCATACATAGGATCATTATCTCCTACAAACCTCAATGGTGCAACAAATGTGAGTATGCCCAATCCAAAGTTTGGAACACATTTCCCAATGGTAGATTTAAATCCAAGTCCAAACCTGCAAATTTATCAACCAAACACCCAATGCATGAGTCTTCCACAAAACAACATCATCCCACCAAATCCATACATTCCAAATGTGAATATATCAAGTACAAGTTTTCCAAACATGAAATTTTCAAATCCACACTTGGAAAAATTTGGGATAAATATGTTTGCAAATCATACCATTTTTTTTCAAAGTCCAAACAAGATGTTAATGACTCCATTTATTAATCTAAGTCAAGGTAACACCATGCAAAATCAAGGAAATGTGATTCCCAACCACAAAAATGTTCAATTTCAACCTATAATGCCAAATCTAAGCATCATCCCAAATCAGAACATTGTCCAAAATCAATTTGTCCATGATCCCATACAAACACCACAAGTACACATTCCAAATCTGCTTGAACAAAAGAATCAACTATATCAAGGGAGTCAAAATCAAAATCAGGATCAAATTTTGCTAGATCAACTTGCTTCACTTGCCAAAATAATTGACTTATTGAGCCAAGAGACATCTTCACTCCAAAATCAATACACTCTTCCATTGGTTAAGCCATGTCATCAAAGCATCGATTTGTGTCCACAACCACATCAAGAACAATATCTCCAATGTCAAGAAGTTGGATATCAAGATCAACAACATCAACAACAAACCCAATCACCCCATCTTGAAGATCAATCACCACATCTCAAAGATCAATCACCACATCTCCAAAATCAATCACTACAAGGTCAATTTAAATTACAAGTCTCATAGGGTAACAAACAAGAATACATGCCACTTTGAAAACCAGTCGAATCGATCGTGCAACAGTTAGTGCAGGAGAAACTCATCACAATTCCCACCTATGAAAATTATCAAGAGCCCTTAGTGAAACCGCCATGGTACAATGAAAATCACCTTTGTGATTTCCATAAAATAAAGGGACACACAACATCAGGTTGTATTCGACGCAAAAATCTCATTCAAGACCTGATTGATCAAAAATTAATAACTGTTGGGGATAATAATCAAGATTCAACCACTGGCAGTAGCAAATTGACAATCCCTCTACCACAATTGTTGAAAACAGTGTTCAAGATCTTTCCATTAATGAGCACATTGAAGATGTTTCTACCCCATCTAATGATCAACTCACCATACATCAAGAGTCACTTTTTAGTGATCTATTTCAAGGAGTGTTAGAATTATTTGATCCTATTGACATAATCCACAACCCATCGACAATGGTCATGTTGAAAATGTCTCTACATCACCTAATGAGTTAGAGAACATATCTCAAGAATTTATTCCAAAGCATGATCAAAATTTTTCACCAAGGTCTAGCAATGGTCCTTTCCAAGACATATTGACATCCTTTGACCTCATGGTTACAGATATTGAAGGAATCCTCAACTCGACACTTAATCCAAGTCCACTCAAAAATCAAGAGGATATTGAACCACTTACCATGACTAATTATGATGTCCAAGAACCCTTTGTAAGCAATCCATCCTTTGAAACTAACCCATGTCAATAGCTTGATCCAAAGCATGTCAAAAGCAATCCTAAAATTAATCAAGATCAAGAATTCATATCTCTAAGATACTACAATTATCTAATGGATACTCTCCTATCTATATAATATGTCACAAATGATGATCATATCCATATAGCATATACTCCTCCATATACCCCTGAGATGATTTCTTTGGATGGACACGTAGATGATCTTCATTCAGAACAAGATTCCTTTACTCCTGACATTATTACACAAAAAGAGCAGGTTATTGATTCCTACAGTCAAATTGAGTTGTCAACATTGGGATTAGATATATCCCAATTTCAAACTAAGGACAACATGTATGAAGATATCCAGTATTATCCACTCAAAGAATCAGGTCAAACAAAATAAGACATTCTGGAGTTAGCAGAGTAGCAAATTGAAACGTCGTCTGTAGTGGTCATTTATCAAAGCATGCTTACTTAACAAGACATCTCAAAATAAGTAGAATCAAGGAAAAAATGTGCTACTACCACCATACTGGGGGCAACTATTTATCAAGCAAACGTCAACATAGGGAGCACGAAGAATCCTTACGATGAAACTAATGCCAATACTACCACCAGCCACATCATGAATCTTCATCCACCCATCACCCCATCCACAAATTGGGACCAACATCAAAAGAAAGAGTTAAATAAAAGCACAAAGAATGTTATCAAAGAAAAAGAAGTAGCACAACATGGAGGAAAAATCAAATACACATGGATACCAAAAAGTACAAAGAAAGATTATCCCTATCAAATTCCATTAGTCAAAGAAACTATGGGGAAAAATAAAAAAAGGAAAATTATCCATCAAATATGTCCACAAAAGCAAAAGCAGGCTTCTCAAGCAACGTACAAAGTATATCAAGTAGTTGGTCCCAATTCCATGCACACTTTGTTATCCATCCATCATTGCTCATCTTCCCACATTTGGAGAGTTAAAGGTTCCAAACTATCAACCAATCCATCTTTTATTCCTAAACACACTCCATCCACACCTCCACGCATGATATCCAATTCTCACATTGACCATGTATTGGCATCCACCCTTCATCATAAGGATTCAAAAGACATTCTATTGCAATGTGCACACAAAGACAGAGTTAACTTCAGTATCAATAAAGTAGATCAGGAATCTCAAAAGTTGCATTCAAGTGCACATATCTTGGTAAAGCAGCTTCTTCAAGCAGGATATCGATGACACATTATGATAGAAGCATCTACATCAACACCACAAGGTGGTTCAACATAGGCTTAAAATATTTTACAGAAAAAATACAAAACAATAAAAAATATGAAAATCCAAAAATATCAGAAAAAGGATTGAAAATAGTAAAGAAAAAAAATCGTCCTCTAGTGCAAACCACTATGCCGGCGCTTTGGACAGGTATCATGATGAAAACCTAGAAAATAGGCATCATGTGTATAATCGAGCATCTACGTGCGCCAATTCAGGCAGAAGTATCTCATCCCATCCATAATAAATCCAGCATTCCATTCACCTCATCCATAATAAATCCATTCATCCATAAACCATTGATCCAATCCATTTTTCATCCATCTACATCCATAGTCCAAGTTATCTTGATCTTGAAAAAGTTTGGTGCACACTTTACACTTGCTTATGGTAGACATCTTGACATGAGTCATTTTTCGTTATCCTACCCAACATTATTTAAGTCATGAAGCATCATCCAATGAGCATCCTCTGTTCAAACACCTTATCTTATCACAAGATGATCCTTGGAATCCTTTGCATGCTTACCATATCCATCCATCCACATACCCATCCAGGCATCTAGCCATGACATTCCATACATTGCTAGACACTAGGGGAATATATTTACATCTTACTTTGGGAATAAATCTTGATCTATATCCTCCAACTTATGTGGCGATCCGAACATTGGAAAATGCAAAATCAAATTGGTCAAATCACTTGTGAGTAAGAATCCAAATCACTAGCCCATGGAATATTTTGACAGGAACATGTTCTTTATCAAGCTTTATCTTTCATCGAACATCAATCCAAACAATCACTATCAGTCGCATCTAATTTACATTTCAAATGTCATATCAAATTAGTCATACACTTTTGTTCCAAACCAAGCCTCAAAATCCTGATCAATCAAATCCAATCAATTCATCATCATCTCGGGATATCCTTCCCCGTCTTCATGTTTCTTAACACTATCCTTGCATTTTTGTGAATCCTCAAAAATTTTATCATCATCAATCTTGATCAATCAAATCCAATCAATCCATCATCATCTTGGGATATCCTTCCCAATCCTTGTGTTGCTTAACAATATCCTTGCATTTTTGTGTATCATCAACAATGTTTTCATCATCAATCTTGATCAATCAGACCCAATCAATCCCTCATCACCTATGGATATCCATCCTAATCCTTGTGTTGCTTAACACTATCCTTGCATTGTTGTGTATCCTCAACAATGTTATCATCATCAATCCATCGATCTGATCAATCAACCCTAGCTTGGTTTTCAACAAAATCCCAAACAAAGCACTGATAACATCATACATGTTCGTATCCAAATCGTCAAAACCATGCAAAAATCCAAAAACATAAAAAAATCCAAAAATCCAAATCATATCAAAATCCAAAAAACACTCATAAAAATAGAAAAAGTCAAAAACATGGAATTTGAACTATGTCGTCTTTGAGCTTAAACATAGGCAAGGCTAATCTTTGATCATCCCCTGAGACACCAAAATCCAAAAACATTCATAAAATCTCAAAAATCCAAAAACATTCATAAAATCTCAAAAAATCCAAAAACATTTGAAAATTTGGAAAATCAAAACATTTGAAAATAAAAAATCCCAAAACATCCTCAAAACATTTAAAAACTCTAAAAACATCCAAATATTTGAAAAATCCATCCATCCCATTTCACTTTCACCCGCAATAATCTCATCCATAATAAATCAATCATCACACTCACCCTTTGGCATAACAAACAAAAACAAGCACAACAATCAGCAAAAGCAAACTTCAAACGCAAAAACAAAATTGAAGCAACAAACCTTTAAACAAAAAATCAAACTCTTGATCATTTGCAAACATGTCAATCGACCTTATATCAATAGCCTTTTTGAACAACCTATCAACTTGCCACCATCCACTAACATATCCTAGGATGTATCCTTCCTACAATGGGCATTATCTTTGGCAAAAAACTTTGGATAAACAGAATGACGTGCCACCATCCACTAACATGTCCTATTATGTATCCTTCCTACAATGGACATTATCTATTGGAAATCGTTTTGGTTCTTATCCTAAACAAAACAAATCCCTTTGGCTAGAGGTATGAAGAACATTGACTTGTTTGTGTGCTTGATCTTTTCTTTTTGATTTATCTTATTGCACTCATTCCAATGACCTCTGGATGATGTCTAATCAAAGAGATTTAGAGAGAAAGGAATGGGGCATCGATCATTATATTTTTTGTCTTTTGTGCTTGTTGGACCTTCTTGTAATATAACTTGGCGAATACTTTCTTTGTTAGGTGCATCCTAGCAAGGTTTTCCTATGTCAAGTGTGAATAAGAATGCTCCTATCTGTTTGTTGAGTCAAATTCCATCACACTAGGTGCAACACCATCCTGGTTCTTTATACCTTGATGCATCGTGCCTATGTGTGTTATCAAACATAAGGTAAGTAGCCCTTTTAAAGTCCCAATTCCTGATAAGAAAATCATCTATCATCATCATCATCATCTCTAGTAAAGTTGGCTTGTTGAATCTTTTTGTCATCTCATTTCTTCTTTTTTGCACTAACATCATACCAGGATAGTTAATCATCATCACCAATGCATCCATCATGTATCCACAAACCATAAGGATACTGCACATCATATCATATCATATTGATCATCATCATAATATAGATTTGTTAGTCTAAGCATCTTAAAACCATTTCATTTGCATCATCATTATAACCATCCATACGTCCATCTTGAACCTCTTTTTCACAATATCGGCCTTCAAATCAAACTTTTCGCTCAATCTCTCGAAGGGGCAATGTACCAATATACTTCTTTCCGCTGGGGATCTGAAAAAATAAAATAAAAAATTGAATTTTGATTGCGGCAAGTCTATTCTTTGAACCAATGCAACAAGTACATTGCTTCAAAGAGGGGCAAAATGTAGACATGCAAAATTGACATCATGCATTCCTCATATTTAATTAAATCATATTCTCCCATTAATTAAATAAATCAATTTTATTTGATTAGTCTCCTAAGGTTATCTCTTTAATTAAATAAATCATTTTATTTAATTATCTCCTAAAGTTTCTTCATTTAATTAAATCAAATGTATTTAATTAAATGGATAATTTACATTACTTCCTCCCATTTGATTTAAAATTTAAATCAAATTTCATGCCAACTAATCTCTATCTAAAGTTAGTTAAGTCATTATTAACTTCTAACACTAATCATCTTTTCTCTAGCTTTTGCCACTTGCACAATAAATCATTTCTTTTGATTTATTAATTCCTCATCATTCAAAAAAGGCATCAAAAGGGAATATTCCCCAAATTTGAATTCTCCCTCCCAAGTGTCTTGTCCTCCAACATAGCATTAACTCCTTTTACATTGTCTCTTACATGTCTCCCACTTGGCATTTAAGACTCTTTCTTCTCCCTCCAACAAGCCATCTTTTGAATTTCAAATCTCCCCCTCTTTGGCATATTGACCAAAATGTGCACAACCTTCATCCTCTCACATTTTGACAAATGGCATCTTGTCATTGGCTCATGTTTTTTCCCACATCCTCCATGTTCTTTAATCCTCCATCATACTTTCTTATAAATAGAGGCTTCCTCTATTTTATTAATCATCCACAACTTAATACACAATGTCAAGCATTTGAATCTTGTTCATCATATCACATAGCATCTCCAAGGCATTTCATCCATCATCCAAGAGATTATTAAGGATTGGGAAAGGGCTTCTTTCCACATCAAAGAAGCACCAATCCACTATGAGATAGGGTTTGATTTATGTTATTGTGTGTTTTATTTAGATTCCCTGTTTTCTTTGATTGCATTACTTAACATGATTCATTATTTCATAGAGATGTTTTGGTTTGCTTTGCTTTAAATGATTAACCATGTTAATGTGTGTTGAAGTTTTGAGCATTTGCATATTTTAGCATCCACACTATCTAATTGTTAAACCCTTGGGGACTTCTGAGAAATTCCTTTATAGTTTATGTAGAATATCGCTTCTTTCATGCATCTTCCCATCCCATCTGTGCAACCTATGAATGGGTCTCCTACTATAACCTTTACCTTGCAAGACTTGTCGATGAATGCTAATAGAGAACCCTCTCAGTTGTACATTCCTACTCATATCAATCAGAATACCTATTGGAAAGAGACATTGGAAATGCTATCTGGTGTTGTCATTGATGGCAACCCTAGTCAGTAATTGGATCCGCACGTCATCATTTGCTCATATCGGCAGAAAAATTGAAGATAGTCAAGGTAGAACAAAGCATCTGACAGTTTTGTGTTCATCAACTCACGTGCAAATTTTCTATTGCTATTTTGAGTTGTCGATCTCATGGGAGGTTGATCAATGTATGTTTTGTGTTATCCAAAAATCTCAATTCCTTGTATCAAGTTGTGTGCAAGTCTAGAGATCTGGTTGAATATCCTTTTGTTCATCAGTGTTTGCTGGCTGACCCAGTTGATATAACATGTCACGAATATTCGAGGAGTTTTTACTCAAATGTTTTTGTGCTCGAGCATTTTGATTTGGTTCGAGCTAAGTTGTGGCTGACCGTTGTGGATGCGCATTGAATATTATTCATGATTTGAGCTGACAGTTGTAAATGTGTTTCCATTTTTAGTGATTAAATCTTTAGTCGCAGATATAGATATAAGTGATCGATTTTGAATGCAAGTAAGGTGTGTCTATGTGTGTTGCGAACAAAAGGGTGATTGAGCGGTCATGCACAATTTCACTTGTGCATTAAATATTTTGTGAAGTGAGCTAGAGCAGAACAAAGCAGAAGTGCAGAAGCAGTCAAAAGGATAGAAGATCGACTACTAAGCCTAACCAAAACTGTAATCAAGCATTTGTAGATGCTACTCTCTTAGTTTAGTCTTTTGGATTTAATCCAAATCTTTGTAAGGCAGTGTGCCTTTCTATTTTGAGTAGTGAGCTCTAGGCAGTGCACTTGAATGCAAGTGCATTCCCACATTGTAATCTTTCTTTTGGGTATACTCAGATCATATTGTGGATTGGCCATCCACCGTGGTTTTTCCTCTAACAGGGTTTCCATGTAAAAATCTTTGTGTTATGGTGTTTTGGTTTTTTTCTTTATGTTCCTGCATATTTATTTTGGTTGAATGTTCTAAGTGGATTAAAAATTAGAATAATAAAGTTAATTTTTGTAGAACACTAATTCACCCCCCCTCTCAATGTTGCTTGTTTCCAACAATTGGTATCAGAGCTAGTTCCTCGAAAGAAGTCTAACAACTTGGGGAGATCTTGGAAAGTATTTTCAATGGATACAAGTAGTCTTCAACAAAAAAATTTGGTGGCCCTAGATGATCTTGACTAGTCAAAATTTGAGAACCAGGAACTGCAGGAAAATCTTGAGAATGCAGAGAAATTCATTCAGTCATTGAAAGACAAGATCAATGAATCAATGGAGAAAAGAAAGGAATTATGTAATCAAATTAAGTAGAAGAATAGAAGCATGAAAGATGAACAGTTGATTCATGCCTTGAAGGAGAAAACAAAAGAATGTGAAAATTTCTCTAGAGAAAATGCTTCCCTGAAGCGTGAGATGGAATCCATCATGATGCGAATGACTAAGGAGATTGAAGATAGAAAGAAGAATGAAGAAAATATTTCTCAATCCTTGAAAGACAAATCTAAAGAATGCAACCGATTAGACAATGAATTGGAACAATCTGAAAACAATGAGGAAGTGCTTGAAAAATAACTTGATGATCTCATAAATGAACTTACTGCTACAATTGAATATAAGGAGAAATTCAAAGCTATCTCAACCAAGCTTGATGAACTAATTAAAGGTCATCAGACTGATGGTGACAAGCAAGGTCTTGGCTATGAAGAAGGAGAAAGTTCCAAATCTGGACAAAGGAGATTCAGGCAAGGGAATCAAATGAATGGAGCTAGAAGAAATCATGTAAGACAACCAAATGCTCAAATATTCAATGGTTATTGTTTTACTTGCAATAAATTTGGTCATATGGCTTCTCAGTGTAGAAGCAGGATGAATCCAAGTGGACCATCATTCGCAGGTCAGTGCTTCAATTGTAATAAGTTTGGTCATAAGTCAAATGAATGCAGAAATGTGATGAGCAACTTTCATAGGGATGTTGGATGTTATGCATGCAATAGACATGGGCATATTTCTAATCAATGCAGATCAAGGAAAAATTAGTGGAACAGTAGGTCTGGATAGAAAAATGTTGTGTTACAACTACAACAAATTTGGCCACATTGCTAGATTCTGTTGGAGCAGAACAGGTTCGGTAAATCAAAACATACATCAGGATGTTAAGGGAAAAGGTAAAGTCACTACTGATGTGATCATGAGGCAAATGTAGAAGAAATAGGTGAATAAGAATCCCTCTATTGAACGAAATTTTCTAGGACAAGAATCTACTTCTGGTAATTCCTTTGGGAATTAGTTTTAGGCCTTTGGCCTAGGGGGAGTTGTCAAGAAAATATCTTAACCACTTGTCGGTAACTAACATCGGAATGTGGATAAGTTCACTAAGTGCATATATTCCTTTTAGATGTTGTTCAACCAATTGGAGAAATTATTACACAGTATTGGAAATCTGTGGAAGAATTATCTATCACTGTGCATGGAAACAGGGTAACTAGATGAGTTAGGGTAAAAGCATTTATTGTGATAAAAAGAGTTAGGTGTGCGAATGATAAAAGGTCATTATTATACTTCATTTGTCATTGTGCATTCTAGAAATTTGGAGAGCCCTGGAGTGAACTTTGTTGAATTGCGACGAGATTCAAGTGTGAAGAAGATTCAACAATCAAACTTTGATTCATCGAAAAGGTATTTATCAGAAAAACCTGTGAATTTGTGAATTTTCAAAAATGGCCACTCCTTTGGTAGTTGAAGTCAAGGATAGACCCTGTCTGAAGTTCAAGTGGCATCCTTGTAAGTTTGTTGAGACCGAACCCCTCGGTGTGTTTTTGTCTATACCGTATGGTGTCTTGAATACTAAAGAAATTAGGGCTTACATTCATGCTAACATTGAAGAGTTAGGAAGCTCACAATTGTTGAATTTGTATTCCAACCATATAATTGGAGAGGACTTCACTATTAAGCTGGAATACAAAACCCTAGAAAAGAAGTTCACACAGTTGGTGAAATTCCCCATATTTGAGGAAAGCGAATGGGTGAGATATATTTTGAGTCGTGTTCATGCTGAGTTTATGTGGTTGAATATACCTTTCAAGATTACGAAAGAGGCTATAAGTGTTGTCACAGGTCTAAATTCCTCTAGTGGACTACCTATCTTGAAATTTGTAAAGAATCAAATGATTACTGTGCAACAAGTGCAAAATTTGATAGAAGGGAAATGACAATCAAAGATATTATTGAAGTGGGTGTGAAATTTGCATCGATGGTCATTGGCTACAAGTTCTACCACTCCAATCGGGATAATTTAGTATTTGGTACTGCCATTTATGCAGCCTATTAGATGGTAAAAGAAAATGCAGATTATGACTTGTGTGAGCTGCTCAGAAGTTAGCTGATGGAGAATCTGGGTAAGATTAAAGAATAAAAAAGGAACACTTTTAAATATGGTAATTTGTTGTTGTGTCTATTATTTTATTTCATGAGTGAGGCTCTAGGTGTTGTTAAAGTTCATTGGCAAAGTAATCAGCATGTAGTTGTTCAAATAAGAGATATATTGTATGGAACTAGTGACAGAAAGACTAGAACAATTTCCCTTTGGGGGTCCTTCAAAAAATTTCAGAGCATGATGCATGCAAGAGAAAGAATTCCTACTTCAATTGTAGAGAAGTACAAAGATAAATTTTGTTTCATGGTAGATATAGATCAATTCCTAATGGAAGTTGTTGATCCCAGAACGGTATGGATTATGCCTATGGGATATGATGTCGAGTAGAACATCTTGGAGATGTTTGCAGAAAATTTGTTGTGCAAACCTTTGGATCCAGAAGAAGAGAGGTTTGGAACCTATGCTAAAAAGAATATGCAGATGTATGAGGAGCTAAAGAAGCCTAAGCTTATCAAAAGAGTAAGAAAAGAAGTGGAAGTCATTGTAGAAAGAATGGGTATATCTACAAATGCATTGAAAGAAGCTAGAAGGATGAGAGATGAAGTTGAAGCAGGAGAAAAACTAGCAAGAACCAAATCTACTAGTCTGACAACATCCTTTGCTCCTACTAGATCAACAAGGAGTTCTTCATCCCCATTCGCTCCTGCAGCCAAGCCAGTTCTTGTGCAAATTGAAGACAAGGCTTTTGGAAAGAGGAAGAAGAACAAGAGCACAAAAACCTATGAAGCCATCTCAAAAGATGAGGAGACTGAGACAGATGAAGATGTGAAAGAAATAAAAGCTACCGGCACTCAGGCTACAAAGGTAACCAAGGGAAAATCTTTTGGTGAAGAGGAAAAGGAAAAGAAGAAGGAAAAAATTGACAAATTAGGTATGTCAGTTGAAGAAGTTGAGAATGTTGTTGTCAAGGATGGGAACCTCAAGCCCCTCTACAAATGGTATGAAACTTTTGATGAATCATGTCAAAGAATTATTGAGGACGCAACAATAAAACATCTGAATATTTTCAATAAAGTTCTTGTTGAAATTATGTCTAGTTTACCCAAGATTCTGTATGAAGTTTTGGAGATGAGAAGAGTAAGTGCTAGGACAAAAGAAGAGCATATGAGGAAGATAATTCTTGTAGACTTATGTCCAGAAATGTCTATTGAGGAGATGAAGTCACTCCTGAACAAAGCCAAGAAGGAATTTAAAAGAAAAAAAAGGGTGAACAAACTTATGATCGGTGAAACTGGTGTTGTTATTGATGAAACCAAGAAAATCCTGGAAGAATTTTTGTCAAGGAACAAGATCAATGTTGAGGAAGTGAATGTTGAAGATGTTGTATCTAATCTGGTACATGAGGAGGTGGATGTAGATACCGAGGATATTTAGATTCCTCCTGATGTGGGTAATACAGAAGTACCTATGGATACTGAAGCTCCTAAGGTTGTTTTAGCTGAAGAAAAGGAGATGCCAAATGAAGAAGTTGAAGCTCCTAAAGGCAATCAAGAAATAGTTACTAAAGAACCAGGAGTTGAAGAAGAAAAGGTTCAAGTTAAGAAAATTCCATTGGATGCAAGAGACACTGCCGAGGTAGTGAAGAAATTTATGGTGGATCAACAAAAAGAATTTGATCCTAAATTGCTTGAAGGCCCAATCAATCTATCCCCCTTGTCCCCAATTTAGAAAATGAAGGTTGCATCTTTTTCCTAGGAAAAAGCTAGAGAAGAATTGTTGAAGTCCCACATTGAGGATAATGAACTTTTGGGTCTTGCATCTGGAGTTCTGGAGAAAATTATTCCAACTCACATTAAGGATCCATCCAGTCCCTCTTCCAATGAACTGAAGAATCTCATCAATTTTGTAAGTACTCATTTTGATTCTCTTGAAAGATCATCCACGGTTAAAGTGCAGAAAGAGTTTGATGGAAAAAGGTTTAGTAGGTTGAAAGAAATGATTGCAAATGATAAAACTCTGTTAGCCACCTATATGAAGAATATTCAAGGTTCACTATATGAAGGTGGAAAAGCCTATAATTCATGTTTGGTTTTGTCCAAATTTACTGAAGTCAATGAGAAGAAGGTGAAGGATCTTGAAAAAAAATTGGCTTCCATTTTTTATGCTTTTGATCCATTAGCTGGTGATGTTGGTAAGAAAGAAGATCTGGTAATATCTCTACTTGAAAAAATAAGGAGATTGAAGCATGAAAATGACAGGATTATAGGAAGAGCATGTGAACTCAGAGGGTTAATTGGTCCAAAGATTGAAATAATGGTGAGTGCTTTAAAGGAAGCCAAAGATGCTATGGCAGCTAGTGACCCAATGAATCTTGAGTCTGTAGAAACACAATATTATTTGGTTTGTGGTCATATAACAATTTTGGAGAGTCTCAAAAGGGTTTGGGACTCAAATTTAAGTGTGTTGAAGAGATATTTTACAGATGTTTTCAAATTTGTGTAAGTTACAAGATCATGCTTGTACAGTTTGAAATTTTGAATTTTTTTGATTTCCCCAGTTTTTTCATTGATGTCAAAAGGGGAGTGTTGTACAATGAAAAATGTATATTCATCTTAGGGGGACTTGCATTTCGGAGCTCAGATTGAAGATTCTTTTTGAATTTTTGAAGTGGTAGTGTAATTCATGTTGGTACTGATCCGACACTTAGTCATTTTTCATTAAGTGTTGCCATCAATGCCAAAGGGGGAGATTGTTGGCAAGAGACACTGCAAATTTTATCCAGTGTTGTCATTGATGGAAACCCTAGTTAGTAATTGGATCCACACGTCACCATTTACTCATATTTGTAGACAGATTGAAGACAGTCAAGGTAGAATAGAGCATCTGACAGTTTTGTGTTCATCAAGTCACGTGCAAATTTTTTGTTATTATTTTAAGTTGTGGGTCTCATGGGAGGTTGATCAATGTGTCTTGTGTTATCGAAAAATCTCAGTGCCTTGTATCAAGTTGTGTGCAAGTCTCAAGATCCTATTGAATATCCTTTTGTTCATCAGTGTTTGGTGGCCGACCCAGTTGATATAATGTGTCGTGTATATTCAAGGAGTGTTTACTCAAATTTTTTTGTGCTCGAGCATTTTGATTTTGGTTTGAGCTAAGTTTTGGCTGACCGTTGTGGATGCACATTGAATATCATTCATGATTTGAGCTGACAATTGCAAATGTTTTTCCATTTTGTTGGAGTCAACTTGTAGCGATTAAATCTTTAGTCGTAGATATATATATATATAAGAGATCAATTTTGAATGCAAGTAAGGTGTGTTGATGTGTGTTGTGAATATCAGAAGGGTGATTGAGTGATTATGCATAGTTTCACTTGTGCATTAAATATTTTGTGAAGTGAGTTAGAGCAGAGCAGAGCAGAAGTGCAAAATCAGTTAGAAGGACAGAAGATCGACTACTAAGCCTAACCAGAATTGTAATCAAGCATTTGTAGATGTTACTCTCTTAGTTCATTCTTTTGGATTTAATCCAAATCTTTGTAAGGTAGTGTTCCTTTCTATTTTGAGTAGTGATCTCTAGGTAGTGTGCCTGAATGCAAGTGCATTCCCACATTGTAATCTTTCTTTTGGGTATACTCAAATTATATTGTGCATTGGCCATCCACCGTGGTTTTTCCCCTAACAGGTTTTCCACATAAAAATCTCTATTTTATGGTGTTTTGGTTCTTTGCTTTATGTTCCTGCATATTTATTTTGGCTGAATGTTCTAAGTGGATTAAAGATCAGAATAATAAAGTTAATTTTTGTAGAAAACTGATTCACCCCCCCTCTTAGTGTTGCTTGTTTCCAACAATACCATGACTAGAATTCTCATTGATCCTATGTTTTGGGTTAAAGTTATTACAAGAGAGATCATGTTGATAAACTTTCTACATAAGTGTGGGTTACGATGAATCTAAAAGCATGATATGTACGCATGATGATATTTTTGTCCCTCTCATTGGTTTTATCACCCTTTCAGTCCTTGTTGGGCCCAGGACTGTCAATTCCCTTTTTGATATCATCCCAAGGTCTGACTTGTTTAGAGTGAAGCTAGGAATTACTTGGCTAGTTTTCATAAACATAGTCCCCTTGATGATCCATACATGCTAGAAGTTCTCTCATGAGGGTTTTTTTCATGTAGTCCATCACACTAGCTACAAGTTGATGGTGTTGCATAGGGGGCTACTTGCTTGATCACTTCTAACCTACCCTTGATAGTATGCTTCCCCCAAGGATGGACCTATTGGATCGTACATATGTTAAATACAAGAATGGGGGTATAGCACCAAAAGTGGCCTATCCTCCTTCTCCCTATGCTATTTTGGTTTAGGCTTGCATGATAACACAACACTAGGATTCCTCTACCTCTCAAAAGGAGAAGAAGTCGGATCAACAACCTTCTTTGTCTTCCTCTATAGTTCTACCTACTCCTGCCTCCCATCCTATTTTCCTACCTTCATTTTTTGCTCCCTTGTGTCTTTTGGGGATTCTGATGGTGCCTGTTTGGCAGAAGGCCAAGCGTTAGGTGTTCAACCTTCCTATCTTACCCACAGTGCCTCAACCTATCTTGTATGGTAAGGGGAAGGTTCTCCGTGGAGTCGCCTCTACATATCATTTATCACAACCTCCTACTACTCCTGCCCCTAGGATAGCGAATGGGAAGAGGCCCAACAAAAAGATGTTTGAGTCTGCTTCTCTACCGATTGTGGTGTCCATTCTTGCATCTCTTCCTCCTATTTCTATCTAGGAGTCATTCCCTCCACTGGAAACAGTTGTGATGGACACTCCAATGAAAGAATAGGAGCCTCTTTCTCCTCCTCAAGTTGTAACCTCTATCTCTCAAAGCTAAAGAAACTACCTTGTGTGTGAGCGTAAGTGTCAGAGAAAGGAATTGGAAGTTGATTAGGCTATTTCATAGAATGAGGAAGGGGAGCCAGCAACTCCTATTTCAGAGTCTCTTGTTGTGTCCTCCTCTTCCGCCCCTTCTTCTTTGCTTCCCATTGCCTTGATCTTACTTCTAGCTCCCCCTACGAGCATGAATGAGCCTCACCCTAAAAGGATGTAAGTTTCCATTGCTCCCTTAGTTGATCCTCCTCTCTTGATGTCCCTTTCATACATCCTACCTTTTCCTAAGCCTGTGGATATGTCGAATAGCTTGGTGGTGCCTTGCTATTTTTCCTACTTCTTCCTCACCTTTCGCTTTGTCTATGGGGATATTGCATCCTCCAATGAAGTGCAAGATTGAGGACAACCTTTCTTCTAATGGGGGTTAGAAGAAGGGATCGCCTTCTTTAGAAGTTGGTTCTACTAAGGCTTACATTGTCCTAGTGACATAGGTAGCCCTGACATCCCCAAAGTTTGTCAATGCTCCCGAGTCTTTTGGCGACGTCGGCAATGGATCTCAGGAACCTCCTTCATCACTCACTTAGTTGACACATGGCACTCCCATCGAGTGTATGTTCAACTCATTAGATGATGCCCCAACTCTATTGGCAATTTTTGCAAAATAAATAGCGTTTACCTCACAGGAGTTGAGTGAAGAAGACCTCGAGGGGCCCTTTTCTTTGGCTCATTTCATAGAAGAGTCAAAGGGTGCTCCCCTTGCTATCTCACCCTTGTAGGCTCATCTTCCTTCCCCTTATGATGATCTAGATTGGGAGAAAAATGACCTCTTGGTTGATGAGGACTAGGAGGGATCCTCCTCTTTACCTGTAGATTAGATTGTGTGTGTGTATTGTGTTTCCCTCATGCTTGTTTTATGTGTTCCTAGAGGACCCTTGCCACCCTTGTAGGTTCTTCGATATAGGATTGTTTTGTTTTGTAAACTTCTTCTATTTTTTGCATCATTCTTCTCTTTATTGTGCCTTGATTTTTGACGATTGGGGAAGATGTAAAGTGTTGGGGGCATTTAGGCTTCCCTTCCATGACCCAATTTTTTTAATTTTTATTTTGTCTTGACATACCTTTCTTTACATGGTCTGATATAGTAGGGGATTGATGACAGCTCATATATATTATTATATTTATCTATCTATATCTATGAGTAGTTTTGACCCCGAAATATTAGATCCCCATTTCTCTTGATCTCTTTGTTTTTTCTTACATTATATTTTCTATATTTCTCTCTTCTTTCCTTGCTTCATGATGTTGTGGTGCCTACGTGTTGTCCCTTTCATGTGTGACATTATTTCCACAATTACATCTCGTCATGTATTGCGGGCCACAACATCACTTTCTTCTCTCTCCTTAGGATGTCACCTTCCTTTGTATTTAGCACACACCATCCTAAGGGGGGGCTATCATACTGCTTCAATTTCCAAAAGGTGTATTTGGTGGCCAATGAATCCCTCATTGAAAACCCTTTATTTTTGAAAAATTTTATTCTTCAACAAGGACCCCTAGTGGAATTTTTCTTTCATCACAGATTCATACAAAATGAATTTGAAAACATTCCTTTAACAAGGGAGTACTTTTTTTGATGAAGAATTCTGAAAAATTTCCCTTGTGAGGGAGCATTCTTCCTTTTGAATTCCTTGATGAAAGAGATCTTTCAAAAGGATTCTTTGATGCTAGAATAGTTCATGAAAATGTTATTGCCTTTCAAACAGAACATCCCTTGATCGAGCCCCTTTCTTTTGAAGGGTTCCTAAGGGACCCCTTTGAAAGCTTCTCCTTCAATTGTTGTTTGTTTGTGTGACTATCTGTCTACTTGCCTACATGGCTTTTTACTATCTAACATATTTTGTCTATGGAATAACATGTTTCTTTGTAGGACCTATGAAGATTCTTTCTCAATCAAGCTTAGAGGACCGAGCACCTCGAGCTTGCCTTATAGGACCGAGAACTTGTAAGGGCCTATTAGAATTTGTAGAGCCTTTCACATCTAGCTTCCCTTTGGACTGAGCACTTGAGTGCCTCCTTTGTAGGAATGAGCACTTGCAAATCAAAGATCCTTTTGTTCACCTCCCATAGATCTGAGGACCTATGGCACATTTTTATTCAACTATCCTTAGGATTGAGTACTTGTGGAGCCATCTCCTTTTTCTATGCTTTTAGGAGTGCCAAATTGCGGTATGCTTCCTCCATGGTTCAGGTATACATTTCTCAGCTTTCACTCTACTTTTCCATGCATTCACTAACACTTATGCTCACTAAAGTGGGTGAAAAATGTAATGGCATGAATTTTCACCCCTTGAAAATTCCACATTGATGTACCACCTACCTTAGACAAATTGAATTCAATAATGCAATTCCACGTCCTTCATTTTCTTCCCATCCACTTGGAAATTGTCTCTTGTGTCGGTGGAGTATATTTTGTTAGGGACACTAGCATGGCATGCAGACATATACATGGCACATTGCCATCTTGATAGGATTCCTACCTCTGGAATTCATAGAGGCATTACAATTCTCCATTAGCAATGAAGAATAACATCTCTGCTCCCTTAACCAACCTTGAACAGTTCCTTTGCCTCCAATTTCATCTTCAAATGACTATCTCCTTCATTCATTCAGTCTATCTTGGTAACCACTTGATCTATTGGGAATTCTACTTGATCATTCTCACCTCCATTGAAGCTGCAAGTTGGTGTTTTGTGGACTCAATCTCCTGGTTGTTACAATAACGTTGGAATTTACAAGCTTGTAAGCTCACTCCTCCCATTTTCCTTGAGTGCACATGGTTGAAGGTGATATTATTCCATATTTCGTTCACTTAGCATTATCATATTGTTTTCATTGCATATTTTTGTTTAGCATAGTGCTTGGTACTTTCACTTTAATATCTTTCTTTATCGCATTTCTCCTATCATTGCTATATTGGTTGTCTGTGGACGTGGAAACACCAAAGCGGGGGACTGACTGCGGCAGTCCTCTATACACAACCCCAAATTTTTTTTGTCTTGTGTGTGTAGGTTTCCTGTCATGTGAAGACTTTGACTATATCAACTTGTGGGTAGGAAGGTGCGCTTTCCTTATCCTTCTTCGCCATTTCATAGTTAGACTTAAGCTTAGTGTTTTCTCAATATTTTGTTATTTAGTTATTTTCCATTTTTTTCATTACATTAAACTATACTTGTTAGGTTATTAGTAGGTTCTCCTTGAGTTTAGACTGTAATTTACGCTCTCTATCTGTACAGACGACAGCAACCCACTAAGATGCCAGCACGTCACAACGCCGTTTGTGTCTCGTGTTGTAGTCCTCTGGCAGTGATTTGCCTAAGTCACAATCCAAACTTTGGAAACCTTCTCACTTGACTTCCTAAGACTCTCAAGTTGGTAGAAGGAAAGTGGTAGATCAGTTGTCCTTCCTTTTCACCCCTTTAAACATCAAACCTATCTTATGGTGTGATTGTTTGCAGATGATATTGTAGTGTAGAAAATTGTACTCCCTTCTTGGAGATGGTACAATTTCACACTTAATTTGGACCTATTTTAGTACCCTTGCATTCATGACCCTTTAAATCATCATTAATAGGCCCCTAATACCCTTTATTTCATATTTGAAGGCTTATTTCGACTAAAATCCTAACAAAATCAACAAAGGTATTCAATTTTCTAACATCACGACATTTTCTCACCTCGAAAAACTAGGGTGGGACTCATACGCCACCTTGGACGTATGAGTCTCCCTAGGTGGGACCCATATGTCACCTTGGGTGTATGAGTCTTGGGTGGCCCCTTTCTAGGGTTTGAGAGGGAAATTAAGGTTTTTAATTTAAATTTTTGGTTGATTTCGATATTTGGGATCTAATAAATGGTAAATTAGATGAAGTGCCTATATAAACAAGGTTTCAAATCATCATTTCACCTAAGCATTCATAATATCAACTTGACCACTCAAGCATACTTTCACAAGAGCATTCAAGAGCAAGGAGCACATAAATTTGAAGTCTTGGAGCAGCATTATAGTGTTTTTGCAAGTCTTCAATCTCACTTTCAATTCAAGATCTAATATTGTCAAGGATTGGTGATGGTTGCCTATGGAGAATCATGATGGATTCTAGGTTGGGGAGGTGCAACTAGCCATCAAACCAAGCCTAATGAATTGTTTCCTAAGTGATTATATCAACCATTATCATTCTTCTTATTCCTAAATGAAGGTACATACATTATTATGGCTTATTAGGGTGATTAGAGATCTCCCAAAGTGAGTCATCATCTCTATGTTTCATTCATGCATATTATTCTAGCACATTAGAATAGGGTTTTATTGCATTTTAGATCTCATAATATTAGATGCACTTAATATTAGGGCTTTCACTCATATTTACCTTCAAGATATGTTATTTCTATCAAGGTTTAACTACCAAACTAGGGGTTTGACTGAGGCAAACCCCCCATAAGCAAATCAATACAATATTTTATTTTATAGGTTTTTAGTAGGTTCAGATCCAGAAACCAAGTTTGGAAGGAAGAGAAGAGATAGGAGAACATATTTAGATCTTAAATTTCCAAAAAATTAGAACAAGACTGATACGCCACTTGTGGTGTATGAGTCTTGGTATAGCACTTTTTCCAAATTTTGGAGGATTCAAACTTGCCGCTGTGAAATTCTAGTTTCTACCCTAAAACCCTAAACTAGGACTCAATCGCCTAGCCTAGCGTATGAGTCCCAATATGCTTTAAAAGTCATTTTTTTTAGGATTTTAGACCTTTTTCCAAGCATCTTTAGTTTTCCAAGTGCACTTCTATTTTTCTCCAATTTATTATTATGATTTAAGTTCATTTTCTAGGCATTGTTAGGTTTTGCATGTTACTTTCATTACTTTTCTTTCTAAGACTTTGCTTAGTGGTGAACCCCCTTATTGCCTTTAATCACACCCTAAGACACCTTATTGCATATCTCTTTCCCTAATTCCATCTCTAGATTGAGATCTCTAAGGTTTCCTTGAATGAAATATAAGGGAATAGGTGGAAAGGTCTTAAAACCCTAGTAGTTTCATCTCTCAAAAGGTGGAACCCCTATTTTCATCATTTTAGATATGCATATAAATATAAGGTCAATTCAATGTTGGAATAATGTGAAGTAAGATAGAGTGAGATTATGATGTGTGAAAGCTAATAGCAATGAATGATGAAGTGTATAAAGTTAGTTTTTTCAAGGCTAAAGTGGAACTATATCTTCAATATAGCAGATGCATTGTGAGCAGTTCAATCTCTGACAATGATCCAATCCTTTTGTACACCTTTTTTGTAATTCTAGAAGAAGTGGTCTTCCTTGGGTAGTGATCCCTTCTATTTTCTATATAGTGAGTCCTCTGGATAATGAGTCCATCTGGCAGTGAGCCTCCTGTAATATGTTTTAATTGGTTATTATATATTGTGAGCTAATCCTCACTGTGGTTTTTCCCTAATAAGGGTTTTCCACATAAATATTGTGTTCTTGTGTTATATGTTGTTATGCAATATTTAATAGTTCCTTTCCATTTCTATAAGTTTAATGATATGTTTTGAAATGCACTTTAAGTTAATGAAGTTTAGGGAATAGGGATTCACCCCCTGCTCTTAGTATTATTTGTGTTCAACAATTGGTATCAGAGCTTAGTTCCTTCAATTGTCTTAACAGCTAAGGTAGATCTTGGAGGTTTAACACATGACAACAAGGAAGTATCCTATCCCTCCAGAAGAAATTATAATAGAAGGGTTTATTGAAGAAGACTATGAAGTTGATATGGAAGGAGAACTCATATTTTCTCTTGATGATCTGGATAAAGCATAATTTGAGAAAAAAAATTGAAAGAAAATCTTAAGGAAGAAGATGAGTGCATCAATAATTTGAGGAATCAAGTCAAGAACATTAAATAGAAACTCAAGGAAACAAATGAGAAACTTAAGCAATCAAATGAGATAATCACTAATCTAAAAGTGTGGGTTGAAGAATGAAAAAGAGTTGAATATTGTTTGAATTCCAAGTTGAAAGAAAATTCTACAAAATGCTCAAATCTTGAAGAATAAATTGTATCTTTAAGGAAAGATCTGAAGAAAGAAAAAATTCAAGAGGAAAAATTCAAGAACTCCACATTGTTTGATGATATGCTTACTAGTCAAAAAGATTCTAAGGATAAACAAGGATTAGGGTTTGAAAAATTATAAATATCAAAGGAAAATAAGATATCAAACAATATTGAGAAAGATAATAATAAGCAAAGGAAGACTGGAGATAAAAAGAGAAACTTCAAACATGTTTGGAACCAAAAGAAATATTTCAAGATATCTCCTATTAGACAACCAGTTTCACAAAGGTACCCATCTTTTAATGGTTATTGTTATTATTGCAATAAATTTTGACATAGAGTTGTAGAATATAAAACCAAGATGAATAAGAACTTCCAATCATTTTTCAGTCAATGCTATGCTTGTAATAGATTTGTTCATAAGGTTAATGAATGTAGAAGATAGACGATGAATGGTTACAATAATGGTATGATGTGTCATTCATTCCTTGGTTACTATTACACATGTGATATATTTTGGTCGTAAGGATTTTGAATGCAAATCTAAATTGGCAAGAAGTAAGTTTGCTCCACATCAAGGTGTCATATGTTATCAATGCAATAAACTAGGACACATAGCTAAGTTTTGTAGAGGAAAGAATGTGAAACCCTCTAGTCCACAAAAGAAGAGTGATCTAGTTGAAGTAAAGAAGGAGATGAACAAGATCTAGAAGAAAAAGGAAGAGAATGGTGTAAATAGTGAGTCTGTTCTAAATTCTAGTGTAGTTTCCTTCAGAAACTAGATAGAGAGCATTGGCTCAAGGGGAGTTTTAACAGAAAAACTTCCAGACCCCTGCCAAAGGTGAGATGTTGATGTCCTCAGCATACTAGTGTATGTATAGGTTAATATGATTGATCTAATGGTGAATTTTTTGATGAGAGATCTCCTAATGTAGATATTTGCAGAGTGTTTGGGAGTGTTTGTGAAGATACATAGAAGACTTGACAGTTTTTGACATAAATTTTCCCTGACATTTATTGTGCATTCTAGGTCATTGGAAAAGTATTTATATTTCATTTTACATACTTAAAAAGGATTTTTGTTAGATCATTTGAAGAGGAGAGCAAAGATAAGGAGATCTGAAGCATTGAACGAAACCCTATCAAAAAATTCCACAAGGTATTTATAATTTCTTAAAAACCCTAGCTTAGAGAAAGTTTAAAATGTTTACTCCCCAAGTTATTGATGTGCTTGAAAGGCCAAGACCTAAATTCAAGAAGCACTTGTACAAATCAATGGAAATGGATAGTGAAGGTGTATTTTCTAGGGTTCCATTCAGTGTCATGCACATAGAGGATGTGTGCATTTATATTCATACAAAGATGGATGAATATGATCATTTGAAGTTGGTGGAATTTAGGTATAAGGTTCTAATTGAAGATGATCTCGAGTTGAAACTAGAGTATGCATGCCTAACAGAGAAGAATTTGGATGTGTGGGAATATTTTCCAAATTTATGCTTTGAAGATGAATGGGCGAAGTATGTTCTAAGAAAAATACATGATAAATTCATATGGTTGGACATGTCACATATGATAAAAAAAGATGCAATTATGGTTGTTACTGGTTTCATCTCCACTAGACTAGTCCTAATATTGAAGGTGATAAAGAATGATGCGGTGAGCTTAGTAGGTCCAAGTTTCACAAGCATGCCCTAATAGTGGATGGCATTGAAGATCTGGCAGTCAAATATGCTACAATGATGATTGGTTACAAGATATTCTATACAAATAGAGAGAATTATATCTCTGCCACCCGCAATTCAAACTACATATCAAATGGTGAAAGAAGGTAAATAATTTGATCTTTGTGAGCTCCTAAGATTACAGTTGTTGGAAAATTTGTAGAAGACAAAGGAGTCAAGATACCCTTTACAATATGGTACTCTCATCATTTTCTTATTGTTTGACTTTCTAAATGAGTTGACCAGAACAAAGAATGTAGTATGGCTAGATAATATCCCTATAGCCATTCAAATTAGAGATCATTTGAGGAGATGTCTAGATTTTTACTCTCATAAACAAATTTTGTGGGGGTTTTTCAAAACCTTTCAAGCCCAGGTGCAAGAAAGAGAGAAATAATTCCAAAAGAAGTTGTTAATAAATATAAAAATGACATAAAATTTACGGTTAGCAAAGAAGAATACTACTTGGAAGTAGTTCAATCCAAAACTATTTGGGTTTCGAAGTTGGAAAATGAGGTGACAAAAACTTATGCCATTGTCCTTACAAAAATTGTATTGAGAAAACCCAAAGATCCATCTACTGAGAGGTTTGGTACTTATGAAGAGAAATCAGGTACAATGAACCTAGGAAAGAAAAGGAAGGATATTGAAAACAATGTTGAGAAGATGAAGGATGAGTTTGAAAAGGAGTTTTGTACCCTTGAGGATCGTGTGGAGAAGACTAAAGGCACATCTGATCCTCCACAAACTACACCAAGAACAAGAAGGTCAAGTAGGACCTCAACCTCCACTCCCATTATTCCAAAGTCCTCCAAAACAAAGCCAACATATGGTTCTAAGAAGAAAGACACATCCAACACCCTTGTGCAATAAAAGGCTCCAAAGAGAAAAATGAAAGAAAAAGAAAAAAGAGGTAAGTATGCTAGTCTAGAAGAAGAAGAAAAGGAACAGGGAGAAGAACATCAAATGGTCAGAAAAGAAAGATAAAATTCACTTAGGAAGAGAGAAATGCAGAAAGAGAGAAAATCAATCTGGTGGATATAGAAATTGAAGAGGAAGAAGAAAAGGAAAAAGAAGCTTACATCTTTAAAAGAGAGAATAATTCAAGGTTAGGAGAAGAAGAAGGATCACCTAAAATTAAGGGAAAATAAAAGGGAAAGAAGAAAGAGAAGACCTCTATGGTCTGTGAGCATAGTCCCATGAAACTTGATGCATTATTTGGTGGTATTGCAGAGTATGGAATCCTAATGGAGATAGTTGAAATGTATCCAAATGCCAATAATGAAAATAAGGCAACCATTGAAGAGGTTATTGTCAAATACATGGTAATATTCAATGTTTCCTAAGTGATATAGAGGGCTGGTTGTTGGATGAACTAAAAGGGGTATTAAGTGCAAGGAGACAAGAGACTATTGTAGAAGAAGAAAAGATGATGAATTTTTCCTTGGAGAAGATTGGTTCCTCACTAACTCATGAGGAAAGGGTTAAATCATCTCAATTGTATGCACAAAATTCTAGGACAAAGAAAAGAGTAAACACTCTTATGAGTAATGACAAAGATGATGTAGAGAATCCCAAGAAAGAAACATTAGAAATAGTTGAAGGACTTGTTAAAGAATAGGAAGTATCTTCAAGTGATGAAGATCAAATGCAACAAGACACACCCCTCTTGGAAAGTAATGAGCTAGTTTGTGAGAAACATGAGCATGATAATGAAGAAATGCTAATAGATAATACCCCTCTATATGTTGAGATAGTTGCTAACGAGAGCAAAGAAGATGAGAAAGGAGTCCTAAAGAATATTGAAGATAAAAAATAATAAACCTTTCCTCCAACAAAAGTTAAGAAGACTGCAAAAGAGTGTTCTAGTAGTGAAGAGAAGGAGAAAGATGAAACTCATGCAAAAGAGAGCACTAAAAATGGTGGTGAATTGGCCACACCCTTTGAAGATTCATTCAAAGATCTTCTAGATATGAAATTATAGTTCAAACTAGTGGTGTCTACACAACTGTTACATATTTCCATGCAACAAGGTCAAGTGTATATGGACAGGATCTCTCATAACAATAAGTTATAGCTTGGTGATGCTCTCATTTCCTCCACCAGAAAGGATATATTACAAACTCATCAGAAGAGCATAGAGTTGGTGGATGAAGTTGTCAAAGTGTTGCAATAAGGCCTTCTAGAAGTATCTATCGATAATTATTTGTCTGGTGTACAACAGTTGAAGTTATTGTTAGATTCCCTTAAGGAGTACACTACAAGATTAAAAGAGAAAATAGAGAAGGAAGTAAAAAAGAAATTGGATGATAAGAGACTAGTTGATGTCTCAGATAAGTGTGCTATTGTACATGTCAAGTTGCAAGGCAACTTGAAGGAAGTTCAAAAGTCCTTGGAGGAATCCAAACTCTTGTTTCAATTTTATTTTAAGTGTCTAGTATTTTTTGAACAAGACAACTAAGGGGGGTGAATAAGTTGCCACATATTTAACTTCAATTCACTCACCGGAACTAGCACTTAACACTGCTTAACAGATTAAACAATGAATACTAGTGCAGAAACAAAAAACCATCACATTAACACCATAACACCATATTTACATGGAAAATCCAATAAGGGAAAAACCACGGCGAGGATGGTGAGGATTAACTCACATTATAGAGAATATCAAAACTGATTACATGAGGCTCGCTATCTAAGAAACAAGGCTCACTGCCAAAACAAGGACTCACTATTTGGAACAAGGACTCACTATCCAACAAGGCTAACAACTTGGAGGGATTAGTTCCATAGAGATATAAAGAAGATAAAGAAGACTTGTTACATAGAGAAGACAATCTCAATGCAATAAAAGATTCCACCACAATTCACTCAATCCACTTGCAGACATGCACGAATGATAGAGTGCACCTTCATCTCACTGCTTTCAAAAACTCAACATTTAGGCTTCGCATTGATCTACTATACTCGCATCACACACACATACACACTGTTTCACACTTATCTCTATTCTCTTTTCTCTCTTGTCTCTATATCTTTTTGCTCTTTTCTTTGCTTCTTCTTCCCTAACTCATTATGCATTTATACCATCTTCAACTTTGAAACATATCCAAAGTCGCCCATCCAGATTCAAATTCAAATTAGGTTGGCACCAAAGAATTATAGGGTGGAATTATAATGAGGGTGACCCAAACACACGCTTCATCAGAACCCAAATAGATCCAACATGCTTCACTAACTCTAAAAGTAGTATTCCACACAAGGTCATCCAAACCAGTGTAAAACACATAGAACAATTAAGCACGAACTTTCCAGATACCAAATTTATCTTCAATACAATCAAAACAACTCAACTCTAGAACCGCAAGTCATAAGACTTCATCAAAGAGAAATCCAAACCAACAATATTTCTCTCAGACCTCAACCAAAAAACACAAAAAACCACAGTTCACAACTGGTGAACACAACTCGCACTGTACAATGAATCAACAACCAAAAAATAGGATATAGTAGCTTCCAACAACCAAGATCAACATATTTGAATCATACAAATATAGGATCAAAACCCAAAGCACCCACTAAACACTTGAGACATGCCTTCATTACAATTTTCTCAATATCCTCGACATATAAAGCCAATGGCCTTTATCTAGGACACTAATAACAACAACAATCAGTTGATAACCAATTGACCAATTGACATCAATGAACTCCTTATTCCTCCTTCCTCTCATGGAATCGCATCCACCATAGACCATTCTCCTCCTCTAAACAATCTCTCTACTCTTCTCCTCTTTCGTGGGTTTTGACCCACCACAAATCGACTACCTCCACCAAGTTTCATTTGTAGCATCCTCCATAACTTCTACATATAGATATGCAAGATCTATATTCCACTCTGTTACTACACAATCCTCGTTCTCTAACTCTTTACTCATTTCAATATGCAAATTCATTACAAATTTGACATTATAAAACTCATTAAAATTTACCTTTGTGACTTCTATTGTCACAACTTCCTCTTCCTCTGTTGCAACTTGTTTCTCTTTCTTCCATGCCTCCAACAATGCATGTTGTAAATTTTCCATTACCATCTTCTAAATATAGCAATATGTCCTCCAATCGATAATTTATTTTTTGCACTCTTTGCTTCTTCTTCCATAACTACATCTTGCAACTTCACCTTCATCATTCCTTCAAAAAGAAATGTCTTAGGTACAATCTCTTTCATCTTTTCTTCTTTCTACTTCTCCTTTTGCATGAGGACCTCTCCTTTAATGTCATACACTATACATTCTGTTGCAACTTCCCTTTTTCCCACAAATAAAAAATTACAAAAAGGGTTATAAAAATTATGAGCCTCCAAAGACTCTTCTCCCTCATCATCTTCTCTTAACAAGGCTTCATCCTTTTCCTCTTCAACCTCCTCATCAAATTTTATTTCATTCATGTTCACACATTAATATTGTAAACTTTCTTCATTCGCTTCACATAGCTTACTCCATTCACATGCTATCGATGCAATTAGTACCTCATTTTATTCTCCAATTGTGTGGGCTACCCCCACATATTCTTCTTCATATTCAACCCTCACTATATGGCTGAAAAACTCTTTCTTTCCCCTCTTTTTTTGTTGCCATATTTTAAGAGAATATTCTTCTTCCCATATCTCTCTTATCATATCCTCACTTCCTCTTTAATCATCTTTTCCAATACACCTACTTCAACCTAGAGCTTTTTAAATTCTTCACAATGCTTCCTATTTTCTATTTCTTCCCAATATTGTTCACAACATAAAATTATTATGGGCCTCCTCATGACCCATCCCATCCTCTTTGGTATAGATTGCCTCACTTCTGGTGATCTATCTACACACAAATCACACACACCACCACAGGGTCTAGTGCAAACTGCCTCACATTGGTACTTTTACCTGCACACTTAGGAACTCCCACTCCAATAAAACTAATGTAGAGAGATTTTAAACCTCTCAAAACTCACCTAAAATTCATAAGAAACCATGTCCTCATAAAGGATTCAAACAAGGTTAAAATATCAACAAGATTGTAAATTTTCTATTGCTAACAATTACCAAGGTTACAAGAAATTAAAGAAAAATAAATTACAATCATGGAATCCCCCAAGACCGATATAAAAAATCTAAAATTGTACTTTGAAGTCTAAGACACTAAACAAAATCATTCACAGATATGGCCTCTTCAAACCCTTAGCTTCTTGAAGCATCAACTTCTCTTCTTTTTGTAATTTTCTCTAGAAAATCAAAATACAATGAACCTATATAACCTTTGAAACATTATTTGTTGTTGTAGATATCTTCTAAAACCTGAAATACAATTTCAATAACAATGTCCACAACCCTCCTAGAAAAAGAACTACACCTACAACAACAACCTCCCAATTCTAGCCAAGAATGGCTACCAAAACATAGTCCAAATTGCCTATAATCTTCAAAAACAAGCTCCAAAAACTTCTCCAAAAAAAATCCACAGCCAAGTTGGGAAGAACCTTCCAAAAATGCATGCAAAAAATATTAAATTATATTAAAAGTGCTTTCTTAAACCCATTCCCACCAAAATTTCCAAAATAAGAGTCCATTCCTAGATTTTAGGACAGTTTCCAATGTAACTCATGCCAACTCACCTTGGGCTCCCACCTTTGCATTCATGGTTTTAGGAAGTTTTAAATGCATCATTCCAAATCATACTCCCTCCAAGAACCATGCCCAAGAATATTTATTGACAATTTTTGAATATTAAATAATTTCCAAAATCCCCCTAAACTGTCTCCACACACCAAAATTACAACAATATAATAAAAGGGTAATTATTTAATATTTAACTTAGTCTAACTTTGTAAATTATCTCACCAAGCTAATCACCTACCAAACCTTAGGAAATTGAATTAAAATATTATTTTGTTGATGCAAGATAGCTTGCTCCTACATCAGTTGACCACTCTACAAAGTTGTTAGTTTTATTACCTAAATATTGAGATCCACATAAAATAACTTCTCATTTGTGTCTCCCTATAGCTCCTAGATCACCTTTTAAAGTAGCATCAAAGTTAAGTTTTACTCTTGTCAAAAAATTTAACCACTTAAGAAAGTTACATTGTTCCTTTAAGTTTCCTCAACCCTTTAACAATTTCTCTATTTTCAAAACTCTAGTTCCTTGCAATTTTCTTCTCAAAAGAAGATAACCTACTCCACTTGTTCTATCTTTGATATCTTTCTAGCTAGATTTATCATAAAACACATAATGTCATAAATGCCCTTACACATGTGTCATATTACAAATTACACATGGCATAAATGTTACCTCAACTAGGATGCCTTTTTCCATGTGGATAATTGAAATAAATATAAATTAATTAAATAGCCAAATAATCAGATTGCAAAGTGTATGACACCTATACCAACAGTATCCTTATGATCTACATCACTATGATATGAACTAGTGTATATTTTGTATTTCCCACAGTTCCTACCTTGAATTTTACTACTTTTATTTATCCTCTAGAATTTAATTTCTTCATAATCCTCCATAAGTCCTTACATAACTTCCCTTCACATGCTATATGTTATATAATATTCATGTTTTGTTCTACATCAAAGTACCTCATTTTTAGCCTTTTTTCAACAACTGAATTATATTGCTAGTTTTATTTAAAAACTATACCCAAATAATCTTGTAAAATATAAATAAAATACAAATATAAACAACACTAAAAGTTATATATTTCATTAGTTTACATCATTTTAAAATTTGAAACATATTTATCACTTTGAAATACTTCATGTTAAAAAGCTAAACTTGTGTCATCCATTTAAGAGTCACTAAATCTAATATGGATCGAAATTTGCTATGCCTTAAGATCAAGGACAATAAATTTGTCTAGTCTATATTTATCTTTAATATAAATAAAAAAAATTGTCTATTTTATGTGGGGATGAATTCAAGAATGAAGGAAAAGTCAGTCATCATGAATCTATCATGTATTTATAAAGTTGTTCTATGAAATTTGATGATTTTTTTCTTCACTTCACATGATGTGTCTATACATGTTCTACTTCTCCTAAGATCTAAGGTTTGTAATATTTAAGAATAACCTAGTAGGTTTGTTGTTATGTCATTAGGAGACAGATTCTCCTAGGTCAACTTGAAATTAACAAAAAAACACTCTTCACAAACATGCAAATGGTTCTAGGAATGTTCTTACATATCTAGATTCCTTCTAATGCTCCAATTGAACTATTAAGTGTAAATGATATGCAAATGGTTGCTTGATTCTACCATCATCTAAAATGAATGCATTGAATGCCTTTAAATGCAAAGACAGTAACACATCACATAAATTGGTGTTTAATTGGTACTAGGAAAGAAGGATATAATTGGGAGTTAGTCAAATTTGAATTTGGGGACGATGAGTTCATGATGGTGAAGACGTCCCCACAAGCTTGTTCTTGGACATGAAAGTGATGAAATCAAAGGGATAAGATGTGTATGGAAATGTGAGTGTGCATTGGTGTAATAAATAAGTGGATAGGATGAATATATAGGGATGTATAAACATATACATGGGGGTAAGTGGTAAGTATATATAGGAATATGTGTAATAGATAAGTAGGTGGCATAAGGCACTAGACCCCATTTTACACAAATTCATACCATTTGCCGTTGTAGCTATGCATCAAGACCCCCTCATTAAAATAGACACAAAACTAAATGAGAAATGATACATAAGCATGCAATTTTCACATTACAAAAATATATAACTTTGTAGGTAAGGTAAGATATCAATTAATTTTGGTGTCCAAATTATAAAAAATTAATTTATTTTTCAGTATTAATCAATTTTATTCTATAATTTTTAAAATATATTTATACACTTAATTTGATGTTCTTAAAATCACAAGACTAAAAATTATGATTATTTTTAATATTTCTGAAATCTATATAAAAATGATATATTTAAAGTAGATTTTCAAATTATATAATATACTATACAACAGATGTTTTAATAATAATTTTAATTTTTACTAATATTTATAAAAATAAACATCTTTAAAATATGAAAATAAAATATAAATTATATATTTTTCTCTCTGATAAATATAAACTGAATTTTATCAACATTTACTATAAAATAAAGTTAAAGCAGTGTTATAATATAGGATAATAGTATGATTGTATAACACATACACTCCAAATATTTTTGGCCATCTATAATAATAATAGAATATAAAAATAAAGTTTATACAAACTACACTAGGGGAGAGGACCCAGTAGTTGTGCACCCTAATTTCGCGCTTCTAATTATCCTACGTGGAAATTTCAAATCACTCCCAATTTTTTACAGCAGCTTACTTGGCAAGTCCCCTGCTTATAGCTAAGGTTTCAGAGCCACATCATCAAATATGATGCCATATCAGCATGCTTTTTGTCAAGGTGTCCAAAAAGACCAAAAAAAAAAGTGGACCAATACTTGTACATTTACAGCATGTTTTATTAAGCGCTGATGTGGAATCACATGATTGGTTGCTTTTTAGATCAAAGGAATACATTTTGTTTAATTATGGGTAGTCATCATAAACACTAACAACTTTAAAGTCACAACTATTGGTCTAATATTGATAAAAATATTGGGCATTTTATAAACAACTACTATCACAACTATTGAAACATGCTCAGATACTGGGTCCTCTCCCCTATTTTTCATAGAAACCACCATAGCACATTGTATGTAGCATAACAGATAGCAGCACACTGTATAACACTACCTAACAACGTGAATGAATATTCTGAACAATCATAAATCTCTGGTGTAATGACTTTTTAATATAAAACAAAAAATAAAGGTGCTCTTGGTTCGTTGTATCCACTCTTACAACAATCAAACAATTACAGGAAATCTAAAGAATCTGTTTTAAAATCCTAATGAATGGACTACAAAGCTTAAAAAATGAGGCATCCATAGATAGATTATAAAATCCAAATCAGCTATTAAACAAAAAAAAAGACCTGGCATTAAAAATCCTAAACCCTATTATTAAACAAAAGAAAGTGCAGCAGGGAGAAGGAGAGAAGTTTTTTCAAAGTTTTTCTATTTTCATCTTTTGGGTCCACTTCATTTCATTAACAGAAATGAACCCTCATGTACTTTTCAGATCCCTTAAGATTACAGTTGTTGGGTGGTCTCCAACTTTTAGTCAAAACTGCCATTGATTCAAAAAACAGATGCTTGTGTAATGTAATACAGCTGTAGCAGTCACAACTCAGTGTACGAATGTAGCCTCAAAAGTAACAATCAATAAGTACAAAGCACACACACCCAATCTCATGAATGCCCAACCTTTACAAAATGGCCAATGATTGGCTGGGTAAGTGTGTCTTGTGCAGTTGGGGTGAGGGGGGTTTTGTACTAAAGAAAAAGTGTTTAGTATATATCAATGGATGTGATTTGTTTTAGATATTTATACCAAAGGATGTGATTTGTTGTGATATTTTTATCGGTTTCAGGCAAATTCACTGTCAATAAATTCACCATCAACAATCTATGGTCAATAATTTATCCATCAATAATAAATTCACTGTCAACAATTGATCGACATGACAATTTCATCTCATGAAAATTCACGGCCACGAATTGCTGATGAATTGTTGGCAGTGAATTTCGGACGAGATGAATTTGTATGAATTGTTGGCAGTGAATTTTTCTAGAGCCTTTCATTCTATCATCACTCTTTTTCTTCATGTGATCTAAATCAGATATGAGCCTATTTTTTAGATGCAAAAATTCAAGAGATAAAACTAAATGCACAATAAAAACAAAAAAAATCTAATATATTATATATAAAAAGACAAAAACACACAGAACAAGCAAAATATAAAACCATTTCACTGGGAATCCAAGACAAACCTGTTCAAATACTACAAGCCAACAGAATTAAATTAAACTGCTCTGACAATATTACTGAACCAAATGCAAATGCAATTAGCTTTAACAGCATCTGTTGTCCTGGGTCCTGCTATTTCCTACATTCTGTGGTGTCTAAAGGACATTACAATTAAAAAATTCAGTGCAGCCAAGAAATAAGGATGCTAGCTTAAAATGTAGAGACATAAGGATGCACTGTATATGATCCTTTGAATCAACCGTTGGCACTTTTATCTCTACTTGCATTACTAATTCCAATATTCTCGTGCCTTTTCTTATATAATTTTTTATTGAATTATTAAAATAATTATATACAATGCAACAAATTTTCTAATTGCAAGCTTTATAAACCAAGTGGTAATTCAAGTATTATTTGAGAATTATATATATATATATATAATTTGCATTTGTATTTGTTAACGAAGGTTTACTGGTTTGACTCAAAATTGAGTAGTTTGGAACATGTATATTCATGATTATTCAGTATTTTGGATGTATTTTTTATACAAGTAGTTATTAATTATTAAAATTTAATACAGTATACAATTCAATCTTAATTAATATTATTTTATAAAAAATTATTCAAAATGTTGGATAAATAATGTTTTTAACTAAATTAATGCAAATTTTTATTTTTTTATTTATGTTAAATATTTTAATATTAAAAATATTTTTGTTATATGATAGAAACTATTAAAACCATGAAATTTTCATAGTCAATAGGGTGAGTTTATTATATTTTGGATTTGACAATTCCTTTTAAATGTATCATTCACTAGAATTGAATCCATGTTTTTTGAATTAAGAGATGTTTATTAACAAATAGTTTTGAGTCTTTTGAAAATTGTAATTGTGAAAAGCGTATAGAACTATGTAATTTAAAATTTTGTTTTAGGTTTTTTTTTAATGGGTTTTGTAAGTACTAAATTTTAGCATATAGTTTTGATTAACTTTACTTTTTTTTTACTCAAATTTTTATTTGATTGTTGAAAATGAAATTGAAACACCATTTGGACATTTATCATCTCTTAGACTATAGACTCTTCTCCCTAGTTCATTTTTGTGTGGATCCATCTAACCTAGTTCATTTCTTGTACTCCAAATTTGGTCATTATATATTTCAAATTCAAATTCAATTATGGGTCCAAGCCGATCATTATCTAGCTAGTTGGTATGTGTTGATTCATGCCAAAACTTTTAAATTTTGTACTAAGTATAAAAGAACATTAGAGCAATTGAAGGGAAATTGATTGATCCCAAAATGAGCATCTAAGATTAGTATGTACCTTTGATAAGCTATGTTTCTTTAGAAAACCTCAAAAAACACATACTACTATGCCATAAAGTGGAATCAGACATAGTTTATTTTCCACCATTAATTCTTAAAGGAAAATTCATGGAGTTTTAGATCTTGCAAGATCAACCAGTTTTAATGACATGCATTAAACAAATTCAATAAATAGAATCATTAAACATGAAAGATAAAATAGAAGACATGAACACAAATATTTATGTGGGGAAAACCCTTTCAAGTAAAAAAACCCCACACTCCAAAAACATAGATCCATTGTATTATTCAGCAACAAAATACACAGTTACAATACAATTGTAGGCTCTAAGCCTTTACATGGAGATTTACATCTTATTCAATCTAGAGAAAATTTGGCAACGTAACCCTTGAGAATTTAGTCTCTCCTCACAACTCCTCAAGAAAAATCTTGTATTTATAGAGATTACAATGCACAAATTAGATATTTCCAAATTCAACTCTCAAGCATGAAAATGCAACATGGAAGGTGCCAAAAATGCTACACGTGCAAAATGGTAACCTTCCAATTGTCAACACATGCAAATATGCAACTGTCAATTGTCACAAAACCTGTACATGCAAGACTGCACCTACCAAAATGTAGTTGTGCCTCCAAGGTGTCTACATTCCATGCAAATTCAACACAAAAATAGAAAATTCCTTCATGCACAACTCCACCTATAAACGATAACTTTGAACTTAACTCCTCCTCAGAAATATAAACTACTTGAGTTGTAACTCACAAGACAACATGGGATAACTATCATATTAAATAATTAAATAATCAATGCTAAGAAAAAACAAAGGTTGAGACACCTTCATTTTCCTAACATTCTCCCACTTGTCAAACACATTTGAAGAGTCCATGGAAGTAATAGGATTTAACTGCTAAGAGTCAATTGATGAAAACACATCTCACAACCATACATGTAATCACATGAATCTTTGCATGCTCTCATGCTCTAACAAGACACATGCAATGACATCCAACATGTCCACCATCTTAGGAAACAATCCCTATCATTCTCCAATGTGCCACCTATGGGAGAAAAAGAATAAGACAAGGTGAAATGCACTAGTCCAAAGAACCCAAGTATAAGATCCCAATGATATCAAAAGCTACAAGATATTGCCACCACTCCACTATGATCACAAGATATACAGAAGCATCAACAACATCAACTTCAAATCCTGCAACTCGAACACAACTGTAAAGGAATCCTCCAAAAAATAAGATAGAACATCAATTAGAACAACAACTAGGAAACTGACTACCCCCTTCCAATTAACCAACCCACGCGACTAAAAAAATCACACACAAGTGCCAATCCATCCAATCGCCCATACCTTGAAGGTATCCACATCAACAAACGCATGCCACTTACACAACCAACCGATCAATTGCAAATACAAGCTTCATGTGCCAACTAGTCGAAAAAGACCAAACACATCCAGGAACTCCCACTACATGAGTAATGTTGAATTTGAAAATATTAAAGGCATACTGATTCTATCAATCACAACACATAGAAAGTGTAGCTATGTAGTACCAAGAACCATCCAAAAAGATCTGCAAATCCTGCAACAAACTTCTGCAAAAACCATCTCTCTTAGCAATCTTCCATAACTCTCCCATGTTCTCCATATCTGACAGAAGAAAGAGATACAGGAACCTTCATGTCATAATCCAAGTGACAACACCTGACCACAAACTAGTGATCATCATAGTTGTACATAGAAATCTCACATCCAAAGTCATGTGAATCTGAACATACAGGAAGATCCAGACTAAAGAGAAAAAAATGCAAATCATTTAAACATGTAGTGTGCCCTTCTACATACACCTCTAAATTCCAACTATGTCAAGTAATATCTCCTTCACAACCCCAAGAGAAAATCCATAACAATATCCAAATCTGTTCAATCTCAAGAGAGCAAACATAGCATAAGCATCATGTATCTACATGGATTTAAGCTTCTCAAAGAACATCAAACTACTCCATTTCCCATCTCAGGAAATTATCCCACTACTATATCCTATAATAATCATAAATGAAAATGAAAACCTAAGGAGATAACCATACTATCCATTTCTCATAATGAATCCTCCAAAACCATCTAATAGCAACTCAAGATCCATGTGTCTATGAAAGAAAAGCATAAATCACTTGAGAGAATCAATGGGAAATACCTCTCAAGTGATAGGCCACCAAGAAGACCAAGAGTGAGGAATGAGAACACTCCTCCAAGATATGCATGCCATCATGACTCCTCCAAGAGAAATATCCTCATAGGTCTTTGTTGAACTCACATCCAACCAAGGTGTAGGCTCCTCGAACTTTCTACTAAAATCTCATCAAGAGTAACCATATCAACAACACTTCTCTTATCTCAAGAGAAATATAGCCTATCCTAATTCTCCATGCATCCATGAGCACCAAAAAATAATCATCTCATGCTAAAATCCAAATGCATCACTGTATTGTCATGAAGCTCTCAAAAATACGTGACCAATGCACCCAAAACACAGAGAATCACCAAACCACTTTCAAAGCTCCAATCATCTAAATCAAGAATGTATCATGACATCATGATCTTACCATCCCCCTTAGGAGATCCCATGCTCCAAGTGAACATACCATGGTCTCAAGAGCAATGCATCAAGCCAAAACTCTAATGTGCAATCAAGAGTATACCATGACACAAAATAAACATACTCTAAACCAACATCACCTGTCAAGCACCACCAACACCTCTGAAACATAGAAAATTTGAGGTAAGGTTAACTACACATAGGGTTTTATACCAAATTTTGGATATTTCACCAAACTTATTGTAAATAGAAAGGGAAAAATGAATGTAATGAACCCACCTATTCTTCCATTTCATTCAGAAAATGAGATCCCTCAAGTCAAAATCTACATTCAACCCTCAGGTGAGTGAATTCTTTGAGGAATCTTGCAATTTCCCTTTTCATGTTAGGATGAGGGTCTAAGCTAAATAACACTTTGGGGAGAAAGATTAAGACCATCAAATAAACTCTAAATTACAAGCTATAAAGTGCATTTAGAAGCTTGAATGTAATACTGATGGAACCTATAGACTTTAGGGAGAGTTTGGAAGGAATAAATCTTGTGTACCTTTTACAGAAAGTGCTTCTTCATGGTTCACTGAGGACTCATTCTCCCTATGGCGAATGGGTCTTGGCTCTCTGAAATCAGTCTCTGGGTTCTTTTCTCTTGTGACTGCACTCCCAGATTCTCGATTTCACTATCAGACAGCCAAAAATAAATTTTGTAGAAGAGTTTCTGTGATATTGCAAAAATGGTGACAACTTTGATAACTTTGCACCTTTTCTCTAATTTTTCTCTTCAAATGATCTTCAACCTAAAACAAGTACAATCACACATCAAAGAGAGAAAAATGTTGTTTGTTGGGTGAATGGGGGTTTTCCTTGGTCAAAACTCATTTTGGTAATTAAACCTTGTAATGAAATAATGAAACATGAAGGAATGATGAATGAACAAGCTTATGTCACAACTCACCAAGCCCTTGATAATGGAGGTCTGCAACTTGCATGAAATGGCTTCAATGGATGTGGATCTTGACTTTGAATATTTTCTTGAGATGATACTTTGAATGCTTGATTGCATCATGAAACCTACATCAACATATTAGCTCCAAAAACATGCATGACTCCACATAACATTGACATAATGCTTGGATCTTGATTCCTGCAACACTTCTTCAATAAATCTACCCTTGACTGCTCTTGACAATAATCTTGATCTTAAACTTTTCTATAATCTGATTCTCTCATCAAAATTGCTTAGTGAAACATAGTGAAATGACCTCTTATTTATGCATATCTTAAGATTAATTCCTAAAATTCAAATATCACAAGCCAACATTGAATTATGGAATTTAAATCATTAAAATACCACCAAAAACATATTTCAAAGAGGGTTCTTAGGTATAAGTGATGACCCATTCGCCATATGGTGAATAAGTCCTAGGAAACCTACCTAGGACACACATCTCAGACAAGGTGAAATATCATGTAGAAATAGGGTCCTAGTAGGGTGATTCCACAATAGTGGTTTACAATTTTTGGCCAAACCGGACATTGAAATAATTTTTTTTTAACTAAATCTTCACTTTCGGGCACCTATAGCAGCTAAACCGTGAGGAATTTGAAGATGATGCAAACTAGAGTTTCATGACATTTTGTCTGTAGATTATAAAAATATTTTTTCAATTTTTTTGGAATCAAATTGCACTTTTTTTCCATCCCCCTCGAAAACTAGTTTTTTTCATAAAACAAAATTTTTTAAAAGTGACGCTCATCGTACAACGCATAACTTTTTTTCCACATGTGAAGGATAAAATTCTAATTATTTTGAATTTAGATTTGTAACTCTAATATCTAGTGCTTCCACTTGCTTAGATAGTTTTTTATTGAATATTTTTTCTTTAATCAAGTTTCAAAGTCAAACCAATTACAATTCAGACATAGCGTGATGTATAATGCGTAACTTTTTTGTATATATCAAAATTCAATTTATTTATTTTTGTTGGATCAAGGACTTCAATATCTGGTGCACTCATATTTTTCAATTTTTTTTGAAAATCTGGTATTTTTCCACACATGCAAAACAAAGAGCTTCATTTTTAGTGAAAAACTTATGTCTAATAAAACTTAAAAAACAAATACATAATAAAACCAAAACATATTAAAATTATATTCGTTAGATAGCTCATTCCAAGGACTTCCTGATTACAGTTGGGTTTGTGAAGTCTCAACTAATTTCATGTGCAAACCGAGCTCCGAAGTGCTAAAAATTAAGTTTTTTTGTGAATTTTAACAAAAATTAGGGAAACAGGGGGTTTGCTCGAACTAGGGGGGTTAGAGCAAACCCCCAGAGGTTTGAGTGAACCTGGGTTCACTCGAACCCAGGTTCATTCAAACCCCCTTCCCAAAAGGGGGTTTCATTTGAATTTTGGCCGTACATGCATTTAATGGGTTCGCTCGAACCCTGGTTCGAGTGAACCCTTTTTGGTTCATTCAAACCCCCAAAATGTAAAATTTTGCCATGGGGTCATTTTTTTCGAGTATTCCTTCCTCATTCAAATTGTAAACCACTTTTTGTAAGGAAAGCAGAGGTGCGGAAGCAACTTTCCTAATGTCAAAACCACAGGGAAGAATGCATACAATACTTTTAATTTCCAAATTACAATCTAATTAAGACACACATGAAAGATTTACAGAAACAAAGAAGATACTCAAAGACAGTGAAACAGATTTATGTGGGAAACCCTTTCGAAAAAACCCACCACACCAAGCTGAATCTCTTTGTATTACAGTAACAACAATTACATACAATGCAGAGATACAACTCTCTGGTATCAGTTCACAGTAGCTTCATTCACTGTTCATCCAATTACAGAAATGCTCTCAACAATCTGATCTATTCAAAACTCAAAATCGATCTCTTAAATCTTATCACATTCTGATTTTTATCTTCTGTTCATCCTTATCTGCCATTGCCCCATCATAGAAAGTTTCCTCTTGAGCGTTGATTTTTCCCTGCATGCAGTTCAGCTCCAGCATCGCAACTGTTGCAGAAATCTAACTACCATCCATTTGAAATTCACTTCCTCTAATTGGTCCACAAGGCTCCACATAGGATGGTCAATTTGGTCAAAGGCATTCAACTTTGTTGGCATATCGGTGAGACACTAACAGTATCTCCCCGATGCCACAAAGTCTTCATATCGATATCGGCGTAAGTCCCAACAGTCGGCAAGACAATATAATGAATGCCACGAGTCATACCGAATCCATTGACATCCATTGCATATCTATTAGCAAGAGTTTCTCCATCGGCAAGACATTTTACTGAGCTCACAAGTTGCATCGACTTAAATTTTCCTTTCGGCAAGACTATCACTCTTCAGTGAGACCACATATTGATATCCTAAGTCACACCAAAGAGTCATACTTGTCGGCAAGACATTTCACTCTCGCAAAGACCTCCCACCAAGTCTTCATGTTGTTTCAAAGCATCCACCAGTCAGTGAGACTCATCACTTTCGCCAGGACTTCATACTGAGGTCCTAAGTCATACCGAGCGCCCCAATAATGTCGGAAAGACTTTCATCTTTCACCGAGACCTCACATCGAGCAATCGAGTCTTACCGAGTCAACAAGACTTTTGACCTTCGCCAAGACCTTTCACTGAGCGAACATGTCATACCAAAGACTATCAGTGAGACTCTCCAAGTCGCCAAGACTTCATACCGATCGCCTTGAGCTACTCTGATGACTTTAGTTGTATCCCCATCAGCGTGACCTTCCATTCTCGCAGGGACATGATCTTACCGAAGCCCTTGTGTTAGCCCGATGATCTATCGGTGAGACTCCCTTCAGTCGTTGGGACTTCATACCGAGCAATCAAGTCACCCTGAAGACCCACTGTCGGCCAGAGGTCTCCTACTCTACAAAAGGTCACAGTGAATGCTTCTAGTCACAGTGATAACATCATTCGGTAAGACATTTGCTTTGTCTCGGCGACACAAACATTTCAAGAGAATTCAGAACAACTAGTCGGCGAGACATGATTAATGTCACAACGAATTTTCCCTCCAGGAGTTACATGTCAGTATGGATTGAGGAAAATATTCCAACAATCTCCCACTTGATGAAGACCTTACTGACAACTCCAGAGCATAATAAAACTACTGAAATTCATGGGCCAAGAGGCCCATCGAACTGGGACACCACCTGTATTTTTCTGTGCTCATAGGCTTCGTCAATGCATCTACAACATTTTCCAGAGTATCCACTTTCTCCAAAGAGACCTTCCCATTCTCCACCATATCTCGTACAAAGTGATACTGTACATCTATATGTTTCATCCTGGCATGGAAAGTAGGATTCTTTTCTGACATATAGCACTCTGACTGTCATAGTAAATAGTAATTTTTCTTGCATCAAAACCAATGTTAGAACACAAACGTTTTAACCAGATTGCTTCTTTACAGGCATGTGTAGCTGCCATGTATTCTGCCTTTGTAGTGGACAAAGCGGCTAGAGCCTGCAGCTTGCTCATCCAACTCACTGCACCACCATTCATCATGAAAACATATCCACTAGTGGATCTTCTGCTGTCAATGTCCCCTACCCAATCAGAGTCCACATAACCTCGAATACTAAGAGTCCTCTGTGATTCAACCAAGTTCCCATGGTAACACAAAGTATAATCTGAAGTGCCCTTCAGATATCTAAACACTCTCTTCACAGCATCCCAATGTGTCCTTCCAGGATTAGCCATAAACTGACTAAGAACTCCCACTGCTTGGGCAATGTCTGGCCTTGTATAGACCATTGCATACATAAGGCGCCAACGCACTAGCATCGTACACTAGTCATGTCCTCCATCTTAGTAGGATATTTTGGATAGTCTTCAATAGATAGCTTCGTTCCATGCAAACCGAACAACTAGCTTGCACTCATCATAAAAATCTCTCTAGAACAACCATGATATACTTACTCGACTAAGCCAAAGTTTTCTATTTTCCTATTCCCGGTTATTTCCATTCCTAGAATATACCTTTGCACCAAGATCTTTCATTTTGAACTTTGCGAAAAGAGACTTAAGATCGAAATCATTAGCTTACTATTGCCTATGAACAAATGTATCATCAACATAGAGAGCAATAATAAGAACTTGATTACTTTCAACTTTGTAACACACACGTGATCATATTTTGATCTTACAAATCCTAATGACAAAACAAAAGTGTCAAACTTTTGGTACCACATTCTTGGAGACTTTTTAACCCATACTGATTTCTTCAACTTGCAAACCAGTCTTTCTTTACCTTTTTCCACAAAGTGCTCCGGCTGGGACATATAAATTTCTTCTTCAAGATCACCATGAAGAAATGTTGTCTTCACATCCATCTGTTCAATCTCTAAGTCATCGTTGCTGCAAGTGACAAAATAAATCTAATAGATGTCGGCTTAGCTGAGGAGAAAATATTTCTCCATAATCATTTCACCGAATGACCTTGCAACCACCACTTTATATTTTTCTACACCGCCTGCACAATTTTCTTTTTAAATACCCATTTCAGCCACAACTTTTCTGCTTTAGGGCAATGGCACCAAACCTGTGTATCATTCTTTTCTAATGATGCCATTTCTTCATTCATGGCTTCCAACCAAGAGTTTGAATCAGACAGTTTAAATGCCTCTTTCACAGTCTTAGGTTCATCAGTGCTAGAAATTAAAGCATAGGCACAAGTAGACTCTATTAAAGAAAACCCATACCTATCAGGTTGCTTTCTTTCACAAGTTGACCTCCTTACAGGCTGAGGCTGAGGTGGTTCTTCATCTTCTTCAGAACTTTCAGAGATACTTGAGCTTCCTTAGTATCAGGTACATTTTGATTTTTCAATTCCTCTTTATCTGGTGTCAGAGGAATTTCTGCTACATCCTTTTCATTTTCTAATTTCTTCTTTGACTACAGATCCAATGTAGAAGGTTTCAACTCACGAAAGATAACGCTTCTGGTGTACAAAACCTTCTCAGTCTCAGGGTTCCAAAGCTTGTATCCTTTTATGCCAGCACTATAGCCAATAAAAATACACTTTACAACTTTTTTTTCCAACTTGGATCTTTTTTCAAATGGCACATAAGCATATGCCTCACAGCCAAAGACACGAATATGTCTCAGAGAGGGCTTCTTTCCAGACCTTGCTTCCAAAGGAATCTTCTCAACAAGAGCAGAGTTAGGAGAACGATTTAGCAAGTAACATGTTGTAGAGACTGCTTCAGCCCAGAACTTCTCCTCCAAGCCAGCACTACTCAACATGCTTCGTGCTCTTTCCATTACTGTCTTGTTGAACCTTTCAGCAACTCCATTTTGCTGCGGAGTGTAAGGTGTAGTCTTATTTCTTTTAATCCCATGATTTGTACAGTACCTTTCGAATTCATCTGAACAAAACTCACCACCATTGTCAGTCCTTAAACATTTTATTTTCCTACCAGTCTGATTTTCAACAAGGTTTTTAAATTCCTTAAACCGACTGAACACTTCTGATTTACTTTTTAGAAAATATACAAATGCTCTTCTTGAATAATCATCAATAAACGATACATAGTATCTTGATTTAGATAAAGAAGAAACATTCACTGGACCAAACACATCAGAATGTATATAATCAAGCAAACCAAAAGATTTGCGAGGACTGGAATAAAATGAAACATGGTGTTGTTTACCATATATGCAATGTTCACAAAATTCAAACTCAAGGTTACAATCTTCAAGCCCTTCTACTAGGTTTTTATTTTTCAAGGTTTTTAAACCTTTCTCACCAATGTGGCCTAGCCTATGATGCCAGAGCATTGTCTTTTATGCGGGAAGTTTAACCTTCATGGAGTTCACACCATCAGGAATGTTTCCCTCTATTCCTCCATGAGTAGCTTTCTGTGACTTCGCAGAGACACTGTTGCATTGAATAGCTTGTGCATCCAGCTTGTACAAGATACCAATTTGAGCACCCCTTGCTAGCACCATAGAGCCTCTAGTCATCTTGCAACCATTTCCAGAGAAAGTGACATGCACTCCAATATCATTCAGCTTACTTACAAAAATTAAATTATGAGCCAGACCTGGTATATGCATCACATCATTGATTCCCTTCACTCTTCCATCAGGGAATTGAATTCTGACTCTTCCACAACCAACAATTTCCAAAGATGAATCACTTGCAAAATACACCTTTCCACCATCATAGTTTTCATACTTCATGAACTAGTCTCTATGAGATGTCATGTGGAAAGATGCTCTAGAATCAATCAGCCAGACATCATCAGATGACCGTGTAGCCAAGGCTGCAATGAAGGCGTCTGCATCACTCTGAGAAGAATCATTTTCAGAAGAGGTCTTCTTCTTCTTTTTCTCCTATTTGCAATACCTTTGAACATGACCAGGTTTCCCACATTTCCATCATTTCACCTTGGACTTCTTTCCAGGAGACTTTAATCTCCCTTCTGATTTCGATCTGGATTTCTTGTCCTTCTTCTTGCCTTTCTCCTTTGATCTGCCTCTAACAGCCAAAGCCTCCTTTTCCATCTCAGAAGATTTTCTTCTCATCTCTTTCGACAACAAAGAAGCAACAACATCTTCCATCTTGAAAGTGGATTTCGTACTCCCAATAGCCATCACCAGATGATCCCAAGAATCTGGCAAAGAACATAGCAGCACCATGCAGCGATCTTCATCTTCAATCTTCACACCAACAGATGTTAACTGAGCAATCAACATGTTGAATGCATTCAAATTATTAGCAACAGATCCTCCCTCCTGCATTCTCAAAGAGTATAGCTTCTTCCTCAAGAACAATTTGTTCACCAAGGACTTGCCTTGATAAATAGATGCCGGTTTTTTCCATAAGGAAGATGCAGTCTTTTCTTCATGCATGTTCAGAAGAATAGAGTCTTCCAAACAGAGCCTTATCAGCCCCTTAGACTTTCTATTTGCAAGATCCCAATCCTCTTGCTTCATGCCTTGAGGCATCATTCCAGACACAGCAAGCCACAGATCACGATCCACTAACAGATCTTCCATTTTGAGTTTCCACAACTCAAAATTGCTACCATTGAATTTCTCTATTTCCATCTTCCCGGATGTGCTCGCCATCTTAATCTGTAATTAAATTATCAGACCTCTAGCAAACTCCCACTGAAAAGGAATTGACACAAAAATCCAACCCTCTCACAAGGATAACACAACTGGCCATGCTCTAATACCACTTGTAAGGAAAGCAAAGGTGCAGAAGCAACTTTCCTAATGTCAAAACCACAGGGAAGAATGCATACAGTACTTTTAATTTCCAAATTACAATCTAATTAAGACACACATGAAATATTTACAGAAATAGAGAAGATACTCAAAGATAATGAACAACAGATTTATGTGGGAAACCCTTTTGGGAAAAAAACCCACCACACCAAGCTGAATCTCTTTGTATTACAGTAACAACAATTACATACAATGCAGAGATACAACTCTCTGGTATCAGTTCATAGTAGCTTCATTCACTATTCATCCAGTTACAGAAATTCTCTCAACAATCCGATCTATTCAAAACTTAGAATCGATCTCTTAAATCTTATCACATTCTAATTTTTATCTTTTGTTCATCCTTATCCGCCATTGCCCCATCATAGAAATTTTCCTCTTGAGCGTTGATTTTTCCCTGCATGCAGTTCAGCTCCAACTTCGCAACTGTTGTAGAAATCTAACTGCCATCCATTTGAAATTCGCTTCCTCTGATTGGTCCACGAGGCTCCACATAGGATGGTCAATTTGGTCAAAGGAATTCAACTTTGTTGGCATACCAATGAGACACTGACAATGTCTCCCTGATGCCACAAAGCCTTCATATCGATATCGGCGTAAGTCCCAACAATCAGCAAGACAATATAACAAACGCCATGAGTCATACCGAATCCATCGACATCCATTGCATTTCTATCGGCAAGACATTTTACCGAGCTCACAAGTTGCATCGACTTCAATTTTCCTTTCGGCAAGACTATCGCTCTTCGGTGAGACCACATATCGATATCCTAAGTCACACCGAAGAGTCATACTTGTCGGCAAGACATTTCGCTCTCGCCAAGACCTCCCACCGAGTCTTCATGTTGTTTTGAAGCATCCACTAGTCGGCAAGACTCGTCGCTTTTGCCAGGACTTCATACCATGGTCCTAAGTCATACTGAGTGCCCCAATAATAGTCAGCAAGACTTTCGTCTTTCACTGAGACCTCACATCGAGCAATCGAGTCTTACCGAGTCGGCAAGACTTTTGACCTTCACCAAGACCTTTCACCGAGCGAACATGTCATACCGAAGACTATCGATGAGACTCTCCAAGTCGCCAAGACTTCATACCGATCGCCTTGAGCTACTCCGATGACTTCAGTTGTATCCCCGTCGGTGTGACCTTCCATTCTTGCAAGGACATCTTACCGAAGCCCTTGTGTTAGCCCAATGATCTATCGGTGAGACTCCCTTCAGTCGTTGGGACTTCATACCGAGCGATCAAGTCACCCCGAAGACCCATTGTCGGCTAGAGGTCTCCTACTCAACAAAAGGTCATAGAAAATGCCTCTAGTCATAGCGATAACATCATTCGGCAAGACATCTGCTTTGTCTTGGCGACACGAACATTTCAAGAGAATTCAAAACAACTAGTCGGCCAGACATGATTAATGTCATAGCGACTTTTCCCTCCAGGAGTTACATGTCAGTATGGATTGAGGCAAATATTCCAACACTTTTGTGGGTTTTCCCAGGACTAAGTGAGGACCCATTCACCATGTGACGAATGGGTCCTAGGACACACATCTTCCAAATTTGAGTGTTGTGTAATGGCATTTATGAATGTCGGGTTTTATGCCTCATAATTTGCATTTAATTAGGCTTGGATTTGAATTAAAGGGGCCAATTAATGAAAATGAACCTCAATAAATTAATAAAGCCCTAGATTAGTGTGAAAGTGTAAAGATACACCTTACAACACCCTAAATAACGCACAATTAAGTCCATTTAGTTTAAAAGGGCCCTAAACTTAATGTGAATATCAAAAACATATTACAACACTAAATTAAGGCAACATTAGTCTCATTTTATTATTAATTATTCCCAAATTAAGTGTGCAAAAAGGGATACTTTTTTTCGACACTACATTTAGCCCCCACTTTGTTGAGAGGAGGAACTTGCATCAAACTCGCACTAAAGTAGAATTTCAAGAGGGGTCCAAGTGTACCAATGTGGAGGGTATAGGATGACAAAGATCAAGGAGCGTGTTCAAGCCCCCAGGATCCAAGATCCTACGTCAAACCAACATAAGCACAAAGGGACACGCATAAGGTGTATGATATGTAGCAGCAAGACAAGATACACAAACATACAACATCAAAGACTAAAAGAAAGAAAAAAAAATTAAAAAACAACAAAAAAATAAAAAGGGGTGGATCAAGCCTTGACCATCATCTAAGTTGTTTGTCTGAAACGCGCACTCACTCTAGGGTAGTGGAACCTTAGTCTTTCCACTAGGTGATTTTTCCCAATGGGTGGCTTAGTGAGAAATTCATGCCTCTGTGTCGGCTTCTCACTATACAATGAGAAAGTCATGCCTTTGTCTAGGCTTCTCATCGTACTAACCATACCAAAGCTATCCCTCTGATAACTTCAATAGGGTTCCACAAAGCAAAACTTTGATCTTCATAAGGCCTAGCAAGTTGTGTTATGCTAAACATTGATGAACAACACGCGAGTAGAGGTTTATTCAAAGTGATCTTTCTTAGTTTGTGTAAGGTCTCTTCTTATGGAACATTATGCCTAACATCTCCAAGAGAGGACAAGTCAAAGAAATATCATGCTCTCAGAGGAAATCAAACCCAATGACACCACCAAGAAAAGGATGCATCACAAGAGTAAAATCACACAAAGAAATTTATGAGTGTTGATGTATTCCCCCACTTTAAAGCAATTTCTAACACCATTGTTGTGAGCAATCTGCTTTAAAGTAGAATAAGACATGAAGCTTATTTGGAAAGCCCTATGCCAAGTCATATGTTCCCAAATTAAACTACATCATGAAATATGGGTTACCCCCAAAATGTAATACTAAATATAACTTAGTACGTCACATGCAATCCAAATTAAGGCATGTCATCCACATCCCAAGCTTGCTCTTCCATATACATGGAAAATGGTCAACTAGCCAAAAGAAACAATCAACAAGTGTCAGACGAGGACAAGGCTACCTAGCCCACTTGACCCCACTTACTGCAAGACAAGGGTGAGCCGAGGTGATTAAAGAGAAACATGAAAAATAGTATCAATTAGAGGAACAAGGTGCTTCAACACAAGGAAGAGCACCACAATCCTTAAAATTTTATTACCCAAATCCTTACATTCATTAGTAGAATGACCATGAACTCTACGATATGCACAAAATGAACTCTTATTGTAAAATTTATTTCATGTTCTTGGATGGAGAGATATCAAACGATCTTGGAGTAGTTTCAACAAGATACTTTATTGATCAATAGTAAAATGTGTTCCTTTATTTTGCGACAAATATATCTCTTGCTTAGTACAAGGTGTCATACTTACACGAGACTTTTTAGATTGCGATATTTTGTACTCTTCTTCAAAGGATGGTGTAAAATATAATGAACTCCAACGATTAGTGTTTTGTGTGATGACATTAATATGAAATGAAGATTCCTTTAATGCTTTTGTCTCTTTCAAAGGACAATAACCAAGACCACTAGTTTCTATCAGTTCAGGATGCACCAAGGTTAAAGTTGGCTTAGGGGAATCCTTTGTAATAGTGTTGCTATTAAGTGAAGGATTTTTTTTATGCTTTTGTTTCTTTTGAAGGAAAATAACCAATACCACTAGTTGTTTCTTGTGTGTTAGGTTCTATAGGGACATGAATACCTTATTCTCTAGCACCACATCCTTTTCCACTATAACCAAGTTGTTTCATAAGTTCATAACCTCTTCCATAATCTTTTTCATTTCTTTTGGATTTAGTGGTTGTTCATAATCAACTTCATCAAAGTTTGTCGTGTGTGGTGTGTTTTCTTCTAAAGTGATTGAGGTGGATTCTTTCAAAGGTTCTTTTTAATTTTGTGTTGACATTATCACTTTTTATTTTCCCTTTTCAGACTCTTTGTTTATGATCTTTTATTCTCCCATGAATGTAGGTGTGAAATCTGAGGAACCCTAATTGTCTTGCAATAACTTTGTGACTTCTTCAATATTGTTCTCCTTTTATTTCTCTTGCACAAGTTCCACTTGTGTAGTTGGTGTCAATATTTTCAAAGGATTTTCCTTGTTTTTCTCAATGAGTAAAGCACTCTAAGGCTCAAGATCAGCTTTGAGTGTATACACTTGGTTGTTGTAGATATACTTTATATTACGATGAAGAGTAGAAGGCACCAAATTCATTTCATAAATCCATGGCCTTCCTAAAAGAATATTATATGAAATTTTGTGAGGCATAACATGGACTGGAGTTTGCAATGTAACCTTTCCAAATTTAATGGGTAATGTAATCACTCCAAGTGGTTGTTTCCCTATGTTATTGAATCCACAAATAGACAAAGAATCAAGAGCAATGTCACTCTTGTCCATATGAATCTTTTCCAAAAGGCTCACACTACACACATTAAGAGTTGAACCATTTTCAACAAGAGTTATCTTTATCGCAATCCTATTAACATGGGCTATTATCATGAAAGCTTCATTTTGTTTTTGCTTTTCTAATGAAGGTAACTCATCTTGATATAAATTAATGTCTAAGTTGACTAGAGTTATAGCTTGAATTTGGGATACCACATCATTTGGTTGCACATTAGGAGGGGTAGGAACTTATTGTAAAGCACTTTGAAGCATGTTATGATAACTAGGTGAGGCTTGAATAAGATCCCATAAGGATATCTTAGTGGGAGTATTCTTAAGTTCAACAAGATCATAGTCCTTTCCATTATGTGAAGGAAAACAAGGAGCAATGGGCAAGATAGGTTGAGGTAATGGGAGGGTTTTTGGAGTTTCTTGCATTGTTTGTGGATTGTTTCTAGTGTTATATGTATGAGAAACAGTATTGTAACTCGGTTGTTGTGAAACATTATCATTATTAAGTTGATTTGTAGGTGGTTCTAAGATAAGCACGAGTATATTTTGAACTTGTAGTTTTTGTGAGGGTTGATAAATGATAAGTTTAGCCTCAGGAGGTGCAATAATTAAAGGATCTCTAGGACGACCAATAATTAGAGGACTCGAGGGAGCTCTAATGTTCATAACCTCAACAAAATTATCCTTATTTTCATTATTTCTCAGTGAAGGGGGTCCTAATGTTACTTTATCATCTTCATCTAAGGAAGCCTCATTACTATTGTTTGAAAGACATGTATCAATTCTATCATTCTCTTGCACCATGATATCCTCCCTAGTAGGATATTTTTTAGGAGAGTTACAAACTAGATGGTCATGACATTCAACAGTTGGTTCTTCTAAACTGACTTCATCACCAATAAGGGAGTTATTAGTGGTTGGATTTTCTTGCTTATCAATGATGGCATTTCTTGTTCAATAATGTTTTCCCTAGGGGAAGAGAGACAAATAGGATTCTCATGAGTCTCATTGATTGGATCTTCTAACACCAAAATATCTTCTTCACCAATAGTAGGGATATTAGGTGAAGGCCAAATTTGATTGTTATGATTATCCATGATTTCATCCTTTTCCTCTAAGGTCTCATTCTCTTATGCCATAATATGTACCCTAGTAGGGGAGATTTTAGGAGAGGGGAAAACAAAAGGTTTGTCACATTCCATGGTTAGATTTTGTAAGTAATTTCATCACAAAAAGGTGAGGCATCAAGAGAAGAACTATGATTTTCATGCTTACCAATGATTGGATCCTTTTGTTCGAATAGATCTTTCCAAATTTTAGGGACATTAGGAAAGAGAGAAATAATGTTATAACTCTCAATAATTGGATCTCTTAACACCAACATATCCTCTTCACAAATGTGATAATTGTCCACGATTGCATCCTCTTTCACTAAAGCATGCTCACAAGTAGGGGAGATGTTGGGAGATGAATGGAGACTAGGTAAAGTAGTGTCAATGATCTCATCTTCTAGTATAGGGTTTTTAAAATTGAAAAATGCAATTTTTGAGTGATTAGATGTGTTCTCTATTTCAGGTTTCAAACTTTAACTTGTATAGTATAATTTTCTAGAATTTGATGTTGAAATGCAAGTGCAATGAAGGATAAAATATGAAGTAGATATGACACTTTTTGAAATGCAATTTTGATGCAATTTTTGAATATATATGATGAAAAGTAATTAAATAACATGAAAACACTATGCAAAATTAGTCTAACACTATGCAATTTTTGTTGAATTTTCAAATTTGAAATGAATGCAAAATACAAGTTTACACCTAAAATGCAATGCAACTTTATGCCAAATTTTGAAACCCTAAATACAATTAATTAATTAAAATCCTAGATCTAGGGTTTTAAATTCACTATAAATCAGAAATTAAAATGTTCAAAACTTAGGTTCACCAAAATGAAACATAAAAAAATAGGATAGGGTTCACTACACATAAGGTTTTATACCAAATTTGGGATATTTCACCAAACTTACTATAAATAGAAAGGGAAAAATGAGTGTAATGAACCCACCTATTCTTCCATTTCATTCGGGAAATGAGATCCCTCAAGTCAAAATCCACTTTCAACCCTTGGGTGAGTGAATTCTTTGAGGAATCTTGCAATTTGCCTTTTTTTTGTTAGGACGAGGGTCTAAGCTAAATAGCACTTTGGGGAGAAAGATTAAGACCATCAAATAAAATCCAAATTACAAGCTATAAAGTGCATTTAGAAGCTTGAACACAATACTAATCGAACCTACAAACTTTATGGAGAGTTTGGAAGGAATAAATCTTGTGTACCTTTTGTAGAAAGTGCTTTTTCACGATTCACTAAGGACTCATTCGCCCTATGGCGAATGGGTCCTGGTTAGGGCTCTCTAAAATTAGTTTTTGGTTTTTGTTCTCCTATTTTTGTACTCCCAGATTCCCGATTTTCACTTTCAGACAGTCAAAAATAAATTTTATAGAAGAGTTTATGTGATATTGCAAAAATGGTGACAACTTTGACAACTTTGCACCTTTCTCCAATTTTTCTCTCCAAATGATCTTCAACCTAAATCCTCCAATCACACATCAAAGAGAGGAAAAATTTGTTTGTCAGGTGAATGGGGGTTTGCATTGTTCAAACATTGTTTTGGTAATTAAACCTTGTAATGAAATAATGAAACATGAAGGAATGATGAATGAACAAACTTATGTCAGAACTCACCAAACCTTTGATAAACCTTGATAATGGAGGTTTGAAACTTGCATGAAATGGCTTCAATGGATGTGGATCTTGACTTTGAATATTTTCTTGAGATGATACTTTGAAAGCTTGATTGAATCATGAAACCTACATCAACATATTAGCTCGAAAACATGCATGACTCCACATAACTTTGACATAATTCTTGGATCTTGATTGTTGCAACAATTATTCACTAAATTTTCCATTGAATTCTCTTGACAATAATTTTGATCATAAAATTTTCTATAAGGATACTCTCATCAAAATTGCTTAGTGAAACATAGTGAAATGACCTCTTATTTATGCATATCTTAAGATTAATTCCCAAAATTCAAGTATCACAAGACAACATTGAAATGTGGATTTTAAATCATTAAAATACCACCAAAAAAATATTTCAAAGAGGGGTCCTAGGTCTAAGTGAGGACCCATTCGTCATATGGCGAATGGATCCTAGGCCACCTACCTAGGACACACATCGGACAAGGTGAAATGTCATGTAGAAATAGGGCCCTAGGACTAAGTGAGGAACCATTCACCATGTGGTGAATGGGTCCTAGGTCACTTACCTAGGACACACATCTTCCAAATTTGAGTGTTGTGTAATGACATTTAAGAATGTCAGGTTTTATCCCTCAGAATTTGCATTTAATTAGGCTTGGATTTGAATTAAAGGGGTCAATTAAGGAAAATTAACCTCGATCAATTAAAAAAGACCTAGAATAGTGTGTGTAAATATACACCTTACAACACCCTAAATAAGGACAAATTAAGTCCATTTAGTTTAAAAGATCCCTAAACTTAATGTGAATATGAAAAGCATATTACAACAATAAATTAAGGCAACATTAGGCTCATTTTATTATTAATTATTCCCAAATTAAGTGTGGAAAAAGGGATACTTTTTTCCAACACTACAACCTCAACCCAAAGACCACAAGATTCCTCCATGGCTTTGAGATGCTACACATCCTCAAATAGTGTTCACATGCAAATGTGAAGAAACCCTTATGTTGTTGAAAGGCACGAGACAACTGAGAGGGGGGATGAATTAGTTGTCACCAATCTCAAACACAAATCTCAAACAATTATTAACTTTGCATCCACTTTATCCTATTATTAAGTATGAACATGAAATGCAAATAACAGAAAGCAATATCAACACAAGAAACACCAGATTTACGTGGAAAACCCAATAAAGTAAAAACCACGATGAGGATTAGCTCACAATATAAAGTAATTCCAAAATCAATTACAAAGAGGCTCACTGCCCAAGAAGGAGGCTCACTACCTAAAAATAGGACTCACTATCCAGAAAAGAGGCTCATTTCCTACAAATATAAAATATAACAAAAATCCACCACAAAAAATTACACACATCCACAGCCTTGATCAGAGAATTGCAGACACCATCAGCTCATTGCTTTTAGGAGTTAACACATTAAAATACTCCTGCCTCAACTCTCTTTTGCACACTCTTGCTTCTCACACTTGTGGCATGTCTTGATCGATTATTCAAATCCATAACATCTCAACTTGTATTTATACCATCTTCAACCTTAGAAACTTTCTCCAAGGTTAGCTACACACACTTCATATTACCAATTCAAATTAGGTTGGCAACTCAACATTCCCATAGTGGAAGAGAATGAGAGCGGACCAAACCAACACTTAACTAAGACCCAAAGCAACATCTCAGATCAATCACACCCTTCCTTAATTGATACTTATCCTTCAAATGACGTGTAAACACCAAGTCGGCCAAACCTAATGAAAACACAAATGAAATTTTTAAGTACACGTTTCCAGATAACATGCAGACCACATAACATGCTTCACCATACACTGGAACACATCTCATATGCCTTTAGATTCATCCATAGCTAATGCAAAAACCTTCATACACAAAATACTTCCCATCAGTCCATCCAGACTGTACAGACACACACATTAACTCTGAAACTAGTCTTCCAGAGCACCAAACCATGAATAATTTCGATACAACATAGATAACACTATTACAAACCTTCTTCAAGATTTGCAAGACCATAAACAAACTAGCGGAGGACTGCAGAGTAGAAACATTTCTCCTAGTCCACAGATAAACAACTATGCTAGACTAGTTCACACACCGATGAACACAACTTTTGAACTCTCCATCAAACCAGAAGCTACAATCCATGATATATTACCCAAGGATGCCCATAAAAAACACTTCAAATCTGCACAAGCATATGATCAACATAGAAGAAACGTACAACACATACCAGAGCACATTCTAAACACACACACAATTCTGACTTCTCTATTTCTCAAAATAACTTGGTAACTCATCATATCATCACACCTGCAACATCATAAACATCTCTATAGTATCTCAACTATACATTCACAACATGCAATCACTTGATTCCTTTCTCTGTAACAACCTATACTGTGTTGACATAAATGAAAACATTAATGAAAACACCACCATACTCATTCATACTTGCAACAATCTCCCCCTTTTTCAGTGATGGAAACATATGATGCAAAAAACCACCAAAGACACAATACACACTCTCCTTTATTTTCTACTTTAGATAGCCTACACAACATTCTTGCACTCTCTTTTCCTTACAATTTTTTTTTTCACATGAATCTCTCTCCCCCTTTGACATCAATGGAAAAGAACAAAGATTTTGATCACTCCCCTTTAGGAGTGCACCCACATCTCATACTACAACAATGATACTTCCTACTCCCCTTGAGGAGTAGACCCTAGTCATCCGTCCATACAAATGAAGAATTTGTAGATCCACTGGAATGATGCACCTCCATGTGCACGTAGTTTGAAGTAGGAGGGGAAGTAACCCCCAACTTCTCCTGGAGATACTCAAAATTATCCTTTGGAAGAGCCTTAGTAAATATATCAAAAATTTGATCCTTTGTAGACACATACTCCAGTCTAACTTTATTTTCCAAAACCTTCTCTCTCAAGAAATGATATCTGATAGATATATGCTTTGTCCTTGAATGCATTACCAAATTATTTGAAATGTTTATTGCACTGGTATTATCACAGAAGATAGGGATAGGCTCATCACATATCACTCCTATATCCTTCAATTTTTTCTTCATCCACAAAACCTATGTGCAGCAAGATGTTGCAACAATGTACTCAACTTCTGCAATGGATAAAGAAACTGAATCATGTTTCTTGTTTAGCCATGAAAACAATCTTCCTCCAAGAAATAATGCACCACCACTTGTACTCTTTCGGTCATCCACACAACCAACCCAATCTCCATCAATGTAAGCACTCAAAGTAAAATCAATATCCTTAGGAGACCACAAGCCATAATCCAGAGTGCCTTTTAGATATCTAAATATCCTTTTCACAGCTGTAGCATGTGCTTCTTTAGGTTTTGCTTGAAATTTGGCAACCAAACATGTTGCATGCATGATATCCAGTCTAGTAGCAGTAAGATATAACAATCCACCAATCATAGATCTGTACATGCTCTGATCAACTTTAGGAGAATCATCATCCTTGCTCAGTTTGCATCCAGTCACCATAGGGGTACAGACTGGTTTGGAATAATCCACTCCAAACTTCTTCAACAATTCTTTAACATACTTTGATTGTGAAATGAATATTCCCTTATCAGTATGATTCACTTGAAGTCGAAGAAAGAAATTCAACTCACCAATCATAGACATCTCAAAATCCTTTTGCATCTCCTCTGCAAATTTCTTGTACATACCTTCATTTCCTCCAAAAATAATATCATCAATATACATAACCACTATCAACATTGTGTTTCCTTCAACTTTGAAATAGAGATTATTATTTGTGAAGCCTTTGTTGAACCTTTGTTGTGTCAAATATCTATCCAACCTTGCATACCATGCTTTGGGAGCTTGATTAAGTCCATATAGTTCCTTTTTCAACATACAAACCATGTCTAGTTTATCTGATAACTGAAATCCCTCTGGTTGTTCCATGTACACCTCTTCTTCCAATTCTCCATTCAAGAATGCAGACTTAAAATCCATTTGATATACCTTGAAATCTCTGTGAGTAGAAAATGCCAAAAATATCTAAATAGCCTCCATTCTTTCCATCGAGGAAAATGTCTCCTCAAAGTCTACTCCTTCAACCTATGAATAACCTTTGCATACAAATCTTTCTTTGTTTCTTACAACTTCACCATTCTCATTCAGTTTATTATTGAACACCCATTTTGAACCAATTACATACTTGTTTATAGGTCTAGGAACCAATTCCCATGTCTGATTCTTCTTTATTTGCTACAATTCCTCTTTCATTTCTCTAACCCAATTCTCATATTTTCATGCTTCACACACTATTTTAGGTTTTATCTTGGAAAGTAAACATAGATTTACCTCAGCTGCCACCACTTTGCTTCTTGTCTTTACACCTTCACTTTTGTCTCCAATTATCTGTTCTTTAGTATGATTCTTCTGTACATATCTTGGAGTCTTAGGAGCAGGTTTTGGAGCTTCTTCCTCTTCTTCAATTTGTTCTTCTTCTTCCTTATTCTCTTCTTGTACTTGTTTGTAGATAGGTTCATCTAGTTCAACTTCACTTATTTCAACTTGTATGTGAATACATTTTCACTTTCAACTAACTTTCTCAATATTTTATTGAAGCATCTATAAGCCTTGCTATTAGTTGAATATCCAAGGAAAATACCTTCATCACATCTTGCATCAAGCTTTCCAAGGTTCTCGTCATCTCTTTTAATATAGCATCTACTTCCAAACATCTTAAAATACTTAATAGTAGGAATCTTTCCAGTCCATAACTCATAAGAAGTCTTTGTGTTGTTACCTTTGATCTAAACTCTATTAAGGATATAAACAACAGTGTGAATTGCTTCTCTTCAGTATACATCAGGAACTTTTTCCTCTTTCATCATAGTTCTTGCAGCCTCTTGAACAGTCTAGTTCTTCCTTTCTACAACTCCATTCTACTGAGGAGTTCTTGGAGTAGAAAAATGTCCTTTTATGCCATGCTCTTCAAAAAATTTATTAAACTCACTGGAAGTGAATTATCTACCTCTATTAGACCTTAAACATTTGATTCTTAGGTTCACTTCATTCTCTACCCTGGCCTTGAACACTTTGAATCTATCTAGAGAATAAGATTTCTCCTTAAGAAAGGCAACCCATATCATTTTTGAATAATCATCAATCAAACACATAAAATACCTGTCACCATTAATACTTCCTATTCTTTTGGGACCACAAAGGTCTGTATGAATTAATTCCAGCATTCTGGTAGTTGATTGTTCTTTTCCTTTAAAACTGCATCTTGTTTGTTTTCCCAATCGACAACTTCTGCAAATAGTATTGGTAGACTTTGTGATTTTAGGCAGATCCTGGACAACTTCTCTTGAACTAATCCTGATCAGATTTTCAAAGGTTAAATGTCCCATCCTCTAGTGCCATATCCAACTTTCATTAACTTGAGATACAAGGCACTGACCATCAACACCCTTAAGCTGATAAATGTTTCCATATGTTCTTCCTGCAACAACCATAGTTTAAGACCCTTTTCTTATCTCACAAGTATTATCCTGAAACATAAGCTTAAATCCTTTGCTACACATTTTTCCAACACTCAAAATATTATGCCTTAAGCCCTTAACATAATAGACATCATCAGTACTATATTTTCCATCAAAACTAATTGCTCCTTTTCCAAAACATTTTGCACCAGAATCATCTCCAAACATGACTAATCCACCATCATACTTTTCAAGTTTAGTAAACTTAATTTTATCTCTGGTCATGTAATTTGAATAGCCACTATCAATCCCCCAATAATCTTCATATTTCCTAGCATGAAAGGCAGTAACCAGAGTACCTTCCATCTCTTCCTTCTTATTCTTTGGATCACTTTCCCTTGCACATCTTCCATGGTTAGTAGATACTGATTTATTTTCTAAGGCTAGAAAAAAGCATTCATCATTATCTCCCTCAAAATCAAATTCATCATCAGAAATTCCAACATATTCTCTAACATAGTACAATTTCTTGAACTTCGTATTCTTTTTGTCTTTATTGTCCCTAGTCTTCTTGTGTACAACTCTATTTGGATATCTTGAAGCATAGTGACCAATATTTCCACAACTGAAACATTTAAAAGGTAACATACCTTTGTACTTGCCAGTACCTTTCTTCAACTTTCTTGTAAATTTTGCTTCCAAATATTTTGAACTATCACCATCTGGATCATCTTTTGTCTTAATGGCTTTGAAGGTTGATTCTATCTTCTCCTTTTCTTTTCCAAATTTTCTCATTTCAAATGAATGGTCAAGGTGCCAAATAGCTACTCTTTAGTGAATTTCTTAGGATCATACACTTCCTCAATGGCTGAGACTTTATCACTGTAACCCTCTAGTAGGGTCATCAAAATCTTCTCCATTCCATCTTCATCGGTTAGGGTACCACCTTGATTTTTGACTTCATTTACTACAATATCAACCCTCTAAAAATAGCTTGCAATATCTTCACCTTCTTCCATTTTCAAGTTCTCATATCTACGCTTAGCTGCTAGCTTCTTTGACAATTTCACTCTATCATTTCCTTCATAGATATCTTCCAACTTTTTCCAAACTTCATAAGCAGTGCCCAAAGAAATAACTTTTGTTCACTCAGTCTTTGATAAAGCACTATAGATTGCATACCTTTCCTTTTCATTCTCCTCATAGGAAGAAATCTCATCTGTAGAAGAAGGACCACTTGCCGGTGCAACATATTTTGTCTCAACAACTTTCCAAGTCTTGTAAGCAAGAGAGATCAAGTAACCTCTCATCTGCACTTTCCAATCACTATAGTCAGATCCATCAAACACAAGGATTGACAATTTGTGTGCCATCGGATCTACCTCAAGTGGTTAAGCTCTTCTTTGACGAACCAAAGCTCTGATACCAATTGTTGAAAGGCACAAGATAACTGAGAGAGGGGGTGAATTGATTAGTTGTCACCGATCTCAAACAAAAATATCAAACAATTATTAACTTCCCATCCACTTAATTTTTTTATTAAGTATGAACATGAAATGCAAATAAAAAAAAGCAATATCAACATAAGAAACACCAAATTTATGTGGAAAACCCAATAAGGGAAAAACCACAGTGAGGATTAGCTCGTGCAATATAAAGTAATTCCAAAATTGATTACAAAGAGGTTCACTGCCCAAGAAGGAGGATCACTGCCTAAAAATAAGACTCACTATCCAGAAAGGAGGCTCACTACCTACAGATACAAAAGATAACAGAAAATCCATCACATCTTGGATCAATCACATGCTTCCTTAATTGATACTTATCCTTCGCATGACGTGTAGACACTAGGTCGGACAAACCTAATGAAAACACAAATGAACTTTTTAAGTACGTGTTTTTATAACAATAAGACAACATGCGAACCACATAACACACTTCACCATACACTGGAACATATCTCAGATGCCTTCAGATTCATCCATAGCTAAAGCAACAACCTTCATACACATAATACTTCCAATCAATCCATCTAGACTATACAGACACACACAACAACTCTGAGACTAGTATTCTAGAGCACTAAACCATGAACACCTTTGATGCAACACAGATAACACTATTACAAACCTTCTTCTAGATCTGCAAGACTAAAAACAAACTAGTGGAGGACTACGGAGTAGAAACATTTATCCTAGTCCACAGAAAAACAACTCTGCCAGACCAGTTCACACACCGATGAACACAAATTTCACTCTCCATCAAAGAAAAAGCTACAATCCAGGATATATTACCCAAGGATTCCCATAAACAACACTTTAGATCCGCACAAGCATAGGATCAACACTGAAGAAACATGGAGTACATACCAAAGCACATTCTAAACACACACACAATTCTGACTTCTCTATTTCTCAAAAGCACTTGGTAACTCATCATATCAGCACACCTGCAACATCATAAAGATAGCTTCATGTACTCACATCTCTATAGTATCTCAAATATACATGCACAACCTACAATCACTTGATTCCTTTCTCTGCAACAACCTATACTATGTTGACATCAATGAAAACACTAATGACAACACCACCATACTCATTCATACTTGCAACATCTACAACAACTAGATTTTAGAGTCCCTCCAAAACATCTACATCACTAAAGAAAATCATTCACCACACCGTAATGAATGCATAGTCACTGCTAAAACTCCCATTGAACTATGGTACCAAGCTTTCCAAGCACATGACACACCATCTCCCAAATTTGAAAATCGTCTAGGTCCACACACATACAATTGTATTGTTGATCACACCAAGTGAAACCAAGATCTCCAAAGCAAGGAAATACACTATGCTATAGGAATGCAGCACCAACTATCCAAGTAATCTTGTATCATCCATTCTCTCATCTCAAATAAACCACACTAATGCACAAGTGACCATAGACAATGATAGCTAATAAGTCTGCATCAACGCTAAATCAAACCTTGTGGATATAGATAGTCCACATCCAAGTTTTCCCACAACAAACATGTAGGTAAAGACAACCCACAACATTGCACAACACGTAGATCCAATCAATGCAAAATGCAAACCCACTATTGCACTAGACACGTAGGTAAAGTCTAGATTTGATTTGCCAATCATGTCAACAATGAGCACCATAATCAAGGAATCCACCAAGCATCACCACATAAATGTTGAGTGACTAATCATGTACCAACACTACCATGTAGAGAAATAATATCACCTCCTCACACCATGCATGAAGCATGCATGGAAAACAATAACTATCTCAACCATTAACACCCCAAAATCTAGGATCTAGAAAATAGCTTAACTGTAGCTCCACAAAATTGTAAGTTTTTATTGATCGTGTAAAACCTACAAAACCTTTGTGTTTGAAAAAAACTTATGCGCATCCACACCCACTTCACATCTAGAAGACTCAAGAGTCTAAAAAAGCACCATAATGGTTAAACCAGAATAATAGATTATCACAGATGAGCATAACCATATATTTTTTAGGAAAATCTATAAAACCCTCGGATCCAAGGAACATGAATCCAAGCCATGCAATTACAAAGCATCCATAAAAGGAAAAAGTAGTTCAAGAACTCTAGGACCATTTCAAGCCAACTCAACCACAAACATTCACATGCATCCAAGGGAGACAGGCTATTGTAGAAGATTCTAGATCATCCAATGATCAACTCCACATCCTACATGCAATCGCGGTACCAAAAATACTATCTTCTAATACCAAGAAAAAGCACCCAAGATAAGCACATTACTCCATAGCAGAAAAACAACCCAAGCTTCTCCATATCACTAGGGACCCTCTCACATAGACACCCAATATGAAAGATTTGTTGCAACATAGCCACAAATAATAAAGCACACCCCATGCATCAAGGTTATTCTATTGTTAACTAGGAGCTTTAGATCACATCATTTCAATATGACCACCTCCATTTTTTGTCTTCACCATCCTTCAAGTTGTGTGTTGTCTCTTGAAACTAAAACAAACAAAAAAAAAAAAACTTCCATTCACCAAAGGATCAATCTTTAGTCAATTCCTTCAAATTTCACCAAGCTTGTGAGGCTAAGAAATCTTCATAGAAGGAATATCTAGAACCAGAAACACAAGGAATTCTTACATGCATCAAAATGCAAGCACATGCAAGCCACGTGTGATTCCATGCAAGTAGATGCAACACACATGTGATTTCATGAAAGTACATGCAACACACATGCAAGTACATGCAACTCACAAACCTACACATACAAGCAAAAACAAAATCCCAGAAGAAAGCTCTGATACCAATTGAAGGGAAATTGAATCATCCTAAAATGAACATCTGAAATCAATAGGTTCCTTTGATAAGCTATTTTTCTTTAGAGAAACTCAAAAAACATGTACTACTATGCCATAAAGCAGAATCATCCATAGTTTATTTCCCTAAGACTCCTAAGTATCCCTAAGACTCCTAGAGAACCTCAAAAAGAAGTGAAAATTGAAGAGGAAGAGGCTCCAAAAAGGATTTCTAAGACTCCTAAGTATGTGCAAAAGATTCATTCTGAAGATTAGATCATTGGTGACAAAAGCAGAGGTGTACTAATAAGAAGAAAGGTTGCTATGACAGAACAACAGGTAAATCTATGTTTACTTTCCAAATTTTAACCTAAAATAGTGATTGAGGCATGCAAAGATGACTATTGGATCAAGGCTATGGGAGAAGAATTAATGCAGATTGAGAAGAACCAGGCTTGGGAACTTTTCCCAAGACCATAAAATAAGAATGTGATTGGAACTAAATGGGTACTCCAAAACAAGATGAATGAGAATGGAGAAGTTTTCAGAAACAAGGCAAGGCTTGTGTGTAAAGGCTAATCACTATTGATAACACAAGGATAGACAACTGAGAGGGTGGGGGGGTGAATCAGTTGTCACCAAATTTCAAACTTATTCAACTTATTAACCTTATTCTCAGATGTAATCATTAATCATGAAAGCATAAATGAACAACACATCAGAAGCACACATAACACCAAGATCTTAATGTGGAAACCTTGTTAGGGGAAAAACCATGGTGGAGGTCAATCCACAAGATTATACCCTGTTAAAAGTATAAGGAAATATGAATGGGGAATGCACATGCATTCAGGCACACTTCCTAGAGCTCACTACTCAATTACAAAGGAAGACACACTGTATTACAGAAAGGTTTTGATTAAATCCATCAGACTTTGAACTGAGAAAATAGCATCTACTAATGCTTGATTATAGTTTCGGTTAAGCACATGAACACTTCACTCTTCTTCTCTTCCTTCAAATTCTCTGAACAATATTCACACATAGGACTTGCAAACTTCACATACTCACACTCATTCACACTTCCAAATGATAAAAAAAATTGCTCTTATATATCTGCAACAAGAGATTACATCACTATAGATAAGTCGGCTTCAACAAAATAGCAAGAAAGAATATAAATAGTTGGCTCAGATCAATAAAGATTATTCATGCAAATCAACCAAGGTCAGCCACAACATAGTGAAGACCAAAAATAACATCCTCAAACATGAACCACTTCAATTAATTACTCCTCGAAGATCCACAACATGCTTCAATACCTTATCGGCCAAGAACATGAAAAACATGAACACGCAAGAGAAAATCTCAGATCACGAACACAACGATCAATGCGGATGTGCAACACAGATAGAGCACAAACTAGAAACATCCAAAAGCATCATGAAACACTAGAGAGGCATCTATAGCAACTGAACTTACTGAAATCACATGATCTTCATTCAGGAACATAGATTGAAGTAACAGAAAAACTATCAAAATACAAATCTTCATAACTTGATCAAATCTTCACGCAGATCTCTAAAACTTGACATGGATAAACTAGATATACTCAAAAAGAAACCCTTTAGTCCACAACCTCTGAACAACAATTTACTGATCACACTGACAGAAAGAACTTCACTTCACCACTAACAACATGTAGCACTTCTTATTACAATTTTCTCAATATCCTCGACATACACAACTTCTAATGCATTAATGCTAATAGTGTTGACATCAATGACAACCACATATCAACAACATAACCACAACATCCAACAATCTCCCCCTTTGGCATTGATGGAAACACATGATGTGAAAAATACCATGAACAAAACTACACTTACTCCCCCTTAGGTTCCGACTCTTCTTTCCTCAAATCTTCCCCCACAAAGATTTTTCATGACTCTTCTCCCCCTTTGACATCAATGAAAAAGATCTCTTCTATGCAAGCTCTGAACCACATATTTGAACACTTGAACATATAAACATCTGACTACTCCCCCTGAGTAGAAGTCATCACAACATCAATCCAGATCAAAATATGATCATGAAATGCATAGATTGATACAAATCAATGCATCCTTAGTTCTAATTAGGAGGGGTAATCACCCCTAACTTCCCTTTGAGATACTGAAAAGTATCCTTGGGCAACGACTTGGTAAATATGTCTGCAATATGCTCCTTAGTAGGCACATACTCCAATCTGAATTCCTTTTCACTTTCTTTCTGTCTTAAAAAGTGAAACTTGATAGATATATGCTTGGTCTTGGAATGCAGCACCAGATTCTTCGAAATGTTAATAGCACTTGAGTTATCATAGAATATAACAATAGGCTCATCATACACAATTTTGATATCCTTCAACATCTACTTCATCCATAGTACTTGAGTACAATTGTTAGCAGTAGCAATGTATTTTGTCTCTGTAGTAGATAAAGAAATAGCATTTTGCTTCTTACTTAACCATGAAATCAACTTCTTTCCCAAGAAAAATGCTCCACCACTAGTGATTTTCCTATCATTCACATCTCCTACCCAATCAACATCAATAAAGGGACTCAAAGTAAGATCATCATCTTTAGGATACCATAGACCAAAATCAACTGTCCCCTTCAAGTATCTAAAAATTCTCTTCATAGTAGTCACATGAGATTCTTTAGGATCAGCTTGAAATCTTGCAACAATACATACAACATTCATGATATCAGGCTTGGTTTGAGTCAAATAAAGCAATCCACCAATCATTGATCTGTATCTAGTCTGATTTTCCTTTTGAGAATCATCATCAGTTTTCAACTTGCATTTGGTCACCATGGGTGTACCAACTAGCTTTGAATCTTCCATACAGAATTTCTTCAGCAATTCTTTCACATACTTGGATTGAGATATAAAGATTCCTTTATCTAACTGAGTAATTTGCAATACCAAGAAGAATTTCATCTCTCCAATCATTGACATCTCAAACTCATTCTGCATCTCATCAACAAACTTCATGCACAAGCTATCATCTCCAAATATGATATCATCAACAAAAACTTCCACAATCAAATCTTTATCATCATTCTTGAAATACATATTACTATCAGCAGTACCTTTGTTAAATTGAAGCTTCACCAAGTACTTATCCAATTTGGCATACCATGCTCTAGGGGCTTGTTTGAGTCCATACAATGCTTTCTTCAATCGACAAACCATATCTCCTTGATCAGTCAATTGGAATCCATATGGTTGTTCAACATACACCTCTTCTTCCAATTCACCATTTAGAAAAGCTGACTTGATATCCATTTGATAAATCTTGTAGTCTTTGTAAGCAGCATAAACAAGAAACAATCTCACAGCTACAATTCTATCAACAGGGGCAAAGGTTTCTTCAAAATCAATACCTTCCATCTATGAATATCCCTTACATACCAGTCTTGCTTTGTTTATGACCACTTCACCTCGTTCATTCAGTTTGTTTCTAAAGACCCATTTAGTTCCAATTACATTTTTATCCTTAGGTCTGGGAACAAGAATCCATGTATCATTCTTTTCAATTTGTTGTAGTTCCTCTTTCATTTCTTCAACCCAATGGTCATCTTTGCATGCTTCATTCACATTGTTAGGCTCAATCTTTAAAATCAAGCAATATTCTTTTGCAATTCTTCTCCTAGTCTGGACACCTTTGTTCTTATCACCTATGATATGATTTTCTGAATGATTCAATCTCACATACCTTAGAGTCTTCTTAGAATTTTCTTCAACTTCAGGCTCTTTTGATCTCTCTTCTATTATTCCACCAGTTTCTCCTTCCTCTTGATCTTTTTGATTCACTGAAATGATTTGGACTTGACTTGAAGTCTGACCTTTGTTTGTGTTGTCATTCTGATCATCCAAATCATATGCATAGGTTCTAGATGGTGCAACTATGTCTTCATCAACCTTAACATTTGCACTTTCAACCATTTTCTTCAATCTCTTATTATAACACCGATAGGCCTTTCTTTTAGTAGAATAACCCAAAAAGATTCCTTCATCACTCCTAGCATCAAACTTTCCTATATCTTCATCTCTTTTGATATAACACTTGCTTCCAAACATCTTGAAATATCTAATAGTAGGTTTTTGACCAGTCCATAACTCAAAAGGAGTCTTACCAGTATCACCTTTGATTTGTACCCGGTTAAGTGTGTACACAACAATACTCACAACTTCTCTCTAGTAGATATGAGGTACATTTACTTCCAACATCATGTTTCTAGCAACATCTAGAATTGTTATGTTCTTCCTTTCCACAACTCCATTTTGTCGAGGGTTCCGCAGTGTAGATAATTGTCTCTTTATTCCATGTTCTTCACAAAAAGAATTAAACTCTCCGAAAGTGAATTCACCACCTCTATCTGATCTCAGACACTTAATCTTCAGACCTATCTCTATCTCAACCATAGCCTTAAAGATCTTGAACTTTTCCAGAGCTTCAAATTTCTCCCTTAAGAAAGTAGCCCAAATCATCCTTGAATAGTCATCAATAAGCAACATGAAGTATTTGTATCCTTGTAAAATTCTAGCTCTAGTAGGACCACACAAATCAGTATACACAAGATCCAACAATCCATTTGAATTTTGTTGTTTACTCTGAAATGAAATTCTTGTTTGCTTTCCTAATTGACATTCCTTACATATGGCATTAGTAGGTTTCATCAACTTAGGAAGATCTCTCACAACCTTAGTGGAACTTATCTTGACAATATTATCAAAGTTAACATGACACATTCTCCTATGCCACAACCAACTTTCGTCAATTTGAGCAATCAAACAACTTTTACTAGCAGCACTTAGGTGGAAAATATTACCTTTTGTTTTTGTACCTGATGCAATCACATTTCTAGAATTTCCCAATATTTTTCACTTACCATCCATGAACTGAAGATTGTATCCCTTATCAACCATCTATCCAACACTTAAAAGATTATGCTTCAAACCTTCAACTTACAAGACATCATCAGTATTATGCTTACTATCAAGAGAAATGCATCCTCTTCCACATATCACACCAGCTTTGTCATCACCAAATCTCACAACATCGCCATCATACTTTTCCAAACTCATAAACTTACTTTTATATCCTTTCATATGATGAGAACAACCACTTTCAATTACCCATTCATCTTTCTCTTCAACTCGAGCAGCTAGGACTTTCTCCACATTTGCACAATTAGTAGATTTAGTAGACACTGGATTATTTTCCTTGATAGCAATAAACACAAATTCATCTTCACTTGCATTTCCTTTGTCAGATTCATCATCTATCACACCTTCATCAGTAGAATAGTAACACTTCTTTTGGAATTTAGGCTTGTTAAATCTTGGCTTGGAAACTCTCTCAGGAAACCTTGATGCAAAATGACCTATCTTATTGCAAGAGAAACATTTAATAGGAAACTTCCCCTTATACTTACCTTGTCCTCTAGCTTCTCTTTTCATAATCAATGCTTCAAGTTCTTCAAGCTCTCTTTCTTCTTTGTTGAGTTGTTTCATTTCATCCTCATACTTGAATGTCTTTCTTGATGAACTTTCACCTGGATCATATCTTTGTTTATCTCTTCTAGAAGTAGTGGCCTTGAATGCGGATTCAACCTTAGGAAGGGCATCACCAAATTCACTCAGCTCAAAAGCAATAAGCTTACCAATCAACATATCTCTGGTAACATTTGTCACAGTTCAGAGCTCTTCAATAGCACTAGCTTTGACTTTGTAAGAATCAGGCAAGGATCTAAGCACTTTAGCAACAATATTTGATTCATCTATCTATCCACCAACACATCTGATACCACACAAAAGTTCATTCACTCTTTGCATGAAAGTAGTAAAATTTTCATCATCACCCATTTTCAAATTTTCATATTTTCCTTTCATACTTTGTAGCTTAGCAATCTTCACATTAGCATCACCTTCATACAAGGTCTCCAAATTTTTCCAGATCTCATAAGCAGTCTTCAAATCCATCACATTTGTCATCTTAGTATCAGTCAAAGCACTTAACAACTCCTCCTTAGCCATGATATTATACTTAGCATCCCTGATCTCAGCAGAAGTAGTAGGACCATTTTGTGGAATAACATATATATTTCTTGTAATGTTCCAGTAGGGTTCACCAATGCATCTCAGATGGCACTCCATTCGAGTCTTCCACAAGGAATAATTTTTTCCATCAAATCTAGGACTATCCTTCTGATAAATCACCATCTCGGATCACCTCAAGTTGTTATACTTCTTCCAAGGAACCTACTATGATACCAATTTTTGGCACCACAAGGATAGACAACTAAGAGGGGGGGTGAATCAATTGTCATCGAATTTCAAACTTATTCAACTTATTAACCTTATTCTCATATCTAATCATTAATCATGAAAGCATAAATGAACAACACATCAGAAGCACACATAACACCAAGATTTTTACGTGGAAACCTTGTTAGGGGAAAAACCACGGTGGAGGTCAGTCCACAAGATTATACCCTGTTAAAAGTATAAGGAAATATGAATGGGGAATGCACGTGCATTTAGGAACACTGCCTAGAGCTCACTGCTCAATTACAAAGGAAGACACACTATCTTACAGAAAGTTTTTGATTAAATCCATCAGAATTTGAACTAAGAAAATAGCATATGCTAATGCTTGATTACAATTCTGATTAAGCACATGAACACTTCTTCACTCTTCTTCACTGTTCTTCACACTTCTTCTCTAGCTTCAAATGATCTGAACAATATTTTCACATAGGACTTGCACACTTCACATACTCACACTCATTCACGCTTCCAAATGATAAAAAATCACTCTTATATATCTGCAACAAGATATTACATCGCTCTAAGTCGGCTTCAACAAAATAGCAAGAAAAAATATAAACAGACGGCTCAGACCAATAAACATTATTCATGTGGATCAACCAAGGTCGGCCACAACATAGTGAAGATGGAAAATAACATCCTCAAACATGAACCACTTAAATTAATTACTCCTCGAATATCCACAACACGCTTCAACACCTTGTCGGCCAAAAACATGAAAAACATGAACACGTAAGAGAAAATCTTGGATCATGAGAACAACGATCAATGCGGATGTGCAACATAGATAGAGAAAAAACTAGAAACATCCACAAGTATCATGAAACACCAAAGAGGTATCTGCAGCAACTGAACTTATTGAAATCGCATTATCTTCATTAAGGAACACAGACTGAAGTAACAGAAAAACTGTCAAAATACAAATCTTCATAACTTGATCAAATCTTCATGTAGATCTCTAAAACTTGATGTGGATAAAATAGATATACTCAACAAGAAACCCTTTAGTCCACAACCTCTAAATAGCAACATACAGATCACACTGATAGATAGAACTTCACTTCACCAGTGGCAACCTATAGCACTTCTTATTACACTTTTCTCAGTATCCTCAACATATACAGCTTCTAATGCATTAATGCTAATAGTGTTGACATCAATGACAACCACATATCAGAAACACAACCACAACATCCAATACTCACAAGTAGAAGGAATAGACTTTGAGGAAACATTTTCTCCAATGGCAAGAATGGAGGCTATTAGATGTTTTTGGCTTTTTCAACACATAAGGATTTCAAATTCTATCAGATGGATGTAAAGTCTACATTCTTGAATGGTGAGTTGGAAGAAGAGGTATACATTGAACAACCAAAAGGATTTCAATTATCATATAACCCTAATATGGTCTACAGATTGAAGAAGGCAATATATGGACTCAAGCAAGCTCTTATGTATTGGTATGCCAGATTGGATAGATACTTTTTGCAACAAGGATTCAATAAAGGTATTGCAAATAGTAATCTTTATTTTAAAGTTGAGAAGGATCAAATCTTGATTATGGTTTTGTATGTCGATGATATAATCTTTGGAGGAAATGAAGTAATGTGCAAGAGATTTGCAGAGCAGATGCATAATGAGTTTGAAAATGTCAATTTTTGGGGAGATGAATTTCTTCCTTGGGCTACAAATCAATCAAATAGAAAAAGGTATCTTCATTTCATGATAAAATTATATCAAGGAAATTTTGAAGAAGTTTGGAATGGAAGAATCTAAACCGGTATGCACTCCCATGGTTATTGGTTGCAAGTTGAGCAAGAGTGATGAATCTCCTAAGTTTGATCAAAGCAAGTATAGATCAATGATTGGTGGAATGCTATGCCTAACTGCTACTAAGTTGTATATCATGCATGCAATTTATCTTGTGGCTATATTTCAAGAAGATCCCAGAGAGTCACATGTGGTAGTAGTAAAAAGAATATTCAGATATTTAAAGGGCACTTTGGAACATGGTTTGTGGTATCCTAAAGATATTGATTCATCTCTAAGTGCTTATATAGATGCAGATTGAGTAGGTTGTGTGGATGAAAAAATAAGTACAAGTGGTGGTGCATTCTTTCTTGGAAGAAGGTTGGTTTCTTGGCTAAACAATAAGAAGGATTCAATGCCATTATCTATTGTAGAAGAAGAATGTATTGTTGCAGCATCTTGTTGTACACAGGTGTTGTGGATGAAGCAAACATTGAAGGATATCAGAGTGTCATATGATTAACCTATTTCTATCTTGTGTGACAATACAAGCGCTATCAATATTTCAAAGAATCTAGTATTGCATTCAAGGAAAAAACATATATCAATCCGATATCACTTCTTGAGAGAGAAAGTTGTAGAGAATGAGGTGAAGTTGGAGTATGTGTCTACTAAGGACTAGATTGTTGATATTTTCACTAAGGATCTTCCCAAGGATACATTTGAGTATCTCTGAGAGAAGTTAGGGGTTATTTCCCCTCCTTCTCTCAATTAGATACATAAGTTTATGCATCAATCCAGTAGATTTCGAGATTCATTCCTCTTTCTAGATTGATGTTGGTGGCTACCTCTCAAGGGGAGTAGGTAATGGCATTGTTGGTTGTTGCAGTTAGGGGGAGAAATTTTTGTCATTGTGTTGCAAGAGAGTAAGTGTGAAGCATGCATATTTTTTCCTTTATCAGTTGTGTCAAAGGATATGAGCAAACAAAGTAAAAGAGTTGGTTGCAAAGGTTATTTCTCAAAGACATTGCCTTTTGAGGAAGAGAAATTTTGTGTTGGTTACAGTTGTTACCTTTTATTTTCAAAGGGAGATGAGGGAAGAAAAGCAAGTATATGAGATTGATTTCAAAGGGGGAGTAAAGAAAATAAAATATGTGTTTCCCTTTTTCATTAATGTAAAAGGGGAGAGGTTTAACTGAAAAACTATATGAACAAAGGGGAAGATACGTCTAGTGAAAGATCACAAAGATAGAGTTGGTGGTTTTTGGTGCAGATGTGAGAACCTGGTAAAATCATGTATGCCTACAAGGTAGATTGTTGGTAAAAGAGAAAGAGTTAGAAAGAATAGATGCTTGTGTAAAGGGGAGCAATGTGCACTAATGTGTAGTGTTTGTGTTGATGATCAGAGGTAATCACATCTGTTATTTTTGTTTTTGATGAATTTTAATATCATGTGTTGCCATCAATGACAAAGGGGGAGATTTTTGAAATCTTGTGTTGTCATTGATGTCAACAGATCTATGTTGTTGCATTGATGTCAACCTATGGAGATGCTTTGATCGATTGCATTATATTGTCATTAGTAGTCTCACTGATGTCAACCTCTATTGTTTCTTTGATGAGCATGTTTTTGTGGATGTTCAAACTCCTGTGTGGTTGAGATGCTGAGAAAGTGTTGAAGATGTTGAGATGGTGTTTGTGGTGCTTGGTTTCTAAGTACTTTTGACAAAATTAGAGTAAAAGAGTTATGTGTTGCAGAGTGGTGTTTTGAATTATTCTCTTCATTTCCTTTGTATTAAAGCTATGCCTGTGTGCTTCGGATATGTTGATCAAAGTTGTTCAGAGGTGTTATATCCAAAATTTCTTGTTTTGGATTGGTCGAAAAAAAAGTTGTGTTCACCAGTCTGTGAACTGTGAGCCAGTGTTGTCTGGTAGAAATGGAATTACTTTGCATTTCTCCACATTGTGGTTTTTGGTCTTGTGGATATGGGAATGTGTCTATTGTTTTTGTATATATCTTCCTTCATATTTTTCTATTTTTTGGTGCTCTGCAAGGTTGGATTCATAAGTTACAGTGTGTGGAAGGTTAATTGGTTGTAAAAAATGAATATATTTTTCAGGCACGAATTTTGTTGCAAAGGATTTGTTGGATTTTAGGGTGTTGATGGATATTCCAAATCATTTTTAAGTGTTGTGTGTGGTTTTCAAGTCATTTTTGGATCAAAGGAAGTGTGTACTTAAATGTTTAATGTCATTAACACGGGTTCAGTTGACCTTGGGTGTTTACACTAATTGCAGATGTGCTTCGGTGTTTGTGGAATCATGGTGTGCCATGTGTTTGTATATTTGGGTCTAAGCTAAGGTGTGATGTGGTCCTCATTCATTCCTTTCCACCATGGAATGTTTTGGTCCCAACCTATCTTTAATTTGCACGTTTGAGGTGCATATGTTTGGTTATAATAGACTTGAAGATGTTTTTCAAGTTACGGATGGTATACATGTGAGGTATATTTTTTGGACAGGCATTTAGTTTGAAGTGTTGTGATGTGAAGTGTGAAAGTGTGAAATACAATTTGAGATATGAAGCTTAAGACTACTGGAAGTAGTGAGAAGAAGGTGTCTACATTCCTCAGTGAGATTGCAAATGATCTGGTGATGCAGTGGTGGATCTTTTCTATTTCTCCAAGATCGATTTCTCATTGTAACAATCTTCTATCTTCTTCTTTCTAATCTGGAAGTGAGCCTTTGGTAGTGAGCCTTTATTTCTTATAATGGGCAGTGTGCCCTTCCATAGTGAGCCCATTGTATTTGGTGTTGCAATTAATTTATATTGTGATCTAATCCTCACTATGGTTTTTACCTTCTTAGGTTTTCCACGTAAATCTGGTGTTTTTTTGTGTATGGTGTTGATGTATTTCTATTTTTGTTATCTACTTTCATGCTAAATAATTTTAGCAGATTAATATCTACATCATGAATGGAAATGAGGCAATATGCAACAAGATCATTTGGTAATGGAGATATATAAGGGTCTCTAAAGATATCCAAAATCTAGGTCCAAAACTGTGTGTGTGGTCACTCAATCTCTAAAATCTTCATAGGAATGTCAATAACAATAGTATTACCATCAAACCTATGATTTACCCAAAATTGATTACTTCCAAGGTGTATTTAGTTAAAGTAAGAGTCTAAAGATAAGGAAAATTTTAAGCCACCTAAGATGTGTCAAGATACCTTTTTTCTAAGATGCATAATTATCCCTTTCTAGGATTACCATAGAAGAATGAATAGTTCAAAACACATGATACCTCCTAAAATAATGAAATTTGAGATCAATACGAATGATTCAACCACTAGATTACCCCTCCAAATTCACTCAATGAAGGGATCCCCTAAGAAAGTATGATTTAACACTCTATATGTAGTGCAATTACTTATACCACTTGCCAAAAACAATGAAGTGGTCTTGATCTTAGTACATGCAAGTGTTAAATTTTTCCACAAAAATGAAGTATAATTTTTAGATAGAATGGGATTAATCTAATCATACCACTACAAAGTACAAGAAAAACCATGCACCTTTAAATAGTATTGCACCAAAAAATGGTTATAATAGGAGCGAGAAAGAAGCCACAAAAGTTCACAAAAATAGAATTGCTCAGGATCACCTATGTGAAACTAAAATGTATAAAAAATTCAAGTAAAAAATCCAAAAACCAATTACACCACTATGAAGAGCATGAAGCTATACCCAAAATCAAAAAAATATTACAAAAAGGAGGTCAAATGACTAAGTTATGGTTATTTGAAGTTGAGCTCCAAAAATGAAATTGTTAATGGAGAGGGGGCCAAAAACCTTAGGCACTTGTTGACATTAGCAAAGAATATTCTCAATGTTATTGAGATATTCTCCCCATTAAAAAATATTGTTCACTTGTTGGAATAAACTTGTTAAAAATGTCTGTTGATGGAATCTTGATTTTTTGGTAGAATCATTTTATGCCACAAAATATTATTGATCAATTTTTATTTCACTAGAAGCTTTTCTACTATCGCAAGGTCAAGTTTCCAAACAAGCAGTGAGTTACCAATAGGAGTAGTGGAGAATTCATGTGGCTTACACCATGTGGCACCCGCATAGGTCCCACGTACGTTGAGTGTGAGACAAGGTATAGTCTATAAATTGTCCCTTGTACCTATAAGCTTCTTAATTTTATTTTTTTGGAAAAAATAATTTTAAAAATAGAAATTAATATTTTACCCATACGACCAGTTTTTCTGTCAATGCCTACACACACAAGCAATAATAATGCTCATACAACTATATGGATGGAAGTACAGTTGAGGGGTGTTAAAGATGTTTTGAGGATCTAGAAAAAAATGCTCCAAATTTGATGATTTGACAATCAATCATAGGGTTCTTGGTGTTATTAAAAGGTGTGTTGTCTACCTTGCATAATGCTATAATGTAGTTTAATATTATTTGTGGTGCACCTAGGGGATCTAGGGATGTGTACATCACATGGGTTTGATATTCTTGGGGCCACTTTATGTGTTGTATGTAACATTTTTAAACATTTATTATGGGGTTGCACATTGAAAAAATATTTAATATTTGGAAAACTTAGTACCAAAAAGTAAATGTGGGGGGAAATATTTTTGTAAGCTTGTGATATTAGTCACATGGTTTTATGTAATACCACTTGGAGTTTTGTGCAAATATTATTCTATACAAGAAATAACATGGGTAGTTGTCTAAGGTTGTCTATTTTGGCTAAGGGGTTAAGAGCATCTCTTATTTTCATTTGTGAGGGTTTGAAGCAGGGCATGGGGTGTGTGGTTACATTCTTGTTCACATGGAGTGCATGTAGAGAGCTTATGTTTTAGAACTGTTCATGAAGACTTTGAAGATGTATTGTAATGGTTAGATTATTGAATAATACATGAGTGATGGATAGATATTTTTGGAAGTTGGGCTTTTCATCTTGAGGGTTTTCCCAGGGTATATCTTATCTCACATTTGATGGTATGTTTTCTATACCATTTTATATATATATTGAATACCTTTTGCATAGATATCTCTATTTAGGTTATGCAGAAATTTTCATAGTGTAATGTCGTAAAATTACACCCCTTGCAATTTCACATTCTTGAATCCTCTTTAGTGTTCACTCCCTTAGAAATTTTGTAGGCTCATTTTAGCCCTTGCATCATCATTTTTCCCTCTCAAGATGCCCAGGACCCCTTTTCAGCAACTACCCTTTGCATGCCAACTTTGTGTTAAACCTTGTTCTTTTCCTATTCTCATCATTTTGTAGCATGATGTGTCTGGACACCAGCACACTGCGTGAACATCTGCATGCCACACAAATGTCTACGTGCCACTCTAACATCTCATGATATTTCAATGTTCAAACAACCATTTCCAAGCATGTTTACCACTTTTCAACTCCTTTTGTCAGTGGTAATGGCTCGAGAAGCTTCTTTTCCCTCCTATTCTCTCTTTTTAATCCATTCTTTCAATTCATTTGTCTCTCTTGAGATTTCTCTCTTGGATACACTCTCTTTTCCCTCTTTACTCTCTTGATTGCACAAATCTCTCACTTGTTACTACAACCTCAAGCACTCTCACATCCTTACAACACTCTTTGTAGCTATCTTTGCCTCTCTTTGGCTTCCTTAAGCCTTGCAGCTAATATCTCTCTTACCTTGTTCTTGCAAGAATCCTGGGATTTCTTACATCCACTATCTATTACATCTCTATCTCATGATACAAGTTATCCTTCTTGAGTGGGGATTGCTTTTATCACTCCATATTTCCTTACTTTGTTCACTTTCTCTATCTATCTGGTTGTCTGTGGAGGTGGGAACACCAAAATGGGGGTTTGACTAAGGAAAACCCCTATATAGCCCCAACATTTTCTCTCGATCTTACATATGATGGTATTAAAGATATTTCATTGTTGGAGGATTCATTACAAGGGTTGTTGTGACCATTTTCTTTCTCTATCCTCTTTATTTCTATCATTTAATTTACCTTATTTTTGTTCTATTACTTTCCCGCATTTTGGAAGTTCTTAGTAATCAGATTGTTAGTATTTGCTTTGATGTTTTTGGTGATAAACTCAGTTTCTGGTCCGTACGAGATGCCAGCACACCTCTAGGACTACAACACACCACGTTGTCATCCCTATTCTGCACTATCGTCCTTTGGCCAAGATCTTGTCAGTTTGTCTAAAAAACCTTTGTGGTCTACTCTTCTGATTCTAAAACTCTTGCTCTATTCCTTGAGGTAGTTTAGGGAAATTCACCCCTTGGGATTCTCTTGAGAATAAAGAGACTCATGAGTATCAAATCCCCTTTCTCTATACATGATGATAGGATATGTTTTGGCCCAAAATGCTCCAAAATTGTAGCTACCTTCTAGATCTAGCAACCGACTCCCAACTTCAAACCCTTGTAGATTTGGCCTCACATGTCCAATTTAGATGAAACAAAAGGAAATCTAATTTTCTTGAACACCTTGAACTCAATGATGAGCTCATATTTGGACCAACAAACTCCAAAATAAACTCGCAATACAAAGCCACAAAGAGGAAACCCCAAAAATTTGGTATTTTTATCAATTTTTATATTCTCCAAGTCATTATTCAATGCAAGAGAAGAGTATACTCAAATTTTTAAGATAGACCAATATTTACAACCTAGATATATCAATAAAGACTAACATGAAGAAATACCACAAGCTCTGATACCATGTAAGAGTTGGTGTAGAATGCTCTATACTATACAAAATTTGGCTAAAGATTGTAGCCACCTAAGTTTTAGGAACTTCTATGAAGACACAAGAGAGATCAACTATGAAACTATAATACTATTCTATCAAAGGATGCAAATGATATATTACAATTGATTCAATCAATTGAGATTACAAAGAGAACCCCTTGTTATATAGACCAAGGTGAGACTGAGGATTGTATAATATTATGACATGTGTTGTAATCTTATGACTAGAGATGAAGTGATAGCTATCCTATGTGTACCCTACGTAGACTTAAGTAAATTGTGTGAATAGGACCTAGAAGATGAACTAACTAGGTAAAACACCCCTTTCACACCAAAATATTATTTCTCTTCTAATAAATTTTATAGCCTATTAATTTCTCTAAGTTGCATACCATTATTTCTTCTAATAATGATTTAATTCACCATTTCATATAGGAGCCTTTAATGACCTCATTTTTAACTATGATATAATCTCCTTCTACTTCTATCTCTATATCTTATTCTCATTGAGCCTTGGATTCCTAGTAGAAGTGTTGACCACTCTACAAAGTTGTTAGTTTTATTACCTAAATATTGAGAGCCACATAAAAGAAACTTCTCATTTGTGTCTCCCTATATCTCCTAGATCACCTTTTAAAGTAGCATCAAAGTTAATTTTTACTCTTGTCAAAAAATTTAAAACCACTTAAGAAGGCTGCATTCTTGCTTTACTTTCCCAACCCTTTAACAATTTATTTGTTTTCAAAACTCTAGTTCCTTGCACTTTTCTTCTCAAAAGAAGATAACCTACTCCACTTGATCTATCTTTGATATCTTTCTAGCTAGATTTATCATAAAACACATATGTCATAAATGCCCTTACACGTGTCATATTACAAATTACACATGGTATAAATGCTACCTCAACTAGGATTCCCTTTTCCATGTAGATAATTAAAATAAACATAAATTAATTAAATAGCCAAACATTACAATTGCAAAGTGTATGACACCTATCCCAAAAATATCCTTATCATCTTCATCACTATGATATGAACTATTATATATTTTTTATTTCTCATCATTCATATCTCAATGACTTTTACTACTTTTATTTATCATTTAGAATTTAATTTCTTCATAAGCCTCCATAAGTCCTTACACAACTTCCCTTCACATGCTATATGCTATATAATATTCATGTTTTGTTCTACATCAAAGTACCTCTTTTTTATCCCTTTTTTCAACAATTGAATTATATTGCTAGTTTTATTTTAAAAACTATACCCAAGTAATCTTATAAAATATGAATAAAATTCAAATATAAACTACACTAAAAATCATATATTTCATTGGTTTACATAATTTTAAAATTTGAAACATATTTTAAATTTTTAAATACTTCATGTTAAAAGCTAAACCTGTGTTTTCCATTTAATTTATAAAAGTAGGACATAGTTCTAAGCTTTCAACCAAATATGAAGATATATGAAAAATTAGACCAATATAAAACCTAAAAATATTGATTGGAAATGCCATGAGTAATGTAATATTATGTAGGATCAATCAAGTTCACCTAAATGTAAAGGGAATCTTTTTTGTAAAGGTAGTCTAGGATAATTAAATAAATGCATACACATAAACACACTTAACTTGTGAGAACATAAATAAAAACAATGTTACTTAGCGCTATAACTAAAGAGTGAACTAAATCTAATATGGATCGATCTAATATGCCTTAAGATCAAGGACAATAAATTTGTCTAGTCTAGATTTATCTTGAAATAAAAAAAATTGTCTATTTTATGTGGGGATGAGTTCAAGAATCAAGGGAAAGTCAGTCATCATCAATCTATCATGTATTTATAAATTTGTTCTATGAAATTTGATGATTTTTTTCTTCACTTCACATGATGTGTCTAGATATGTTCTACTTCTAAGATCTAAGGGTTTGTAATATTTAAGTATAACCTAGTGGGTTTGCATAGAGCTCATTGACATGATCCTAACACAACTTGAATCGTGTCAAAAGGAGACCATACCCTCAAGATATGCTTAGTCAAAGTTGGTTCAAATAGGTTACCAAAGGCAGGAGACAAAGGAAAAAAATTGTTGTTCCAAAATTGATCAAAAAAGGTGTCAAAATGAAGAGCACGACGAGACGATCCCAATGCCACTTGTTTCACCTGAATCGGAGCTCGTACGCGAAAGTTACGGTCAGTCAAAGTTGAGGGTTGACTATGCTAGCTTGGTAGTACTATGATGATGTCAGCATGCTAACCTAGATAGTTGTACAATGACGTGGACCAATCAAACACTAACACATGGCATTTTGTATGCTAATGTGGTGTTGACTATGCAGGTGACGTGGTTTTGACTGTACAGGTGACGTGGTGCTGACTATGCAGTGAGTTGGCAAATGATGTGTCCTCCGATCTTTGGCAGCAAATCGCTGAGTGCCACGTGGCCCAATCACAAGGTGCCATGTGGCACCCCTTCAGACCCCTCTCCTCCCGCAATTGGTTGAGCAGTCAATCAGTTTCAACATTTTGCTAAAATAATATCCCCAACCTTTCGTTCTCCACTTTCCATGCCTGCCAATGCACCACACAAAGCACCCTCCCCACCCCTAAAATCCCTCTCTACCACTACACCACGAGTGGTGTTGAAAGTTTATCAAGGCTCGGTCAGTTTTAAAGAGCATTTCAAAATCGAAATCTCCAAATTAAACAATGAACCCCTATTTAAATAAATTTAAACTTATTAAGATTTTAATAGCCCAAAATTATGTTATTATAAGGGCTTAAATAATGTTCTGAAGATATTTGAAGATTATTAAAAGATAATGAAGGGTTTTAAGCATTTTTAAAAGGGATTTTAAGGGGGGTATGAGTGATTTACCAATGTAAATAGGAGATATGGGTTGATTTTCAAAATCATATGGTTATAAACCATATTAGGAAAAATTGGTGTATTTAAGGGGGAGATTTTGCTCTTGTGAGGGCAATCAATTTTCTTTTGGGAGAAGAATTTAGGCATATTGGGAGGAGAGTTTGAAGATGATGCAGGAGCATCCAAGGTGAAATGGCAATCATGTGTCACCAAAAATATTGTTATTTCAATTTTGTTTATTTTCATTAAGGGCTTAGGGGTTTGGAGAATAAATATTTTAATTTGCAACATTTTAATTTTCCCTTGTGGTGATTTAAAGAGGTAATTTTTAAAGGAATTGTGCTTTGATAAATGTTTCTAAAGCATCTCCAAAGGGAATATGATTCTTGGGAATTCATTTACAAGAGGGGACCACTTTTCTTACATGTTCTTGCATTATATTTTGCATGCCTTGCATGTTGGCCACAAGCTTTGCATGTTGTTGCATGTCTGGGTCGTAATTGTGAGACCCAGTCTCAGTAAAATGGTCATAACTTTCTCATACTATAACAAAATTAAGAATTTTAAAATGATCTGAAAAGATGGTAATGAGGCACACCAAACCCAGAAACTGTTTGAGAAAATTTTGTTGAATGACAAAGCATTGATAGGTAGAAAGTGACGGGTTTTATTGGTGGTTTAGTGGAGGTTGTTTTGAGAAACCAATAGTGGTTTCTTCTCACACAATTTCTATATATTGGTGCTACTCATTTGGTGAAGTTGGCTTTGGAGGAGTTGCGGGTTTACATAATCAGATGATGTTGGATTGAGCATAGGATTGAAGACTCCATTGTTGCAAATTTATATTTATATAGAAGCACATGTTGTAAGGGAGCTTATGAGTTTCCACATATTGTAATCCCAATTCATATTTCTGCAATAAAATATAGTGTTTTCCTTCTTGCATATGTGAGCAAAGGAAGGTAGTGTCTTTAGGTGTTGAGAGAGATTGTGAAGAATTGTAATGCAGGTCTAAAGCTTGGATGGTGTACAGAAGCAATTAAAGCTTTTCATTATTAATAAAGTGGTTCCTCGTTGAGAAGCAGACCCAGAGACGTAGCCCGAACATATGGGTGAACTCCGTTATCAAATTTCTCATTGTCTCTCTCTATTCTTTCTATGTTTCCAAGTCCAACATTTTAATTTCTTCTTTGAGCTCTTATTTATGATATTTAAGTAATCAATTAATGTTTTCATTTGTGAACTCAATTATGTAATCTCAATGGTTAAATAAACATAACCACCCAATTCTATTTGTGATCGGGATAAATATATAATTAGGAGCTAAATGCAAATTATTTTGTAAACCTTTAATTACAGATCAATCTATCATGTATTTATAAAGTTGTTTATGAAATTTGATGATTTTTTCTTCACTTCACATGATGTGTCTATATATGTTCTACTTCTAAGATCTAAGGGTTTGTAATATTTAAGAATAACCTAGTAGGTTTGTTGTTATGCCATTAGGAAACACATTCTCTGAGATCAACCTACAAAATGTGCATAGAAATTAACAAAAAACACTCTTCAAACATGCAAATGCTTCTAGGAATGTTCCTACATATATAGATTCCTTTTAAAGCTCCAATTGAACTATGAAGTGTAAATGATATACAAATGGTTGCTTGATTCTACCATTATCTAAAATGAATGCATTGAATTCCTTTAAATGCAAAGACGTAGTAACACATCACACAAATTTGTGTTTAATTGGTCCTAGGAAAGAAGGATATAAGTGGGAGTTAGTCAAATTTGAATTTGGGGAGGATGAGTTCATGATTGTGAAGACATCCCCACAAGCTTGTTCTTGGACATGAAAGTGATTAAATCAAAAGGATAACATGTGTGCATGGAAATGTGAGTGTGCATTGGTGTAATAAATAAATAAGTAGATAGGGAGAATATATAGGGATGTCTAAACATATTCATGGGGGTAAGTGGTAAATGTGCATAGGAATATGTGTAATAGATAAGTAGGTGGCATAGGGCAAGGAACCCCATTTACACAAATTCATACCATTTGCCACTATAGCTACGTATCAAGAACCCCTCATTAGAATAGACACAAAACTAAATGATAAATGATACGAGTATGTAAATTTCACATTACGAAAAATATATAACTTTGAAGGTAAGGTAAGCCGTAAGATATAAATTAATTTTGGTGTCCAAATTATTAAAAATTAATTTATTTTAAGTATTAATGAATTTTATTCTATAATTTTTAAAATATATTTATACACTTAATTTCATATTCTTCAAATCGCAAGAATAAAAAAAAAAATTAATATTTCTGAAATCCGTATAAAAATGCTATATTTAAAATAGTTTTCCAAATTATATAATATACTATACAACACATGTTTTAATAATAATTTTAATTTTTATTGTACTCATTGTGTTCCTGTATGCTTAGCTGGTTGTCTTTACCCAGCTCGATTACTGTCATGTTGTTTATGACTGTTGGTACTCATTGTAAGTTGCCTTATGAGTTGTTCGATAGGTTTCAGCTGGTTATGGATATTGTAAAAGTTGTTACTTGCTGCTCTGCTTTGTAAGATGCTGAGTCTCTTCTCTTTCTTGTACAGTCTTCCTTTTGGACTGCCCTCATTCTTTTTGTAATCTTTTTTTCAACTTATTTCAATATAAAAAAAAAAAATTATAAAAATAAACATTTTTAAAATATGAATATAAATTATAAATTATAAATGTTTTTCTCTCTGATGATTATAAACTTATTTTTATCAACATTTACTAAATAAATTATTTTCTAAATCTCTAAAGTGCTTAACAAAGAAAGCAGTGTTATAATATAGGATAATAGTATGATTGTATAACACATACACTGAACATCCTCCAAATATTTTTCGCCATCTATAATAATAATAGAATATATAACTAAAGTTTATACAAACTACACTATTTTTCATAGAAACCACCATAGCACATTGTATGTAGCATAACAGATAGCAGCACATTGTATAACACTAACAACTTCAATGAATATTCTGAACAATCAGAAATCTCTGATGTAATGAGTTTCAATATAAAACAAAAAAAAAAACAGACACCCAAAAGGTGGTCTTGGTTCCTTGTATCCATGCTCTTACAACAGTCAAAACAATTACTCAAAATCTAAAGAAGCTGCTTTAAAATCCTAATGAATCCGGACTACAGAGCTTGAAAAATGAAGCATCCATAGCTGGATTATCAAATCCAAATCAGCTATTAAACACAAAAAAGACCTGGAATTAAAAATTCTAAACACTTTTATTAAACAGAAGAAAGTGCAGCAGGGAGAAGCAGAGAAGTGTTTTCAAGGTTTTCTATTTTTATCATTTTGGGTCCATTTCATTTCATTGACAGAAATGAGCCCTCCTACTTTTCAGATCCCTTAAGATTACAGTTGTTGGGTGGTCTCCAACTTTTAGTCAAAACTGCCTTTCATTCAAAAAAGATGCTTGTGTTAAGTGATACAGCTGTGGCATTCACAACTCAGTGTACGAATGTAGCCTCAAAAGCAGCAATCAATAAGTACAAAGCACACACAACCCTTCAGTGTTTATTACAAGATGGCCAATTATTGACTGGGTAAGTGTGTCTTGTGCATGTGAGGGGGAGGGGGGTTTTGTACTAAAGTTCAAGACTTCAGTGTTTTGTATATATCAATGGATGTGATTTGTTTTTGATATTTTAATTAAAGGATGTGATTTGCTGTGATATTTTTTTGGGTTCGAGCAAATTTATCATGAGATTTGCTGTGATATTTTTTTTGGCTTTAGGCAAATTCACTACCAACAATTCGTTGACATGACAAATTCATCTCATGGTAAATTCACCGTCATGAATTGCTGTGAATTGTTGGCAGTGAATTTTCCACATGATGAATTTGTCATGGGATGAATTGTTGACGGTAAATTTATTGATGGTGAATTATTGATGGTGAATTTTCCTAGAACCATTTTTTCCTATCATCGCTCTTTTTTCTACCTATGATCTAAATCAGATATGGACCTACTTTTTTTAGAGATAAAGATTCAAAAGATAAAAATAAATGCACAATCAAAAAATTCTAATATATTATATAACATATATGTTATTCATAATTTAAAAAGACAAAATAATGACAATCTAAAAAGACAAAAACACAGAACCAACAAAATATAAAACCATTTCACTGGGAATCCAAGACAAGCCTGTTCAAATATTACAACCCAACAGAATAAAATTAAACTGCTGGACCATCTGACAATATTACTGAGCCAAATGCAAATGCAATTAGCTTTAGCATCTGTTGTCCTGGGTCCTGCTATTTCCTACATTCTCGTGTCTAAAGGACATTACAATTAAAATATTCAGTGCAGCCAAGAAATAAGGATGCTAGCTTAAAATGTAGAGACATAAGGATGCACTGTATATGATCCATTATCTCTACTTACATTACTAGTTCCAATATTCTCGTGCCTTTTCTTATATGATTTTTTATTGAGTTATTAAAATAATTATATGCAATGCAAGTGTGTGTGTGTGGGGGGGTTATTCAAGATATTGGATGTATTGTGCAGTCTGGCTAAATGTATATCTATTGGATGTATTTTTTATACAAATAATTATTAATTATTAAAATCTAATACAGAATATAATTCAGTTTTAATTAATAGTTATTATAATAAAATGTATTTAAAATATTGGAAAGACGATTTTTATCTAAATTAACACAAATTTTAATTTTTTATTTATGTTAAATATTTAATATTAAAAATATTTTGTTATCTAATAGAAACTATTAAAATCATGAAATTTTCATAGTCAATAGGGTGAGTTTATTATATTTTTGAATTTGACAATTCCCTTTGAATGTATCATTCATTAAAATTGAATCCATTTTTTTTCAACTAAGAGATGTTTATTTTCATAGTCAATAGGGTGAGTTTATTATATTTTATGTAATTAATTTTTTTTTTTTAGTTATTTTGTATGGGTTTTTTAAGTGCTTAATTTTAGTGTATAGTTTTTCTTAACTTTACATCTTTTTTGAATCAAATTTTTATTTGATTGTTGAAAATGAAATCGAAACAATATTTGGACATTTATCATCTCTTAGATTATAGACTCTTCTCCCTAGTTCATTTTTGTGTGGATCTATCTATCCTAGTTCATTTCTTGTACTCCAAATTTGGTCATATATATTTCAAATTCAAATTCAATTATGGTCCAAGCCAATCCTTTTCCAACTAGTTGGTATGTGTTGACTCTCATGCCGAAACTTTTAAATTTTGTATTGAGTATAAAATAAAATTACCTCTAAGACATTTGATCATGCATTATTCATTGATTATCTATTACTTGTTGCTCTAGAATCACTCACTATTCCAGTATTAATCTTGCTTATGTTGTTCAGAAAGGTGTGTTGTACACCTTGTATAATAATAATGCTAATAATATAAAAATATATATTTAATTGTGGTGCATCCTAGATATGTGGATGTCACATAGGTTAAGCATTATTAGGGACACTTACATATTGTATGAGACACTGGACTAAAGATTTAATATGGATGTCACATTGAGAAAATATATAATATTAAAAAAATAGTAACAAATATTTAATTTGGGATGATGGTGTAGTGAGCTTATGGTTTCGAGACATGTGACTTATAGAATACTAATTAGTGGTTTTGTGTAAGCTTGTCTTTATAGAATCAATTACATGAGTAGTTGTTGAGGTTGGCTTGTGTAACCTTTCACTTATGTGCTAAAGATTAGATTAAGCATTTTTAGAAGTTGCATATGTGAAAGCATGGATTGAGATATGCGGCTACATGGTTCTCATTTACTTGTTCACGTGGAGGAATGTGACTAGGGTACTTGATGCTTTAAAGGCCTTGCATAAAGACTCTTCATTTTTTTTATATTCTTTTGAAATAATATATTGAGTTGTGTGGGTGCTTTTATAGGCTAGGTTTTTGTCTTGAGAGGATTTTCCCAAGGGAAATTTGGTGTTGTTATCTTGTGGTATGCTTAGTTATTCTTTTACTTTTTTAGTTTTGAATACTTCTTATGTTTATTTCTCTCATGATGGTTATGTGAAATCGGTATAGTGTACCTATAATTTCCTTTCGTTTGATATTAAATTCTAGTTTTCAACTTGTAGGAAGAGACATATTTCTAGTGTTAATTATTGGTGTGAATGGATCTTGTGCATAGCTAAATCCATGGTGTTGTAGAGAAATATTGAAGAAATTTAAGGTTTCAAGTGTGTTTGTAGATCTAAGGCTCTTCATTGTTTTAAAAAATATATTATTGTGACTTCTTTTTTGTGAGGGTTTTTGAGGTGACATTTTACAAATAACTTCTGGAAAAAATAGTCGTCACTATTGGATCTAGAAGGCCCAAAATTTCATAAATCTCAATATATTTTAGAGCCAAAAAAGTTGAACATTTGGCCCAAGATTTTGAATTGTCAAAATATATACAATTCATACAACCACAACTATTACCAATACAATCATCATCAATCTATGGCATATTTTGTATAATATTCCTCTTGCATTGGCTCATATCACCATTGGGTATGGCATTCAACAAAAAAAAAAAATTATATATTTGGTACATATTTGGTACAAGTGATCACTAATTATCGAAGAAGGTACATGGAGGGGTAACATTTGAGCCTTGGTATCATGGGTAATTATAGGTGTTTGTCTAGGACAAAGCCCCAATCATGGGGGGTAGCCCCTAGTCACTACCAACATGGGGCTAAACCCCAATTGGTTGAGTGTTGTCCACTTGTTTCTCAGGGTACCACTCCACCAATTTTGGCCACCAATACATAGTTGATGCTCTACCCAAGTGCCACTTAGCTAGTGTTGCCATCCCTCCTCTCTAGCTAAGCTATATAGCCAATATGCCACCTATTTTCACTATCGGTATGCCACCACTACCACTTAACCACCTACCCTTAGTGGTAGAGATACTAGAATACTAAAAAGATTTAATTTTTAAGGCTTGATGAAGTAAATAAAAATAGAAGGCATAACTTTCACCTATGATGTCATATTTTTACATCTTATACTTGATGAAAATATCTCTTTGAGTACACTACACACTAGTATAAGTGATTTTTTATATTTTATTATTTGTGATAAAAAATTATAGGTGGAAGATAGTTTTACTTTAATTGATCCAACATACCATATATTGTGCCCACAATGTCCAATTTTAGACTTCTTATGGATGATAGAGATAATTTTATGAGAACTTCATAGTGAATTAGGTGTTTGGTCACTTGGTAGAGTCTATATATATTAGTTATATTCTAATTTTTAGGATATGGATGATATAATGTGAGATTTTGGATCTCATTTTATTGGGAGTTTAATGAAAGTCAATTAAGGGTGGTGATCACAGTATCATGGAGATTTATATATGTATAAAAAATTTAAATGTCATGGTCATTTATGTGATTACATGGTGATGGCTATAAATTTGGCATATATACCATGTTGCTTATATAACTCGAATGTGAGATATCTATACCCATATATTATTGTAGGGATAATGATATCCTATTGTAGTAAGGTTTGGATGTAGATTAGTTAGCTACTACATGATAACAAATTTTGGTGTTGGTGGTCCTTTAGCCATCATAATGCATTAGTGTTATGTAGCAAAGAGATAGTGAGATGGATGCATGGAGTGGTTTTGAGTCATGGTAGAGTATTTTGGAGTAATTGTGCAACTTTCCTATAAGAGTACTTTGAATCAATTACAGTTATTTTTCTTGGAGCTTATATAGTAGTTATCTCCTTTTGGAGATCATTTTTTACTTTTCCCTTTGGGAGATCCTAATAATATATTTGAATTCTTTGATTATATGGGAGTTGTTGTCACACAGAATTGCACCCTACTGAACATGAGATTTGGCATTCAAATGACACAATAGAAACAACCTCAAGGTGTGGGACCTTGTGCATATGAGGTAAAATCTCTAGAGAAGGCCAACTTTCTCTTTCGATCCAAGTGCAATGTGTCAGCCCAACCCAACATATGAAATCTTAAAATTACCCTACTCTAACAACTCACAGTGGAAAAGGGTTAAAAATAATGTATGAATGGGAAATGGTAGGTGGTACACCAAGATGGAAAAGTTATTTCTTCCTAACCAATATTGCTCAATACATTGAAGAAGAGGATCAAAAGACTTGTGCAATTTTCTATTTGGTTGATTCCTAGATGTAAACATGGAGGTTAGGGTTTCACAAGGTGATGGAAGGAAAGAAAGATTCTCAAATAGTAACTATAAACAATTTAACTCAACATAGATGCATGGAAAAAGACAAAAAAGCACTAAGATACATAGGTAATGAAACTTACACAACCATAAACAAAGCAAGAAGAGGCAACAATGATCAGCTTCATTAATGTAGAAGCATAGAGCCAATTTTATAGTTACAAAAATGCAAAATACATAATTGTATCAAAGGAAAACCCTAGAGAAGCCAAAGGAAGAACCCTTCAAAAGAATACAGTTATTTCCTTTGTAATCAGGCATAACTTGGATGACTACAACCAAACCCTAACCCAACTAGGGTTAGTAGTTAGAAGAAATTTGATCTAGGAAATATCAACTCATGAAATCTGCACCAAAAGTAGAGCTTGGAGAAACCAAAACCTCCATGCCATACCTTTGGCATGAATGTTTGCTTGAAAGTGCATCCAAATCCCTCATAAAATTAGGGATATGGGCATGAACCCGTCGGAAGGGACAAAACAACAACAATAAATGAGTATGGGTGTCATACAATCCACTTACAGAAGTCAGAGAGTATATTGAATGTTGTGCTTGAAGCCCAAAAGTCAAAATAGGTAGTTGAGGAGGTGATTCAAGCATTAATGGGTAAGTGCACCAATCTGTGACATAATTTAGGTGTTAAATTGTAAAAATTCACAAAAAAAGGCCAAAATTGGCCATTTGGCACATGCCAAATTTGGAACTCACCAAATTCAAAAGAAAAATTAAAGCACAAAACGTATTTCAAACCCTCATTTGTCTTCAACCTGTGGCTTGGCTTGGAGGATTGGAGGTCTACAACTCGCGCTCGCCAAATATCATCCATTATTTGCATTGTTAGCTTGCTCACAAGGATGTTGCCAACACATCAAAGATGTCGAAGATTATGAAGAGGCATGCATTTTTATTCGATTTATTTCAAATTTGATTTAGAATGCAAATTGAAATAGGTTTTTATAATAAAACTTTGTTCTAATTATCAGGGAATGAATCTCCACCTTGAAACTTTGAGAATTCACAGTCACCCCCTCAGGAAGAGCCTCCTATTCAAGAACAACCCAAAGCCCCTCCATCAATTCATAGGCATCTTGAAGGAACACAAGAAAATATTCTAAATCAAATTGAAAACAATAAAAGAGACATTGAACAATTAATTGGAAGATTAATCGAGCATGTTGAAACCCACCCTAATAGGAGAGAGATTGTTGAACCGTTAAAGTTAATTGTATCTCATGTAGGAGAAATGAGCAAGAAAATGATTTTTTGGTCAAATAAGAGGCATGATATGAGACAATATTATGCTAGAGGTTTTTCATATGCAGATGTTAAAAAACAAAAAATAAGCAAAGCCGACTTGTGTGCCTTATTTACAGACCTAAAAACCAACTCACCTTTGTCTCATACATGCACGAGGTTCCCCATCCATTGGTTCCACCATAAGTTAATTAAAAATAAATTTTGGGAGTGGTGGTGGATGGTAGTTGACCAACCTCTGTGCAATAACCATGAGGTACCACAGTACTTTTTGAGGATACTTTATTGTGAGTTTATCCTCAATAAGATGCCAAATTATTTTGACATCTTAGACTTTCAGGGTAGAGGTGGGAGCTCCACACATGATAGACCTATTGCACGACGTAATCCATAGTTGGAACTGAGACCCTTGGCCAGACCCATGGTGGAGCATGTCGCCATTCCTTCCTTTGTTAAGGATAGTGTAGAGGTGGACATGCTAGAGTCAATTGGCTCACTCACCCAGACCATTTTACAGTGTGTGAGGCCTCTAGTAGAGCCTAGTGTGGAGGAGACGTGTAGGCCCCAAGCTCCACCCCACCATTGTGGCGCTTGTGGTGCAGTTTACATGTATGATTATTAGAGTGCTCGGGATGTAGCTACACAACCTACATCAGTTGCAGAGGTGATGGATTTCACAGATGATTTGTTGAATGATACATTCGGCATTGACAATCAGGTAAAATTTAGCAAGTTCATTTAATGTTGTTTATTAAATTATATTTTGAAATTTAAGAATAAGTAAATTAGTAGAATTTTGATTTGATGAAATTTCAAGGTCAGAGTTTTCATGAGATGTGCCCCATTCCTATATACCCTTATTCGTTCTCAACGTTGAGTCCACAAGCATGCAACTAGTATTAAAGATATTATTATTGCATTTGAACAATTGAATTTTATATTTGAATGTTTGTCTCATAACATGCTTTGGATTTCAAATAGTTTCCTGGTGGACCTTTGACCTCCACTCCTCGCAATTCATTTCCTCAAGGACCTTACACTCAGGTAGCCTTTATTCAATAATGGTGTTGTAAAACAATGTTAGCTAGTTTTCATAATTTTGCATATACAAATCTAAAAAAATGATTAGAAACACAAACATTGCATTTGTATTCCTTGATTGTGTCACATTATCTTCTCCTAATTCACTTTTTGTTCCTTTATTCCTTCCTACTTCCATCCCATTAGCATTTAATAGTTCATCCTACCATTTACTCTTTCATTTGCCATTTGTAGATGTTGACATAGACAACCCTGGTGATGTTGGTGGCATGATGGACCACAGAGTTGTTGCAGCAATAGCCAGTTCTAATCCATTGAGAGAGGTATGCAATAGATTAGTCAATTTGACATTATATTTGCTCTTTTATGGTCTATTATAGAAAATTTTCACAATCTTTTGTGTAGCTTAATTTATATCTTGGTGGTTGCTACAAGTGGTTGTTACTATAGATCATGGATGTGGTAATGATGTAAATGTGAATGATGACTATCTATATGTGGTAAGTGATTATATTTTGTTATATGTCTTTCCACAATTCAATGTTTGTGTATTAACATTTTTACATTTTATGGTATCAGTTGAAGGTCCAGAGTGAAGAGAGGAGGACTAGCGAGGGTGTTCAAAAGACCAGAGAACCAACTATCACTCCATCCAGCTGAATTTCAAATGCAACATGGGATCTATTTCCTTCCCCTAGAAGGAAATGACTGTATTAGGGTCATTTGTTGTATGCCTATGTGGAATTTTGGAACATATGTTTTGTACAAGCAATATATACATGACATTTTATGTCCATAATATGGCTCCTTTGTACTAAGCCTGTATGGATTTTTTGGATATATTTTATATTCTTTTATCAATATATATCATTGTATACCTTACGGCTTTTTGATTAAAAAAATCTTATGTTGCTACTGCCATTCTTGAATGATGTTATCATGCGTATTGTGTAAATCATATGCTTGAATGTTGTAGATATGGATTTTGTTTACATCTAATGCTTAATTAATTACTGTTGATTTCTCAATAAGCTCCATCTAAAGCGTATTGTGTAACTAAGCTGCATTTATGGTGGTTTGTATCCTTTGGAATTCTTCAATTACTTGTGCCTCACTTATTCGCATGTATGCTTCACTTATTCACATGTATACTTCATGTATAGTGTGTGTATTCACGTGTATGATTCATGCTTTGAATGCATAGTAGCAAAAATCTTTTGGGGAAAATTTTGACAAACCAAAAGTATAAGAGTTTTTTTAAAAGTCGAGAAAAAATCATATTTAAAAAAACATAAAAAATTGTAGAATAAGAGATAAAATCTATTTATTTTGAAATTGAAAGGTATTTCCATAGCATATAGAGATATAAAGAGCAAATAAAATAAATATTTTAACTAATGAATTGTAAAAAAATATTTTTTTGTAGTTTATATTCATATCGTTGATTGCATTTTATTGCACATCTTTCAAAGTCAAAGCATTACTTTACACTGCATAACTAATAACTAGATGTTGATAGATGACAAAATTTCAATTACAATATAGATTTTACAAAGTCAACCTAAGCAATTATGCAATTACTTCACATTGCATAACTAATAAGTAGGAGCAGTTTCCAATTGCATTTTGTTATCATGGCATTCTATGAGGCCAGATTTCTTTGATGTATTTTATCAAATAGTTCATTGCCTTGTCTATGTTGTACCACAATTTTCATACATGTCTACCAAAGTATTTTGTCAAACAATTCATTGCCTTGTTGCTATGGCTAAAAGCATGAAACAAGTGCTTTCAGACAAGCTATGGATGCTTGGAAAAAATATATCAAAAGCATAATAGCAAGCAATACTATAGACAAGGCAATGAATTTCTTGAAAAAAATGCCTGAAAGAAATGTGGTCTCATGGTGATGGAATGCCATGACATGCAAATTGCTATGGATTTTCATGCCATTCCATCACCATGAGACCACGTTTCTTTGAGGCATTTTTTCAAAAAATTAATTGCCTTGTCTATGCTACCACATTTTTTGTACATGTTTACCAAAGCTTTTTATCAAACAATTCACTACCTTGCTGATATGGATAAAATCCTAAAATAAGTGCTTGCAAACAAGCTATGGATGTTTGGAAAAAATATATCAAAGCATAATAAGAAGCAATAGCATAGAAAAGTGATGCAGAGACAAGGTAGTGAACTAGTAGTATGCGATGGATGCTCCCATACTTTACAAATGAGGGGTGAGCTCAATTTATAGGCTCCTCGAATAGAATTCAATGGCCAAGATTGATTTTTAATCAACGACAAAGATTACAAAATAAAACCCTAATTAGGGTTTGTCACAACTAACTACCTCTTGACCAATGAGAAAATTACATTTGGGGACACTTGTCCTTCTACTAAATATAAATGAACAATAAAAAGTTATTGCATTATGAGGCATCAGGTTCATTGAACCTAGATATGCTAGCTTGGAACAATTTGATTGGTTGGAAGATGACAAGGCACCATCTCAATGTGTTGGATGTTCCATTTTTATCTTGGCCTAAGGCGGAATTCAAGATATGTTTTCCATCTCCTATTTTCAACTTGGGGCAGACTTTAAATTGTCTTTGCCATGTATGCTTTGAGTTGGGTCAACTTTATGTTATCTTTTCCATGTATGCTTTGAGTTGGGCGGACTTTACCTTTGTCTTGGATAATCATTATTCAAGCCAAGGGCGAACTTGATAGTATTTTGGACATATATTTTCTTTCACAAGTGAACTTTGCATCATCTTTGACATTTTCCTTGACCATGGGAATGGTAGACTTTGTTTGTGCCTTTTCAAGATTGGGCGAACTTTCTCTTGACTTAGACATGCTAATTTTCCTTCCAAGTGAAAACTAAGAGAGGTTATTGTAGAGGGGCACAACACGATCCCATAGGCTCAGACAAGAATTTTTTAAGTGTCACAGTGTTTGAGAATCGTCATGTGGAAGTTTGCAGCCATTTTGCACTTCGAACTCTTAAGGGATTCAATCAGTTAAACGTAGCTCGGAGTGATTCAACACGTTTGGGTGTGAAAGAGGACCATGCCTAGCGTAAACATACCAACTCCAATGTGTTGGAATAGTTATTTTGGTCACACGAGTTACAGAACGAAAGTTGCACCACTTTGCAACTTTGTACTATTTGCATTTGACAACTTTTTCCGCAAGAGAAATCTTGCCACCACATAAAATGCCTCTGAGATAGAAAAAACTAAGAGAGGTTATTGTAGACAGGAAAAATACGATCCCATAGGCTCATATGATAAGTTTATAAGCATCACGGCGTCTAAGTATCGTCATGCTAAAGTTTGCAGCCATTTTTCACTTTGGACTCTTAAAGGATTTAGTTAGTTGAACGTAGCTTGGAACGATTCAGTGCATTTGGGTGTGAAAGAGGACCATTCCTAGCATAAAAGTACCCACTCATATGCATTGGAACAGTTAATTTGGTCACACGAATTGCAGAACAAAAGTTGCACCACTTTGCAACTTTGCACTACGTGCATTTGACAACTTTTTCTCCAAGAGAAATCTTGTCGCCATAGGAAAATGCCTTCAAGATAGTGAAAACTAAGAGAATTTATTATAGAGGGACACAACATGATCCCATAGACTCAAATGAAAAGTTTCTAAACATCATGGTGTCTGAGTAATGTCGTGTTGAAGTTTGTAGTTATTTTGCACTTCAGACTCTTAAGGGATTTAGTCGATTGAACATAGCTCAGAGCGATTCAACATGTTTGGGTGCAAAAGAGGATCATTCCTAGTGTAAACGTACCCACTCGGATGCATTGGAATAGTTAGTTTGGTCACATGAGATGCAGAACGAAAGTTGCACCACTTTGCAACTTTGCACTACTTGCATTTGACAACTTTTTCTCCAAGCAAAATCTCGCTGCCATAGTAGAACGCCTCCAAGATAGTGAAAACCGAGAGAGGTTATTGAAGAGGGGAACAACACAATCCCATATGCTATAACGAGAAGTTTCTAAGCATCATGGTGTCCAAGTAACGTCATGTTGAAGTTTGCAGCCATTTTACACTTCAGACTCTTAAGGGATTTAGTCGGTTAAACATAGCTCATAGCGATTTAGCGTGTTTGGGTGTGAAAGAGGACCATTCCTATCATAAAATTACCCACTCATATGTGTTGGAATAGTTATTTTGGTCACACGAGTTGTAGAAAAAAATTTGCACCACTTTGCAACTTTGCACTACTTGCATTTGACAACTTTTTCCCCAAGCGAAATCTCGTTGCCACAGGAGAATGCCTCTAAGATAGAAAAAATTGAGAGAGGTTATTGTAGAGGGGAACAATATGATTCCATAGACTCTGACACTAATTTTCTAATCATCATGGTGTTTGATTAATGTCATGTTAAAGTTTGCAGTCATTTTACACTTTCGACTCTTAAGGGATTTAGTCGGTTGAATGTAACTTAGAGCAATTTAGCACATTTGGGTGTGAAAGAGGACCATGCCTAGTGTAAATGTACCCACTCAGATGGGTTAGAATAGTTAGTTTGGCCACATGAGTTTCAGAATGAAAGTTGCACCACTTTGCAACTTTGCACTACTTACATTTAACAACATTTTCCCTAAGAGAAATCTCACCGCCACAGGAGAACGCCTCCGAGATAGTGAAAACTGAAAGAGGTTATTGTATAGAGGTACAATACAATCCAATAGGCTCTAATGAGAAGTTTGTAAGCCTCACAGTGTTTGAGTAACGTCATGTTGAATTTTGCAACCAATTTGCACTTTAGACTCTTAAAGGATTCAGTTGGTTGAACATAGCTCGGAGGGATTCGGCGCATGTGGGTGCAAAAGAGGACCATTTCTAGTGTAAAAATACCCACTCGAACGTGTTGGAATAGTTAGTTTGGTTACACAAGTTGCAAAACAAAATTTGCACCACTTTGCAACTTTGCACTGCTTGCATTTAACAACTTTTTTCCCAAGCGAAATCTCGCCACCACAGCAAAAAATGCCTTTGAGATAGAAAAAAATAAGAGAGGTTATTGTAGATGGGAATAACACAATCCCATAGGATCTGACGATAAGTTTCTAAGCCTCACAGTGTTTGAGTAACGTCATGTTGAGGTTTGCAGGCATTTTACAGTTCAGACTCTTAAGGGATTCAGCTAGTTGAACGTAGCTCAGGGCGATTCAGCGTGTTTGGGTATGAAAGAGGACCATGATTAAGGTAAACATACCCACTTAGATCTGTTGGAACAATTATTTTGGTCACATGAGTTGCAGAACGAAAGTTGCACCACTTTGCAACTTTGCACTACTTACATTTGACAACTTTTTCCCCAAGAGATATCTCGCCACCACAGGAAAACACCTCCGAGATAGAAAAAACCGAGAGAGGTTATTGTAGAGGGGTACAAAATGATCCTATAAGCTCTGATGATAATTTTCTAAGCCTCACAGTGTCTGAGTAATGCCATGCTAAATTTTACAGCTATTTTGCACTTCAGACTCTTAAGGGATTCAATCGGTTGAACATAGCTCGAAGTGATTTGGCACATTTGGGTGAAAAATAGGATGATGCCTAACATAAAATTACCTGCTTAGATGTGTTAGAACAGTTATTTTGATCACATGAGTTGCAAAACAAAAGTTGCACCACTTTGCAACTTTGCACTAGTATTTAAAAACTTTTTCCCCAAGAGAAATCTCGCCACCACAGGAAAACACCTTCAAGATAGTGAAAACTAAGAGATGTTATTGTAGAGGGGCACAACACAATCCCATAGGCTCTGAGTAACATCAAGCTAAAATTTGCAGCCATTTTGCATTTCAGACTCTTAAAAGATTCAGTCAGTTGAACGTAGCTCGAAGCGATTCGGCGTGTTTGGGTGTGAAAGAGGACCATTCCTAGCATAAACATGCCCACTTGGACATGTTGGAACAATTAGTTTGGTTACATGAGTTACAAAATGAAGTTGCACCACTTTGCAACTTTGTACTACTTGCATTTGACAACTTTTTCCCCAAGAGAAATCTTGCCACCACAGGAAAACGCCTCTAAGATAGCAAAAATCGAGAGGTTATTATAGAGGGGCACAACACAATCCCATAGGCTCTAACAAGAATTTTCTAAGCCTCATGGTGTCTTACTAACATCATGCTAAAGTTTGCAACCATTTTTCTCTTTAGACTCTTAAGGGATTCAGCTGGTTGAACATAGCTCAGAGCGGTTCGGGGCGTTTGGGTGCAAAAGAGGACCATTCTTAGCATAAACATACCCACTCAAACGCATTGAAACAATTATTTTGGTCACACGAGTTGCAGAACAAAAGTTGCACCACTTTGCAACTTTGCACTACTTGTATTTCACAACTTTTTCCCCAAGCGAAATCTCGCTACCACAAGAAAACGCCTCCGAGATAGAAAAAAATGATAGAGGTTATTGTAGAGAGGCACAACATAATCTCATAGGCTTTGATGATAATTTTATAAGCCTCACGGTGTCTGAGTAACATCATGTTGAAGTTTGCAGCCATTTTGCACTTCAAACTCTTAAGGGATTCAACAGACCAGGAGGCTGAAACTCAATCAAATTGACAACTTGCCTTCAAGAGGCATCTAAAAATATTAAAATGGTCTTTTAAAGCAATTCAAACAATCTTGCAAGTTAGACAACAATCAGAAGCACCATTTCTCAATTTCACCCATGAATCCTAGTAGTAGTGCAAACTCAATTTTTGGCCTTTTGCTCAAATACTCTCCAAGACACCTAACAAACATATGATGGTTTCAAACACCCATTTCAGATTTGTAACATATATCTCAAAGTTAGAAATAATTCTTTTGGACCAACCTCCTAAAATCACCCCTTCTACGCTAACCTAATTAAGCTTATTATGCCTAAATTACAAAGCAACATATCTTTAAACTTCTCACGGAACCTTGAAACCTTGGGACAGCATTTCCTATGCCCTCAAACCTCTAAAACCACAATTTTTTCCCGAGGTTAACCCTTCCAACATAGCAAACCACAAAACCCTCAATTTCATGCCGAACCAAGAGGTTTTATTCAAAATCCCACTTGTACAACCTCCCAAAACATGCCACCAACTCAAACATGTGTATTCTAACCCCTATGTGTTCAAAAGTTGAAAAAAACTCCACACTCTCATTGATTTTCACAAACCCTAGGCTGAGGGCTCCATTTTCATGTGTTTTCTTTAACAAATATCAATAGGACAGCAGGCTTATCCTTTGTTCCTTCCCCACAACTCTAATCATGCAACCTACAACTTAATCAAACTCCCTACGGCCCATTACACTAGTTACAATAGATACAGTCAGTGTAAGGGCCCTTTAAGACATGTTTTTTAATCACAAAACCTCAACAGGGTGCTCTCAGCCTATCACAGGAAAACAATGATTTCTTCAACAAATCTTTATTAAATTCTTTCAAACCTGATGCAAAATAAGGCTAGCATATTCCTCCATGAGAAATAAAAGATTACATGGCAAATTTCAGTCTATACAGCTCGTACAAGTTTGCAAAATGTGAAAGAAACATAGAAAAATGAAGAAAACTCAAAATTTTCTTATTGCCAATACCTTAAACTTCGAGGCAACATTATAAATGGTGTCCTCATGCCTTTTTAAAGGCTTCTCCTCTTCAACCAATGACCAACTGCCCTCCCAACTAAAATTTAAACCACTTATGACTGTTGGAGATCACAATTTCATATTTTACACAATTTAATAACATCATTACATGTTTTGCAATGTTTTCTTTTTTTGACCCTTTTAATCACCTAACCTATTACAATGGGTCTAATGAGACCTTATTCACCTAAAAACCATGTCTTATTCAAGAAAACAATATACTACTACCCTTGACACCACCTTGACAACTTTGACACTCATTTCCATTTGATTTACAATCATGTTACAAAATGAATATATAATCCCCTCAAAGTTGACCAAGTACCATAGAATGGTCACTTAGGACCTTATTTTAACTCATGGACTCAACACAAACACCCTAACACACACAATGCCTATCAAACTCTTCATAAAAAACAAAGAGAAAGTTGGTGCTCCTGCACCAAGCCCAAACATCCAAATGACCTACCATGCCTTTGTAGACATTCTATCACATCAAACTCCACTTGATAACACTGAAACAATCAAGTTCTAACCTTCTTCCAAACTATTTCTTTAATCTACTACTTCAAGCTATGCCTCCTAGGCCTAAATTCACACTTTTTCTGATCCGATGGACATTTTTTAGTGAAAATTGAAGTGTCTCATTTCTCTCCAGAATCTACACCATTAGGAAGAGCTCAGCGTTTTGATTCCAACGCAACTCGAATGGAGTGAAAAGGAGTCCGTTTGCACGAGTTATGGCCAGTCAAACCTTCGGTCAAACTGGGAACAAAGGGCGTTCAGGAAGTGAAAAAAATGATTGTTTCGGAAGTCAACGGAAGCATCGTCAAGTTGAAGAGCTCGTCGAGACGATTCTGACGGCGTTCGTTTCGTCGAAATCCGACATCGGAGGCTCAAGATACAGCTAGTCAAAGTTTCAGGTTTGACTTGTGGACTAAAGGTACAGTGATGACGTCATCATCTGTACAGCTGACGTCAGCACGAAGTACAAAATCTGAAGTGGACCAATCAGACACTGACACGTGGTAGTTCGTACGGTCCGTACATGTCGATGTGGCAGATGACGTCAGCAAGGTCAGCGAATCATGAGTTGACACGTGTCATTCGTAATCCAATGAGCAAGTCCGTAGCTCGGTCAGCAGGTCCAGTCGGCATCCACATCAGAGGTTACGTAGCATCCAGGTGGCGATACAGTTAGTAGTGACATGTCTTCGTCGATGAATGAGCGCGTGGCACATGGCAGTAGAGTCAGTGTCTATGTGGCGGCATAGGTGGCGGACAGATCAGCGACTGTTGTCATCCACGTCAGCGTCAACAGGGAATAGCATTCTGCCACGTGGGAGTGGTCGGCATAAACATCGGCGCATAGGTGGATTCAACTGCGAATAATGTCTTTACACGTGGCACTGCGTGGGGACTCCGTGCGTTTGGGCTCTCCTCCGGCATCGGCGAAGTTGGGTAAGGTTGTTTTATAACAAAAGTTCGTTGGGAGTTTTGAACCCGCAATCTCCCCCAAATAGCCGATAGTTTACACCGTTGCACCGGCGACGGTTTACTTACCAATTATAGCGCTCCGTTGGTTTTGTTGAGTTGTTTGTTTGGATTCAGTTTTAAAAAAACGAGTGGATGGGCATCGAACCCGGGACCACTCGGGTAATAAAATACATATCCACCGTTCCACTACCGAAGGGTTTGGAATATGAAAAGGGGTCGGTTTTTGTTTGTTTGATAGGAGACAACCGAATGCCTTCTATTTTAAAACAAACTCCCTATAATCTTTAAAACAAATAACCTTTTATGAAAAATGTAATCTCCCAAAAATCAAAAGCCGATGGGAAAACATTATCAAAGGGCTTAAATATTTTTGTTAAGAGATTATTAGGGATATTATAAGATTTTTATGGGAGGTTAAATTATTATAGGGAGATTTTTTTTAATGATTTTTATGTATTTGGAGAGATAAGGTGGATTTGGGAAATATTTTGCAAATCAATTGGTTAAAGGCCAATTTGAGAAAATTCTTTGTATAAAAAGGGGTGTAAGAGGAGAGTTGAAAAAAAGTTTTCTTTCAGGTGACGAAGTCTTGAAGCTGTGGAGATAATCAAAAGAGAGGTCTTGTAGAGATTCCATTCTTGCACGTCAGAGCTTAGTTATGCTGCCAAAGTGCTTGGAGAATGATTGTGGTGCTTTGTAATTGATTTTGGAGTTAATCCGATCAGTCTCTCTATTGGAGTGGACCCGGAGACGTAGTCACTTTCATGACGAACTCCGTTATCAAACGTTGTTTGCACTTCTCTTCTTCTCTCTCTTTCTGTCTCTCATTTCCTTCCTTTCTGTTAAATCACCTTGTTATTACTTTCATTCTGTTATTTCCTTAAGTTAATTTTGATTTAATTGACTTGAAATAATCATTGTAAAAGCATTGTAAAAGTTAAGCATTTAAATACTGCAATCTAGTCTAGATCCTATACAGATCATTTTCCATAGGGGCAACGTGGAAATTTTCACCAAATGTCTTTTCCACCCATTGTATTCTACTATAACTCAGTGGAATGGCATAATTAGGTGTAGGGGGCATGTGTGCATGATTTCAAGAGTAGGGGTGGCCATTTGGGGGTTTTGGCATGATGCCTAGTTGTCAAGAATGTGTGTTTCGAGTGAAATTTGGAGGTTAAGAGTAGGTAGTGATGGAAAACATTTGAGGCAGCACTTTCTAAGAGTTAATTAAGCAAGGGCAGACATATTTGAAGGTGTTGGAGGCATTCAAACGGTGAGGAGAGGTCTAGAGGTGAGGTTTTCAATAAACCCCCTTTGAAACTTGTCAAAAGTGAGGGTTTTGAGTTTTGGAGTGTTGGTGATTGTTTCATTGGAAGATGATTGTTGATTTAGTGCTTATGTACCCTGCTCATGACTGTCCAATGGTGTTCTATGTCTAGAAGGAAGATTAAATGGTAGTTGGTTTGTTCATAGTTTGTCACCTTGCTCTGCATCATTTTGGCATGTTTATCAACATAAAACTATGATATTTTTTGTATTTCAATATGTAATGATAATGCAATATGAAATATGTAGCATAAGACAATGACATATATGTGTATTTAAACTTAAAAAATTAAAATGTTAAACTTTACCATTGTTCTTGTCTTCAAAGTTGTTTAAACTATATAATTTAACCATAATATAACTAAGCAATATATGATATAATTTAACTATTATTCATTATTTTTTATTGTCAACTATATAATATAACCATTTTTTTTTTTATATTGTACATTGATATTTAACCATTGTTGAAGATTAAATTTTTGAACAATTTAAACATGCACATGATGAACAAATTATTTTGATTCTCAACTTCTATTTATGAAATTATCCAATAATCAAGAGTATGTCCATATACAAAAATGGCATCAACGCCAACTCAAACAAATTTTTACAAAGTGTGGCACATGCCATTTTGATATCTATTCATAATATATATGCCAAAATGTCTATCTCATCCTAAACTACTAGTGGATCATCAAAATGGAGCCTCTTTCAAGCACTCTTTGGCTATGAAGGTAACTGCACAAGAAAAATTCAAACCATAATTGAGATTAGTTATATTATATAATTTAAAATCGAATAATTAACATCAAAATTAATATACATTGAATTATAATTGAACTCTAAAATTGAAATCTTGATTACCTCATATATATAGTCTCTTCAAACCGTCATGAGTCCTAGAATATGCCCCTCTCAAAGAACCAATCATACCAACTTTTGCAATGTCAATCTATATAGGTGAACACAAAAACATCAAATTGATACAAGTTAGCATACAATTGTCCATAATAGGAACATATTTACCAAACACAAAATAAAATAAACACATACCTCTTTAGGCATCTCTTTTTCTTTATCTCCTTCAGCTGTTTCGACACCTCCTCCCTAAGGTGTTTCAACTCCTACTCCTTCAAGTGTTCCAACACCTACTCCTACAAGAGGAAAATAAGATAAACATATAAGTTAATATATAATTTCGTTAATGACAATTCAAATGACAATCAAGTATAAAATGCATGAATTTAGGCCTAAAAGGCATGGGTTGAAGTAGTAGATTGAAGAATTTTTTTGAAGAAGGCTAGAACTAGTTGGTTTTAGTGAGATCTGGTGGGGTTTGATGTGTTTGAAGGTTTTCAAGGACTGGGGAGGTCATGTGTATGTTTGGGCATGAAGCCCTAGTTGAGAGAAGCACATTTTTTAATGGAAATTTGAGGTTTTAGAGTCTAAAAGTGGGTGAAGTTTGGGGGCAGCATAATATTAAGGATTATTAAGCATGCAGGCTTAAACAAGGGTTTTTGAAGTGGTCATAAGGTCACAGGAGGCTTGGAGATGGGTCTTTCAATGTATTCTCCAAAATCCCACTGTACTGTAGGGGCAACTAGGCCAATTAGGCCTCTTTTCCAAAGAGACACCTTCCCAAACACCTGCAATCAAGTCAAACACCATGGATAGTCATTAAATAGGTTACCAACCTTAAGATTTCACAATTTTCAAGAGCTCCAACTGCTCACCAAGCTACCAATCCACTAAACCATCACTCTCAAGCCACCAAACCTAGGTTTTCCATGGAGCCTTATTGAAAATCACTCTTCCCACAATTAACTCTCACATCCAACACCCCAAACATACCATATGATGTTTGTACATGCTCAAAAGATCTCACAAATGACTGCCCCAAAGGATTTCATCCATTCACACTCTAAAATGATGCAAACCTAGGGGCTCAAACTCAACCAAATTGACAACCTGCCTTCAAGAGGCATCTAACAAGATTAAAAGGCCTATTAGAGAAATTTCAACTATTCCCCAAAGTTAGACAACAATCAGAAACATATTTTCTCACTTTCACCCATGTAACCTTGTATTAGTGCAAATCTAGTTTTTGGCCTTTAACTCCAATATCTTCCAAAACACATGGAAAAAAAAGATGGACTCAGATACCCATTTCAAATCTATAAAACATATGTAAACCCCAACATTAACTCTTTTGGACCAACATGGAGATCCAATACCCCTACCATGGAAAAAACTAGTGAAATAGGCCTCTTTTTCAAAGAGAGTACCCTTTATCCTTCACCAAACCCTCTGAAACCTTGGGGAAGCAATTCAAATGCCAAAAAACACAAAATCCACAATTATATTCCACTTGTACGGCCAAATCCACCCCAAACTCAAAAACCCTTGTTTTATGCACTATTTGTTAGAGTAATGTTATTATGCTTAATTAATTACATCACATTGATTAATTAATTAAGTCACTTATTCCTCTTTATTACTTAAGCTAAACTTAGGCACATTAATAATTAATTATTAATTATTAAGTGTGCACACTAGGGTTTCATTTAGGGTTTCCCTTTTAGGGTTTCTTGATCTCCTTCATAAGGATTGATCACTTTGTAATAGTTGATTCTCTTAATGCATTTTTACTGAGAGGTTTACAGAGAACATCTTTTTGGTTCTTCATATCTTTTGCATGTGACAGGTATCCATCTTGCATGCAGGTGATCTTGGATTCTAACATGGTATCAGAGCTCCAGACCTGCAGCTGCCTGTTCGTGATCTGAAGATATGGCCTCTTCGTGAGTTTCGGGTGCAAGGGTTTCCACATGCAATTTTTTGATTGAATCTGGGGGTAGCCTAATTTTCGTGCATTTTGGGACAAAACGGACCTCCATTGAGTCCGCAACGCCCAAAAACCCCCATTTTCATATAAAATTTGTCTATTTTGGTGCAAGTTGGTGGAGAAGGCAAAAATTTGTCTGGGGGCCGACGGCCTCCCAAAGACGCTAGATCGAGGCATTTTTTTGAAAAATTTCAAAAAATATTAAAAAATTGATTTTTTAGGGTTTTTAGCCCATGAGAAGGTTGCCACCTTGCCACCGGCGCGGTACCGGCGGCAACCGCTTCCTTCGCCTTCTCTTGAACAGGTCATATGGAGGACCGGGGGCCATGCTCTCAATCGCCGGCGATTCCAGAATATTCGGCTCTTTCCAGATTCTCGATGCCGTCTTAGGAATATTCCGAAGAGCAGCATAGTCAACCGAGATGCAAGGGATGCGGCGACGACACCATCAAATTTTGCTGAACTGATGACGTCAGCGTATGGCCGCCCTCATATGCCCTCCTAACCCTAGTTTTTCCTAAAAGAGCAATTTTTTTCTTTTGGCCATAACTTGGGCATACGGTATCGAAATCGGGCAAACGAGATATCGCCGGAAAGCTGGTTCCGAGAACTTTCTAGTAGTGCTGTTTATTTTTCAGTATTTTACTGTTTTCCTGCATTTATTTCTGTTTGAAGTCAGATGTACTTTTTATGCTTCCGAGCTCATAACTTTTTGCCATGATCTCCGTTTTTCGCCTCGTTTGAAGCGTCGGAAAGGTATTGAGGAGCTCTAGGTTTCTGTCCATGCACTTTTTCTGTATCTATCCCAAGTTTATCAGTTAGTCCAGATTTGGCCCGATGGGTTGTTTGGCGATTACTTGGATGTTTTGGCAGTTGGGAGAGTGTATCTTGCATCTTTGCACTTCATTTTCAGTAATACATCTTTCAATAATTGCTTGCTACTTCATAGATTCCAGAGTTGTTCTAGTTTGGAGTTTTCGAGTGTTCCGTGGCATCGGGTTTTCTGTTGCTTTAATCATGATTCCTTGAGTCAATCAGTGACTCTCATCCGGTTTCAGTAGTATACAGAAGAATATTTACTTGCTTGCCTATATCAAGTTCCAGTGTTACTCTACAGAGTTCTTCTAGTGTTTCTTTGCAGCATATTATCTCATTGTAAGGGGGGTTTTGTCCCACTGGGTTTTTCCTTCTCTTACTCATTATTGCATTTGTAAATGGGTACCTGATCAGGCCTCGTTGCCGGGACCCATCTTTGCTTTCATGCATCCTATTCTAGTGTTTTAGCTTCTTCCTAAGTTCATCTTAAGGGGGGGTGTTAGAGTAATAAGTTATTATGCTTAATTAATTACATCACATTGATTAATTAATTAAGTCACTTATTCCTCTTTATTACTTAAGCTAAACTTAGGCACATTAATAATTAATTATTAATTATTAAGTGTGCACACTAGGGTTTCATTTAGGGTTTCCCTTTTAGGGTTTCTTGATCTCCTTCATAAGGATTGATCACTTTGTAATAGTTGATTCTCTTAATGCATTTTTACTGAGAGGTTTACAGAGAACATATTTTTCGGTTCTTCATATCTTTTGCATGTGACAGGTATCCATCTTGCATGCAGGTGATCTTGGATTCTAACACTATTGATGAGGGTTTATTGAATATAATGCTTCCAGACCTCCTCAGACCTCAAAATAAACTTGAGAACTTTCCAACATCCTTTTACATGCTTAATGATTTAAAATAAATGACCTCTCATACAAATTGCACCAAACCCTAGACCAAAACCCCCATTTACATGCATTTTCTACACAAAACTCATAGGAATAGCAACCTCGGTCTACTTTATTCCTTTATCACAACATAAATCAATCTCCCTAGCATCTAAACATCCTCCATAAGACCCAGTACACTAGTTACAATGAGCACAGTTGGTGTAAGGGTCTAGAAGACATGATTAAGGCTATAAAACGCCCAAAACATGGTATACTCGACTGTTCACAAGAAAACAACTATGGCATGCTTCAAATTCTCTATTAAACCTTCAAACCTGATACAAAACATAAAAGATTCATGCCACTACATTTTTCATAAATAAATTACTCAATGCAATGACTGTACATTACTGTACAGGTCTGGAAAAGACAGGAAAATTTAGAAATTTGTTGCTAACAGTGAGAATTGAATTGGATTTCTTCACAAAAACATGAAGCCAACATTAAAAATGATGACCACCACCTTTTTAAAGGTTTCATGATCAAATAAAACTGACATAACAGCCTCCAACTGAATTTTGAATCCCTTATTAGTCGTTGGAGTGCCAAATTTCATTTGTTTACCTATCTTTGTTAACAACTCATTTGATTCCTTTTACATTCTTTTACTATTTGACCCTCCAAAACATTTAAGCCATTTCAAATACATTTAAAGCACCTATTTTGGTTTAATTAGATATTATGAGACTCTAAAACATGACCTAATACATAAAAAGCAACATGAACCTACTTAGACCCCCATTTGTCATCATTAACAATTGCTTCACATATTTGACCTTGTTTACAAAAATGGATCAATGAGACACCAGATGGTCTTTATAGACCTTATTAAAGTAAATAAACATCAAAAAAAAATTGCAACCTCCCTAGACACACCTAATGCTCCAATTGTGAAAGTAAGGTGTAGGTGCTCCTACACCAAAAAACCACTCAAATTCACTCAAAAACTCACATTTTCAAACCCAAGGCTACATGCCATCACTCCAAAAGAATCTCCCTTGCTCCAAGAATAATATTTTAACATATTTCCCGCCTAATGGACTCATTCCAATGAGCTACAGTATATACATTAGGTGGAATGAGCCATTAAATGACTTGATGACCTCAAAACTTGAAATTTAGACTTCCAGACCCGCCTATAGTAAAATCCACCCTAAGAGCTCAAAACAAGATGGATTTCAATGCCACAAAAACCAAAATGTGGCTAACACATCCATCTACCCAAATCAAAACACTTTCATTCAATTCCCTTCAGTACGGACTCATGCAATTGACTGCTACAACACTGAAAAAGAGAAAAACAAACTTAGATTTACAAAGAAAACAAAGCTTTATTGATCAATGCTTGTACAAAATCTTTCACTCTTCTCCACACACTCCTTCATTCAAGATTCACATACATATATTTAACTCCATTAATCAAGAATTGATTGAAAACCAATGCCACAAGTGACCTTTCGCCTTCCCTGACCGTTCAACTTCCCCACTATTCATTTTTTGCACTTCAAAATTTGAAAAATGACACTTTGCACTTATTTAGTAGATTTACAACTAAAACCTTCTAACTCACTAATAACCACTAAAATAGACTTATTACATCAATAAATAGTCTATATGACCTTATCCAAGCCAAAACAAGACTTCATCACCCTAATGTCAACTTTTGAAGCTTGGTGCCCTTGCACCAAATAGTGGTGCAAGAGCACCTACACCTTACTGTGCTCAATGTGATTGCTATATTGGGTCTCATGGAAAATGTTTAGGTTTTAGGGAGAGTGTTTTATGTTGAGAGAAAGAAATGAAGTAGATTGGGTTGCTGTCCCTATTGAGTTGAAAATGCATGAAAGTGGAGGTTTTAGTCTAGGGTTTGGTAAAATCTGAGTGGGAGGTCATTTCTTTTGAATTATTAAGCATATGTAGGGTTTCTTAAGAGTTTTTGCATATAATAGAGAGCAGCATATAACCATAATTTTGCATATCTACATGAATGCAATTTTGCAAACCCTTATATAATCAAACTTAAACACTTGAAATAAAGCAATGATCAATAACATGACTTGAAAAATTCAATGTGCATACTTACCAATCAATCCAGGGAACCATCTAGGTCTGCTCTACTCTTTATCATGTCAAGTATTGTCTCGTGGTCAAACTCATGCACTTTCCACAAGTTATTGTTCGTAGGTTTTCCCTTATATTTGATCAAATGAACATTGGTGGCAACGACAAGGTTCGAGTAGTGAAGAATATTTTGATGCATGTCGAAGTCCTCAAACAACCAAACTGCAACATTCTTAACTGGGTACCTTCTAAGCCATGTTCCAATAACAACCACCGAACCTGTAGGATATTCTATGTTTTATCCATCTATAATTAGGGCCTCCAATTTCTTTTTAGCCTCAATACAACAACACAAGTAATAATTTGTACCCTCTTCATTGTCTTCATCTGCAATCATTGCATATGCGTGCCCTACATTGATATGTTCATCTTGTTAGATGTATTTAATGAACATCAAAATAAAACCTAAAAGTAAGATATATTAGGGTGAAGCCACACTAGTGGTTTACAATTCAAGTGAGGAAGGAAAACTCACAAAAAATGACCCCAAAGCAAAAAAAGTGATTTTGGGGGTTCGTACGAACCTACTGGTTCAACCGGACGCATTAGGGGTTACCTCGAACTAGTGTTCGAGTGAACCCCTTTAAATTTTGGCCACCAAAAAATAAAACAAATGCATAGCAAAGGGGGTTCAAGCGAACCCCCTTAAAGAGGTTCGACCGAACCCTGGTTCGAGCGAACCTCTAGGGGTTCACTCAAGGGGTTCATTCGAACCCTCCTTGCCCCTCATCCCCCTCTTGAGACACAAAAAAAATCTTTTTTTATGCTTCAGAGCTCAGGTTGAGGATGAAAATGGAGAAGTCTTCAAAAACCCTTCTGGAATCAGATAGTCCTCAGAATGAGCTATCCAATGAATATAATTTTTATATGTTTTGATTTTATTATGTATTTTTTTTTTTTTTATTAAACATAGGTTATTCACCGAAAATGAAGGTCTATGTTTTGCACATGTGGAAAAATAGTAGATTATCAAAAAAAAAATTGAAAAATATGAGTGCACTAGATATTGAAGTCCTTGATCCAACAAAAAAAATTGAATTTTGATATATACAAAAAAAGTTATGTTATACGGTCATGCTATGTGAATTGTAATTGGTTTAACTTAGAAACTTGATTAAAGAAAAAATATTCAATAAAAAACTATCTAACCAAGTGGAAGCACTAGATATCGGAGTTATAAATCTAAATTTGAAAGAATTAGAATTTTATCCTTCACGGAAAATAAGTTATGTATTATACGATGTGCGTCACTTTTTAAAATGTTGTTTTTGAAACCAATTTTCGTGGGAGATGGAAAAAGAAATGCAATCTAATTCCAAAAAATTTGAAAAAAATATTTTTAGAATCTAAAGACAAAATTTGATGAGACTTTAGTTTGCATCATCTTCAAATTCCTCATGGTTCAGCCGCTATAGGTGCCTGAATGTAAATATTTAGTTAAAAATAATAATTTCAGTGTCCAGTTTGGCCAAAAATTGTAAACCACTATTGTGGGATCACCCATTACCTGGTTCTACAAGGTCCAATACATGATCAAAGTCAACAGATGATTTCATCTTTGTGATTTGTAGAGCCGTTAGGAGCTGATAAGTGTCAAGTGGGGTTAGACTTCATACAGACCATTTTTCAACCCACTTTGTTGACTCGCAATCATTCCATGCTCGAAGTGTAAATGCAGAACAAAAGCATGCCATCTTCTGCATATGGATAGTCCATGTACCTGCATTGGAGCTTCTAAAATATTATCGCTCGCTTGATCTCATTAGTGTACAATAATCCTCATATTTTGCAATGTTAGTATCATCTACTAAATGAAAAATATACGAACTAAAGAATTACCTTGACTACCTGGACCCATTGCATGATTGCACTACTCAACAATTGATCTTGCATCTGTCAACTTTACACTGTCTTTGTACTTTAACTCTTCTTGTGCAAGGACTCTTTTGATACATGCACCTGCTCCATCATGCTCCCCCTTTCTATGCCTGGCCTCTGAGAAGTTTCACATATGTTGAACACCACTGATCCTATGCATCCTACTCAACTAGTAAAACATTCTAGCGTTCTTGAATTGCAATGTACAATTATCTAACCATATGATAGTTGACTAAATGTTATGCCCCTGCTAACCATATCAACATAGAACCTCTGAAAGCAACCTTGCACAAACTCAGTAGAATGTGTGTGATCATCACTAATGTAAAAGTGATACTCCCTCAATACTTTCTTGTTATCCTTTGTACTGTCATTTGCATGAATGAATGTTATATGCACAAATATAGAAACCTATGTGGAGTTGTAGTACTGTGATTGCACCTCGTTTTATGGTTGTAGTGTGTAATTCTCTGTGAAGTTGACAACTGAAATGATGTTGTTAAGTGGAAATGTGTCCTTACATAACTTGAACTATGAGTCCAACCATTGAGCTCTATGTGTATTCCTTGCATACTCATAGAACACCTAATCACAGAAAATTCCCATAAACTAATATACTGGAATCTTATCACTGACCAATTCACACTTCTTTGCTTCTTTCCCATCATTTAGACTGTAGGCCACTATTTTGTATTTGCCAAATTTGACAATTTTGTCTCCAATTGTGTGTGTACTAGCCATGTGTTGGAAAATTGGCAAATGTTGCATGCCACCACAATGATGACATGTGCCATCCAAACATGACTTGTAAAAAATTTGACCATCCTCTCTTTCACATAAAATTGAAGATAAGAATTTCCTTGAGGATTTAGGTGGAGGCCTTATGTTACATTCCTGCAAAACATTGTCAATATGCATATCTATACATATACGTCAATAAACATCATAATGGTTAGAAAACTCAATATGTACTCTACAACAACAAGTAGTGCGTGTTTGATTTATTTTGACATAAAAAGGCTTTATCATTTCAAAATAACTTCAACACATTTTAATTTCAGGAAACATTTGTACAAAATCAGCAAAAAATTGGGTTTGAGTGGTATCCAAATAATGCTTTGGATGTGGCTCACAGATTTTACTACCAATTCTCCTTCTTACAACATCTCTTTGATTAGGAGAGGTCCTTGTGTTATCCTTCCAATAATCTACTATTAAAGATCTCAATCCTTGAGCAATTCTTTTATCTTTTTGTGGCACTCTACCCGAGAATTCCCATAACTCATTGCTATTTGGTTCCTCCAATATTTCATGCCTCCCTTTGGCTATCATTAGAGATGATCTACTTATTTTCAAAGACTTACTTGTCTTTGTAAGGTTCACCTTGTTCCTTGTTTGACTACTTAATAGTGTTGTCATCACACGTCTTGTGGCACAACTATCCTTCGTGTGTGAGGTAGAACCCATGGTCTCATATGCACTCATCAAGTTCTTTACAATGGAATTTTCACTTGATTCGTTCGAAACTCTCAACCCAAGAGCCTTCATGATGGGCCTAAATTTGATTTGCCTCATCATTTCAACAAATAGTTGGCATCTTCCACCCTCACTTAGCTTCTCAAAAAAAAACTCCATATCCTCTGTGTAGCTTTTTGACATGTACATTTTGACATATTATCAGGCATCCATTTCAAAACATTGGAATCAATATCAATCAAAAATCTAGTTTTTCTATGCAAAACTCTAGGAGGAGTTCTCAAATGTAAATTTGTGTCAACATTAGGAATGTCAACAACATCGAGGATAGATCGTGTACCTTCAATCGGAGGTGCAATTGATGACATACCTTGAGATTGACATGTAAACGATGTTGTACCTCCAACTTGAGATGTTTGTGGAGTGACTTCAAATAGAGGAATTTTTTTTTATGTACTTTTGAAATGCAATGTTGTTAATAGTGTGTCTTCAACTATAGGTGTGATTTTTTATGTACTTGGAAGACCACTTGTCGTTGGTGTGTCTTCAATTGGAGATGTGCATTGAGCTTCACCTATGGTTGATGATGTACCTCCAACTTGGGGATCCATTTGTGTCCTTCCATGACGTTTTTCCATTCATTCCCTTTTTTTTTCCAATTTTACATCTCTCTTAGATTGCACGGGAATTTCTAGTTGTATGGGTTGCAATTCTTTTGTTTCACAAGCTGCAATTTTTTATTCTCTTCTCCTTGCATTTTTTACTATGCATTTTTCCAGTGTTAGAGGCTTTGGTCATTTCCTCAACATGACATTGAATGTTGCATATTCACAATCACACATAGAACAAAATTAACTAATGCATTTTATGAAACATATTGATAACATAATTGATTACATTGCATTTTATTGAACACACCAAAGCATTTTATGAAAGAAGGTAGCAAGTTGTTTGGAATTATCAAACATGTCTATATGCTACAACATTTTTCATACATAAATCTACGAAGGAAGAATGGTAAATGGTATGAATGAATGGAAACTTGCATTAAACCAACTATGTCTTGAGTCACTTAAAATTATCTAAGCACATAATGAAGGTGAATTCTTTATGGCACAAAAAAATTAAAATAGAAACTTGCACATTAACATTGATGAAAGCTCTTAGGTTTTCCAAATTAGTTGAAAATAAAATTTTTCCCACAACCATCAATAATAATGAATTTAATGTTCAATTATATGTGTAACAATGAAGATTAATAAAATCATCAAATGAATGGTCTATAAATTGTCAAAACAAAATAAAAAAAATTGTGTTAAGTTGAATTTGTTTATCTAAGCATGCTGGAAATGGACTACTATAAGCAATGCAAATAGAATTCATAAGAAAATTTGTGTTAAGTTGATGTCGTTTATATAAGTTTAAACATAAATTCATCTAAATTATGTCATGGTTTTCATTTTTTTCTTCAAAGTCATAAAAATTAAACTTTTTGATGCAACTCTCATCTAATTCAATGTTGAATTCTATGTCCAATTGTTATGATTAATAAAATCATTAAAGGAATTTAGATTATTGTCAAAAATAAACAAACATACTAAATATAAACATTTCAATATTACCAAAAATGAATATATTACTTGAGATAATGTAAAATGATGTAGAAACTTCAAAATGTCTTCATCTATGTTGTCTGCATGCAAATTGGTGGCAAAAAGGTGATAGATCAAGCATAGATTGGTACAACAGGGAGTCAACTACATAAAAAAGATGTTTCTTTGTCAAATTAAGCATTGAACCAGACAAAAGCAGAAGCATGTGGGACAAAATCATGGGGTGAACTCCTATTTTACTGTTTCAAGGTAAAAACACATTTGGCACTCGCCAAATTTGGCGAGCACCAAATATGGTGCTTTGAAATGCTTTCATAATATCAATAGGAAGGGAGTGAGACTTGAGATAGAGGGAGAGGGGATATGAGTGAGAGATATTAGTCCTATTAGCGTGGTAGGGACTGAGACCTGAGAGTGATAGAGACTTGATAGGGATAGAGAGTTATCCAATTAGGGTGGGGGGAAAGACCTCACAATGGGAGAGGGGTTGGAGTGAAATAGATTTGTCTACCCTCTACCCATAAACCTTAACTGTAAACCATTAAACCCTCAACCCTATAACCCTCAACTCTCTCTCTCTCTCAACCCTCTCTCTCTCTCGACCCTACACCCTCTACCCTTAAACCCTAAACCCTCTACCTTCAACCCTCAACCCTCTACCCTATACTGTCTACCCTCTACCCTATACCATCTACCCTCAACCCTCTACCCTATACCCTCTACCCTCTACCCTTAAACTATAAACCTTGAAACCTAAACCCTAAAACCCTTAAACCCTACACCCCTAAACCCTCTACCCTTTACTCTTAACCCTCTATACCCTCAAACCCCCCTCTCTCTCTCTCTCAACCCTACACCTCTACCCTTAAATTTTTACCTCTTCCTCTTTAACCCTCTACCATCAACTCCTAAACTCCTCAACCCTTCTATCTTTCTCTCTCTTCTCCTACCTCTACTCCTCAACCCTCAACCCTTAACCCTTAAACCATAAATGTCCCTTTAAACCCTCAACACTTTTTCTCTCTCTCTCAACCCTATACCCTCTACCATTAAACCAGAACCCTAAAACCCTCAATCCCCCTCTTTCTCTCAACCCTACACCCTCTACCCTCTACCCTCAACCCTAAGACCCTTTACCCTCTCACTCTCTTTGTCTCTCTCTCTAAACCCTTAACCCCCCCTCTCTCTCTCGACCCTACACTCTCTACCCTTAAACCATAAACCACAAACCCTAAAACTCTTAAACCCTCAACCCCCCTTCTCTCTCTCAGCCCTACACCCTCTACCCTCTACCCTATACCCTCTACCCTCAACCATCTACCCTCTACCCTAAACCCTCTACCCTTCACCCTCAACCTTTAAACCCTTAACCCTTAAACCCTAAAATCTTAAATTGTCTACCCTCTACCCTAAACCCTAAAACCCTCAACCCCCCCTCTCTCTCAACCCTAAACCCTCTACCTTCATCATCTCCTCAACCCTCTACTCCTATACATCTACTCCTCAATCCCTCTATCATCACTCCCTCCACCACCCTCAACCCTAAACCCCAAATTTTAAACTGCCTACTCCTCTACCCTCAACCCTCTCTATCTATCTCTACCCTCTACCCTAAACCCTCAACGCTTAAACCATAAACCCTTAAACCCTATGAATTTAAACTCTTAAACCCTCTACCATCTACCCTCAACCCTCAACCCTCAACCCTCAACCCTAAGCCCTCTACCCTCTACCCTAAACCCTTAAATCCTAAACCCTAAACCATCTACCCTCAACCCTCAACCCTAAAACCCTCAATCCTACACCCTCTACCCTTAAACCATAAATTTTAATCCCTAAACCTTAAACCCTCAAGGGGAGAGGGAGTAGGAGGGATAGAGGGATGGGAGAGAGATGGAGGGAGTGAGAGAGAGAGAGAGGGAGTGGGGGGAGATACTTGAGAGAGATGGAGAGAGAGAGAGAGAGTGGGAGGGGGTGGTAGGGAGATACCTGAGAGAGAGGGGGAGAGAGAGGGTGTGGGAGAGAGATAGAGGGAGTGAGTGAGAGAGACAAAGAGAGACCGACAAAGGGAGAGGGGGTAGGAGGGGGAGACTTGAGAGAGAGGGAGAGGGAGGGGGTGGGAGGGAGTTAGAGACTTGCAAGAAAGGGAGAGGGAGAGAGAGTGGGAGAGAGATAGAGGGCATGAGAGAGAGAGAGGGAGAGGTGGTGGGAGGGAGATACTTGAGAGAAGGGGAGAGGAAGAGGTAGAAATCTAGAGGGAGTGAGAGAGGGAGGGAGTGGAAGAGAGATAGAGGGAGTGATTATGAGAGGGAGAGGGGGTAGGAGGGGGAGACTTGACAAAGAGAAAGAGGGAGAGTGGGTAGGATGAAGATACTTGAGAGAGAGAGAGGGAGAGGGGGTGGGAGGGAGAGACCTGAGAGTGAGGGAGAGATACAGAGTGGGAGAGAGATAGAAGGAGTGAGAGAGAGAGGGGGAGTGGGAGAGAGAGAGGGAGAAAGAGGGGGTCATAGGGAGAAACCTAAGAGAGAGGGAGAAGGAGAGACTTGAGAGAGAAAGGGAGGGAGAGGGGGTAGGGAGAGAGGGTGGGAGGGAGACACCTAAGAGAGAAGGAGATGGAGATAAAGTGGGAGAGAGGGGCTGGGAGGGAGAGACCTAAGAGAGTAGGAGAGATAGAGATTGGGAGATAGGAGAATGGGAGAGATACAAGGAGTGAGAGAGAGACTTGAGAGAGGGAGAGGGGGTAGGAGGGAGAGGGAGTACTCGAGATAGAGAGATGGGAGAGAGATGGAGGGAGTGAGAGAGAGAGGGGGTGGGGGGAGATATCTGAGAGAGAGGGAGAGAGAGAGAATGAGAGGGGATTGGAAGGAGATACTTGAGAGAGAGGGAGAGAGAGAGGGAGAGAGATAGAGGGAGTGAGAGAGAGAGAGGGTGTGGGAGAGAGATAGAGGGAATGAGTGAGAGAGACAAAGAGAGACCTAACAAAGGGAGAGAGATAGAAAGGTGGGAGGGAGAGACTTCAGAGAGAGAGGGAGGGAGAGGGGGTGGGAGGGAGATACTTGAGAGGGAGAGGGAGAGGGAGAGGGAGAGGGAGAGGGAGAGAAAGTGGGAGAGAGATAGAGGGCGTGAGAGAGAGACAAACTTGAGAGAGAGGGAGAGGTGGTGGGAGTGACATACTTGAGAGAGAGGGAGAGGGGGAGAGAGGGAGAGAGTGGAAGAGAGATAGAGGGAGTGACTATGAGAGGGATATTGGGTAGGAGGGGGAGACTTGAAAAAGAGAGAGAGGTAGAGGGGGTAGGACGGAGATACTTGAGAGAGAGAGAGAGAGAGAGACAAAGGGAGAGAGGTTGGGAGGGAGAGACCTGAGAGAGGGGAGAGAGAGAAAGTTGGAGAGAGATAGAGTGAGAGAGAGAGAGAGAGAGGGAGAGAGAGAGAGGGTAGGAGGGAGATTATCGAGAGAGAGAGAGAGAGGAAAGGGGGTGGAGGGAGAGACCGAGAGAGGAGAGAGGGGAGAGAGAGAGGGAGGAGAGATGGAGGGAGAGAGAGAGGGAGTGTGGTCCTGGGTGAGAGAGAGAGGGGGAGGGATGGAGATACTTGAGAGAGTGAGAGAGAGATAGGGAGAGAGATAGAGTGAGTGTAGAGAGGGAGTGGGAGAGAGATAGAGGGATTGAGTGAGAGACCTAAGAGGGGGAGAGGGGGTAGGATAGAGAGACAGAGAGAGAAAGATAATGACCTAAGAGAGGTAGATGGAGTGAGAGAGACAAAAATACCAAAGGGGGAGAGAGAGAGGGAGAGTGAGAAAGGGGGTTGGAGTGAGATAGATTTATTTAGGTACCTAGGTGGGAGGGAAAGAGACCTAAGAGAGGGGATCAAACTAAGAGAGAGTAGTCTAGGTCATGTGGGAAGGAGTGAGACTTGAGAGAGAGAGAGACTTCAAAGGGATAAAGAGTTATCCAGTTAGGGTAATGAGTTAGAGAGTGTATGAAAGGTAAAACCTCAACTATCCATCTACGATCATAAACTATGCACTCTAAGCATTGTCAAATTTGTTGACCAAAGAGGGGAAATTTAGGTTTTGTTCAAAGCAAGCCATTTGGTGCTCTCCAAATGACACATCAAATTTGGTGCATGCCAAATTTGGTGCTCACCAAATGTGATGTTCCATTTGGCGAGGGCCAAATTTGGTGCTCTCCAAATGACCTGCTTTGGACGTGTTAATTGACAGGATTTGCCGAATTTCCTCCTATTTTAGTATGTTCTCTCCATCTCATTTGCACATCTTTCAATGCAAGTTTATAAAAAAAATCGTGATAGCATTGATCTCTCTCTTAGCTATCTAAATATATAATTCTTTTTTCATTTTGTTTTATGTAAGGTTTTGATCCATGGCTTTTATTGTAAATGCCTCTGTTTTTGGTCAAAAACCAACATGTGCTAGTTTTAGAATAGATTTTTACTCATTCATCGTAACGTGAAACAAATTACATTTTTTGAAACTAGACTCCATTCTACACATGAAAAAAAAATCATTTTTTGATTAGTTTTCAAAAAAAAAATTAGGGGGGAGCATGCTCAAATTTTAGCTTTTCAGGATGTGTCCACTTTGAATATTCATAAAATATTATATATTCATTAAAAAATATATCTAAAAGAATGAGGATAAACTATATGGTGTTAGCTAATTTCTCACCATTGGGATTTTTGAAATTCTAAAAAAATGTTAATCAAAAAGGGGGGAGCCCTCAGGCGCTATGCTATTTTTTTTATAGAAAAAGGACCTATTTCCCACCCCCCTTTTGAGACCCTTAATCTTCATTAATTTCAAAAAAAAATTGTAGCTTAGAAACTAGATTTGGAGCACTTCAACTTTTGTTCTTGTTACATCTTGAAATTTTGAGTGTAACTATCTTCATTTTCTCGTGCAAATTAGATTTTGCTAATTTCAAAAAAAAAAAAAGTGGCATCTTAAGAGCCAAAATTGTGTCATAGATCCATGCACTTACCCTAATGGCATCACCCAAGAAAAATACATAAAATCCTAGGAATAGTCAGGGCATTGAACCTGAAAGGAAACCTTTTCTATGCATTAAATGGTCTAGGGACCCAAAAAAGTAACCTTGTCGGAGATCGGGCATTAGGGATGTAGCATACCTCCTACTTTATTAGAATTAGAACGTCAAGGATAGGAAGGACAAGCTACCTCTTACCAAAGAAAGGTAATAGGTAAAAGAGAAGCCCGATGTTTGAAGTCTGAAAGGTACTATCAAACTTTGAGGGTTGGGGGGATGATTAAGGTTTAAGAAGAAGGGATGGTAAAAAATAAGGAGGAAAGACTATCCTTGAAGTCTAACAAGTCAAGACTTAAGCAAATCTTGAAAAACCTAATCGGGACTTAGGATATGGAGGTAAGGCTTAAGGCTTACCAGAAGGAATCAATAAGGGTTAAAGGATAAGGACGATGTATGAAACCCAAAACACTTAGGGGAAATGGTAGGTGGAAGGGTGAAAGAGAGGAGTGGGAGTGATGGAGAAGGTATGCTAGAAGGCAGGTAAGAGAAAACCTGAAAGCTCGAAAGCTTAGGACAACCAATTTTAGGAACCTCTTCAAGGAGAATTCATGCAAAAATGATCCATATGAGATCTCTTGGATCAATTATTAATGATGGGTCATATAAGGGTGGCATTAAATGTCAACATTTATGGTGATTTATGTAGGATGATTTCCTGCTAATCATGGAATCCAGGGGCCTTATCATTCCATTGGGTATAGATTCATCAAGAATTACGAAATTGGGCCTCCTCAAAGTAGAACAAAAAAATGTGTAGGTTGCACTTGGAGAAAGGGATGAAAGCTATAACATACATTCCCTTAAGGAGGATGTAGGGTGTACAACAATAATATGTGGAAAGTAAAATAACTAACTAATATGTATATGAAACTAACAGAAAGAAAAAAAATGGAAATTTTCCTCTATCAAAGATGAACCTTCTGAAGGATTTGATCTCCCTGAGACCATAGTTGCAAACCTCACCTAGCTTCAACCACTAAAAACTACTACCAACATGCATGGAACTACATAAAATTATTGCAAGGTGAAAGATCACCTCACTGTAAACTTTTTCGTCACAGGGGAACCATATGATGCAAGTGTTAGATTCATATAACATTGGTGCTTGAGGTGAACATACAAAAGAAAGAGTAAACCTTTTTGAAGATAGGTTAGCCTCCAAGAGAATACCTTTTTTAGAGGGAAGAGAACTCTCCTCACAAAAGTATAGGCCATCACTATAATCAATGACCTCCTCATTGCATGAACTGAAACAAAAAGGGAAAGATTCTAGTTCACATGGTGATGTAAAGTATGCATTATTTTTTTGTTGATTTGTCTAAGGAATACCTTCCTCATGCACCCCAAATGAAAAGCTTTGAAGCTTAGGAATACTATCAAATTGAGCAGCATGAGCATCACTCTCTAGGTAGATGTGTGGCTGCTCAATGGTGGATTTTTCAGTATTTTGGTCCCAGGTCAAGCATTCTAACTCAGTCACATTATCCCTAATACCAAATTTCACATCCTCATCTTGAATGAAGATCTCATATTCAACATTTCTATATTTAGGGATAGCAAAGAACCAACAAACATCATAATTACTTGTATTGATGCACACTTCATCAACACATACCTCAAATTTGTGAGACACTTCATGTGAAGAATTGAATTCTTTAGATTGTCTCTCTATTTTGGTTTCTTCTTGGAAACTAGCTGCAATAGAAATAGACTCTTTGCATGAGATGGTTGTCACATCCTCTATTGCCTCCTCACTCTTATGTTGTTTCCCATAAAGCTCCTCTTCTGGGGGGGATGATTTGATTTTTAAACCTAAATAGAAGGTTTCTATAACATCCCAAAAGAGGTCCTCTACTCATAATTGTAAACCTCGATATATTGGGGATCTTCATCCACAATAATAGGAGATAAACATCCCAAAATGGGTCCTCTACCTGAGCATTTAGTTATCCGATAGGTCACTTCCAACATTGCTTCTTTTATTTTTGAATTATTTTTCACTGTCTTGAGTCTTCTTTTGATTGTCAACCTTGTTAGGAGTCTGATTTTCCTTTGATCTTTCTCCTTCTTCAAGTCCCAAACCACCCTTGTCTTTAGATGGCTTCTGTCCTACAATTAGTTCATCAAGCATAGTATTACTTTTTTTGAATTTTTCCTCATGAGCTCTTTCTTTTTCCAGATCTAATCTTAGAGTTACCACTTCTTGTTCAAGTCTTGTACATTCATCAATCTTGCTTTGTACCTTTTCATTTAGACAATCCTCAATTCTTTTCTTTCATCCACTTGTACTTTCAGTCCGGTGATGTCTTCATTTTCCTTCTTCAATTGCTCATTGACTTCTCTGTCTGTCTTCATTTTCCTTCTTCAATTTCTCATTGACTTCTCTGTCTTTCTCTGAATTTCTTGATTTGTTCTCTCAAATTTTTGATGAATTCATTTGATTCCTCTAGGTTTTTCTTTAAACTTTTATTTTCACCTTCAACTTCGTCAAGATCTTCAAGAGCAGCTTTAAGTTCTTCTTTATCAAACATGCATTCATCTTCTATGTAATCAATTGCAAAAAGAAAAATTGAGGGATAGGACACTTTTTATCAACCATGTGTTCAATCTCTATGATATTCCTCAAGTTGTTAGGCTTCTTAGAAGGAACCAAGCTCTGATACCAATATTTGAACACCCAGATTATTGATAGGGGGTGAATTAGTATTCTATATAACCAATTAATCTCAAACCATCCAATCTACAAAGTATATCTAACTGCAACAATGAATGAAAACATGAAAGAGATTATAAGATCACATAACACATGAACACCAAGATTTTTTCATGGAAAACCCAAAGAGGGAAAAACTACAGTGAGGATTAGCTTACAATATATTATAACTAGTTATAAGATATTGCAAAGGCTCACCGCTAGGACACACTGTCTAATAAGGTTTATAGCTAGAGATAGATACAAAATAAAAAATGGCTACATAGCCAAAATGTGAACTGATACAAGTGCACCATCCTTGTGTTGAATTTAGTTCCTTTGAAGGTTTGAATACAAAAATCAGCTATGCCTTGTAGTCACTCAACATTCATAACAATTCTACTATCATTCGAATCACATACATTCAAATTTGCATGTTTGCATTATATCACATATCATGTCATATCATCATCATACACAACTCAAAAATTTCTCACATATATACCCAATTACATCTGCATAGATCAATTAGATTGGCCTAATTAGATGTAGCTCTATTTTAATTCAAAATTATGTTGGCGGCTCCATACTTGATTCTAAAACCCCTTCATGCTCAAATCAAATGTGCAACACTTACGTTAGGTTGGCATGGATCTAAAATAGATCCCCTTAACACCCACAATACTTAATTAATCTCCACAACATATATCAAACATTAGGTCGCCTAGGAAATAGACCTAATCACAAAATAAGGCAATTGATCACACACCAACGATCCATCATATCATATAATCACTTGCTATCTGGAATATATAGAGTATTGACATCTATAAACCATCTCCCAAAATTGTAAAGTCGAATTCCAATTACCAAAGGAATGCAGACCATATTACACTTACACATTTACCCTGAATAAGGCCAAAAATTGTATGATGAACTTTTGTTACTTGAAACTCTAAGCCTATTCATCCAAAATCATTGAAATATTGATCATAGATGCATATAATAGCCAATAATAACATATTGTAACCTCATAAGTTGATCTTATTGCATGAGAAATTCTAGACCAAATTACTAGATTAAGATGTCTCCATTATGTTCATCGGATTAGGGAAAACTGTCACTAATTAATGTTGGCATCAATAACAACACATTAAAGGGTTCCTTCATTCTTTCAACAAACAAGGTGTGATGAAGTACCAATATTAAATGATTGTGTCACAATTAAATGACATGAGTCAACATTAAATGACTTGGGACTCTAATAGTAAATAAAAGCTAAAAAGATAAAATCTTATCTAAACAACTTAAATATGCCTAGGACCTAAGTGGACTTAACATGTAAGTAGGACCCCACTAAGTAACTAGTTAGGAAAAGTACCTATTTACACAAACATGGTGTTCTTTCCTAGTTGAACAAATCTTAGAATATTGAATGGTATGAGTCAACTTGGATAAATAGACTTGCTCACATTTGGGAAAAGTTGAGTGAACCCAAAAAAGCTTATTTTAGATGGTTGTTCCTATTGAAAAAGCTTGTTTTAAATGTGGAAATTAAGTCAATTGGTATTCAACCTAATTTTTGTTCTTTGTGTGAAAAGATTGAGACTTTTGAACATCTATTTTTTGAATGTCAATTTCTAGCCTCTCTTTGGGTTATGTTTTTTGAAAATAGGATTGGTTGGGTCTGCAAAGATAGTTTTCCATGGTCTAAAATCCTTTTTGGTTATATAAAAAAAATTATTGCTCTTAATGTGTTTTGGTTGATTCTTACTAATGAGATTTTGTGGTTTATTTGGAAGAAGAGAAATGAAGAGGTCTTCTAGCGAAAAAGGAGCCTTACTAAGTTTCGTAGTGAAATCACTTTTTTCACAATGTTTTGTAGGTATATACAATTATGGAAATACCTAGAGATAGGTTCATGATAAATCTAAAAGAAGGTTTGACCATGGTGTACAAAACATAGATTAAAAATGCATGTTTCTCCCCTCAAGGAAGGAATAACCTAAACAAGCATGAGCTAGAAATTCTGAAAGACTACATGAAAGAGCACAATATACAAAAACCTACCCATAGGGAAAAGACTATTCCTATTGCAAGGAACTATAGGCACCAACCAGTGGTAAAAGATATTGATTTTGAGGATGAGGTTGATCTATTGATGGGCACATATGATTGTGAAAAGTGTGAAAACAACAATAATGTTAGGTGTTGTTGGGAGTAGTTTACTTAGTATGCTAGAAAATACCTTTTTGTTTTATAACTAATGATGTAAAAGGTTAAAATTTGGAGCTCCAACGCTTTATACTGTAAAGAAAAATTGTGGTTTTGCACATAATTTTAAATATATTATATAATGTTCTTCCCTCATTAAATGAGGTATCTCACATGGGGAATCTTAAGATTCAATGTATGACATATTTTGACATTATCCAAGTGTTATGATGGATGTGAGAGATCATGTAAGAAGAGGGTTACAAAATGGACTTGTAAGAGCATCTTGGACAATTGAAGGTATACTTGATTTATATCATTTTTTTTTACTTTCCATTTCTCCCAGTAAAAGTACAAGCATTTTAAAGCCTACATGTCACTATTGACTATGTTGAGTTCATTGCAAGATTTTGGAGGTCAACTCTACAATTGTATAGTTAGCTATGTAGTAATATAGTTCTTTGATCGCTTGATCTAGTTCAAATGCCTCGTTAGCTCCTAAGGTCACTATCGCAACCTTTAGTGCACTTTCATTTGTTAGTTTTTAGTTTTCAAACTATTCCTAAAGGCATTTTCCTTATTTTGCATTTTGTCGACACTAACTATTGAATTAGTGGTACCATTTCTTACCTTTTTACTTGCCTTTATTATTTATTATTATTTATTATTTAATTTTCAGTTTAGATTACTTGTCTTTACATGTTTAGATTACAACTAATTATTTACTTTATCTTTGTATTGAAAAAGACTAATTAACTTGATTAAGTACAATCCATACACTTAAAGTAAAATAAATTCTCTAAAAATATACCATAGACCTACTAAATTTGTGTCAAATGAATATAGATACACAAATCTCTTATCTCTTGTTTATCATTTATGTATTAAATGTTTGACTAACGATCTATCTCTTTAGACTCAGCTCTAAATTTTAAAGTTAGATATTGTTTATTATTAATTAATCAATTTAGGGGCGTTGGGCCTAGCTCAATTGGCTAAAGCATCCTATTACAAGCAAGAGGTCACAAGGTCTAGTCTAAAAAAAAATTATTGTAGTGTGTATTTAATTATGCTACAATATTAATTTAATAAAATACATCTATTAAAAATATATACTTTGTATTTTTAATAAGACATGTTTTAATATTTTCTTGATAGAATTTGAATTTTTTTTTGTGAAGTAACCTTCAATTGAAATATTATAATTGAATAATATTCTTCAAATTCATTAAAACTTGTACTTAACCTAATTCTCTACATACTATTATTTAAACTTGTTCTATTATTTAAACTTGTTCTATATATATATAAAAGAATGAAACAATAAAAATTTAAATAGACAAATAATGATTTATATTAGCACAAACTTTTGTATGTGCAAAAAGATGGTTTGAATATTTTAAGCCGTTACACTTACAAGAAAATATATAAATGCAGTGCTCTAAATTTAATAAGGTCTCATATGCTTAGAATTACCTCTAATCTAAACAAGGTAAGTTAGATGCAGAGATAGCCTGTTTCCCTTCTACCTTTACAAATTGAAGGTATTAAAACAATTACTTAAAATCAAATAATTTTTTTTAAAACTTGAAAAAGCTACTTACAAATTAGCCATGGCTACAAGGAGTCACACTCCTATCAGAGTCATCAGTATTGATAGAGACACAAAGCATGCCTTCAGCAGAAAAAATGCCAATATATATTACCAATGATCTATTGGTTCCTTTATACAAATGAACCCACTCATGTACTCTTCCCTTATTGGTGGTATCCAACGGCCAGTCAAACCAGCTGTAATTTGCTTGGAAAAAGAAGTTTATGCGATACAACTGTCGTCTGTGGCACTCTAGAGAACATTGGGCCAGTTGGCTACTTGGGGACCTCAACGGGCAATAATAATGCATAAAGTACAAGTGTTGCACAGCCTAATGTAAATAAAGTGGCAATCAGTCATTGGAAACTACCATGTTTATAGGTGTCCTATGGGGAATGGGGCAGGGGTTTGGCTCTGTGCTAGAGGAAGGCATCGGTGGACCTTGGACTACAGTTATGTTTAAGTTATTAAAAAACTCCAAGTTCTATTAAGTTTGCTCAAGTAGAGAGGGAGTTACAAGGAGTGTTCTGGGGTAGAGACGGAGTTATAAAGACAGTCCTTTAAATATTGCTTCAGTATAGGAATAACATCCTCTAACTTTCCATTCTTGCATTTTTTGACAACTTCTAGAATCTGTATAGTTAAATTATTTTCCCTTATTTGAAAAGATGTATCCCTCTTAGGGTGGGGTTCCATGGGGGCGCTGCAGGGTCTATTTTGAAGGAACAGGAGGTCCCATGGATTCAGAAAAACATTGCTACAGGATTAAATGGAATCTGCCCCAGAAAAATAGCTGCTCCTATGGTTTAGGGCTGCAAACTTGAGGGGTGGAAATGGGGTGGGGCTGGAGCTCGCCCCTACAGTTTAGCAAATGTTTTTGCCAGTTGTCGGCTATCAAACTCGAGTTTCAGATTCCCGCCAGAATGAAATTGGGGGGAAATATTGTAAATTTACAACTTTATAATCTCTATGTTTTACGTTTTACTGCCGCAGCAAATTCGCCTCTTACCATGAAATGAAACTGTCTCGCTGAGACTTTTGAGGAAGCCCGCCCTCATGGGACCGCACCCTTAGTCATAAGAGATCGAATATGTAGAAAAAACATAATGCATTAGGACCCTTCTGAGGAATATATGTTGCATTTTACCTTTTAAAGACAATGTGGAGGGTGTGAAGATGAAAGTGATGGGACTTTTAGCTGTTTGCATGGTGGAATGATTTTAAAAAAATATTCAGGTTATTTATGCTGAACTAACCTTTGTTCAATAAAACTTAAAAGCAAAATTCAGATATTTGGAAGAATTGGAGCTCAACCCTTATGTTCTTTCTTAGCTTCCTCAGGCAACTAGTCATGAAAATTAAAGCTTCAATGTCTCCTACACACTGATATGAAGAGCTTTACTGTTGGTCTATTTTCTAATGGCAAGTTGAATTGCTTCCTGCCCACAAAAAGCCCAAGCCTGAGATCTGGCTTCGGAGGACTTGTAACTCAAGTGATATTAATCTTAGATACACACAAATCGCAAGACTCACAAATGGAGTTGTTAAAAAACAGCTGAATGTCTAGTTCCAAAGCTATTGAGAATGCCCACACAATGTGGCTATAGTTGAATTTCCACCGATTTGCTTTAGCATATACTGTCATGGGTCCTATTATACACTCTGATACTAAACGCCTCTACATTTTCATTTGGTACCCGAAGTTGCATATCCAAACATGAAAGGAACAAATACAATCTTTTGAAGAAAGGAAATTTAAACCACCTTCATTTTACACTATGGAATCTGGTGCCCTGAACTCATCTTTTTTCTCCACATTCCCCCAAGATATACTGCTGTTTATACTCATTCATTGTACACCATCTATTGAATCTGGTGCTCTGAATTCATCTCTTCTTCTCTATAATCTCAGAAGATATACTGTTCTCTAAATCATGTTGCTCTGTTATTTCAAAGGGCAATTTTGGTGTACACAATGGTGCCATGCAATAGATACCGACTGTAAGGGAAAACTTGAGTAACATTTGCTCAGATTGATCCATGAAACCCTTGAAAAGGGCACTTAATCTGTCTTTCAGGTTGTGTTCGTAATGAACTAATTAAATGGGAGTAGCACATTAACACCCATCAAAGATTGCATTTACCCATTTACAGGCTATTGCCATCCAAGAACATATCAAGCACAATAACCAACCAAAAAATGAAAAAAATTGTAATCCTCAAACCATGGTTCGAAAGCCTTCTGAAACTTCCATTTTCAACACAAGTACAATACAGAATTAAAAATTCCAGATTCGGTGAATCTCTTTAACTACTAGATTAAATTGGTTCAATAAATGTCTACAAACATATGATACTGTTCCAAATGAGCCAGGAACAGAAGTACCCACATCGAATTTAACACATTTAATGTTAAGAGTATTATCTGACCAAATAAAATAAACACTACTTCCATGATGTTCATTGAATGATAACAAGACATTGATCATAGATTCATTTATCAGTAAGATTTTCTGCCATACCGTAGAAAATTGGAACATTTTACAGTGTTTCGCAACCTTCTGATCAGATTACAGTACAAATTTAATCTGTTCCCTCCCAACTTCAAAAGGATAAAACGATCATTTTCCATATTTTCATCCAACATCTACCCAAAATTTTGTTTTATTCCCATAATAGAAGCCACTGAATAAGCCCCAATAAATCAATCATGGTTAATAACAGAGCAAGCAACAGAAGCAGCCTCTCAATCCGCCAGGGAGGGGGGCAGGCAATCTGCTCAACATATATACAAAAATCTTAAAGCCTAACAACGACTATAACTAACGCCTACTACTTTCTTGCATTACTATTATCCTCACTCACTCTTCCAGGCATATAAAAGCAGAGATAAGCCAGCACTCGCAGGGCTTGCAATGTCAATACCCTTGCAGCTGCTGCTACCAACCCACTGTATCACTGAAGATCTGCAAGAAGAAGAAGATCCACTTCTCATAAACCTTTTTTCTTTAAACCCAACTGCAGCATTGGGCCACTGCAAAACTGCAGCAGATGGGCAAGAAGCCTTATTGTCCTTATCCTCATCCTTGGTACTGGACTGAAACATGAAGACTGCATGACCTATGCTCGGATTAAACAGCCAGTTGTGAACATCCCAAAACACGTCAATGGGCGTCCCATCAATCTTTATAGTCTCGTTTCCCCTAAACTTCCAGATCAAATGCTTCACCTGCAGCACAACTTGCCTGTCAACTCTGACATACAATCTTGGCTCCTTGGCTTCCTTCGCATGACACTCTATAACTATATCATGGGTTTTTCCATGCTCTCCAAGCTGGGCTTTTGTGGAGTAATACGTGTTCCCAAACACATGCTCTCTCCTAGATAACAATGCAGGCTCAGTGTTAGGGGATCTAGCCTTGGTTCTCTTGTAGGCCTCCTTTTGCATGTCTCCAAGTAGCAAAATAACTTCCTCCTCACAGACCAGGGCTACAAAGAAGCCCTCATTTGGCTCTGGGCCACAGATGTACTTGGCATTGCTGAGATCCCACAAAACACACACCTTCTTGCCCTTAACGTTGAAGCTCTTAGATCCCTTCCTCTTGAACAGCCATGGTCTCATCTCAACCTTGCAGATATTATGGCACTCCGGTTCATTGACATGAACAGTAAAGTCCTGACTCAGTAGGCTTTTGGACCATGTTACAGTCACAAACTTGTAGGCACCTGCTAGCTTCGTCTGATACAGGCAAGTGATCAAGTTCTGCTTTGTTCTCATGTCTGTGAAGCAGGAAGGAAGTAAAAACTCAGGCATTCTCATCATGTTCTGAATTTTTTTGGGCAGCTTGGCAAATTTTCTGGGTCCTAACCAAATTTTTGAGTCATGAAGACAAGGCGATAGGTGAGCTGTTTTGGTGCTTCCCCACAATACCCATGTCTCACAATTGCTATTTGGGGTCACCCATGTGCTCTTCTGGCAGTTCTGCAATTCGTCCCATCTGCTGGCATTTAATGTGACTGTTCATTCTCTTAAGGTAAGCATGTGTACTGAAAGACTTCTTTGAAACTGTCAAAAATAATGACACTTTCCCTTTATCCAAAATAACTTCAAATCTTTAAAAAAAAAAAAAAAAAAAAAAAGTGTATTTGGTAGTAATGGCCAACAACCTTTGGTTTGCCTTGGGTTGCATGACGTGAAGGGAAGTTAGAGCGCCTAATAGGTTAAAATGTTGTTCAAAAAAATCCAAAATTAACAGTTTGGATTGTTTATTTTCTTTGAAAAGCTTATCAACTTTAGGTGGACAAAACATGTAACTACTCTCATTGTTTAGGCTTTTCTATGGGGATTTCTTCTTACTTACATTTCCACATATGACCTTGACCAAACCAAACATTGCTAAACAAGTGAAAACACCCCAAGTCATTTGGAATAGCCATTTCAATTCCACTAGGGTTAGTGGCTACCCTTAGTGATTTGGTATAACCTCTCCACTATTGCACATATTCAAATGTCATTGGGAAGTGTCCCATAGCCAAAGATTTGGCAAGTTGGTTGTCTTTATCAAGGTAAGCCAAACAATTCAATTTTTCAGTGTTTAATTTATAAAATAAAATATAATATATTAAAGTGTTTAATTTATAAAATAAAAGATAAATAGTTTAATTTAAATTTTTTATATAATAATATTAAACAAATTAAATATAATTGTAAAATTATTTTAGAAATCGTATATATATGAAATATTATTTTTTTTAATTTGTATATTGTTGTGAAAGGAAACATTTTTTTTCTATGTGCGATTTAGGTTAATTTAATTAAAGGTGTGTATAAGTATAATTAACTAAGATAATAAGTATCATTTGTGAGTCAATATATCTATTTGTTAGAAAACATAAATGTAATTAGCTTGTTGATTGAAGAATGTATGTCTTTTGACTAGAGATTTTGGAATAAGATTGATATTTAGTCTAGATTCTAGGATCAAATTTGCTTATATGGATCAAGTTAATGACTATAGGCTTATCACTTGCATCTCAATTCAACCCTACATGATGCATAAATGTGCTCTATGATTTTCCTAACTAATCTTCATCCACTCTACTCTTTTCTAAGATTAAGGGTTGGTGGTATTTTAGAAATACCTTGGAAGGGTCATCATTATGTTGTTAGGGGACATGTTCTCCTAGGTCAACTAGCTAAATGTGTGTATGAGATTGAAACTAATATTTTCAAAGCATGCATATGTTCCTAAAATGCTTGAGTAGAGTCTAGATTTCTTTAATAAAGCTAACTGAATTATTGTCTTAACTAAATGCAAAATGATATACCTTAGAGTGCTTAAAGGAAAATAGGATATGTAAATGAATACAATGGATGCCTTTAAATACTAGCACATAACACTATATTTCACACATTGTTTACTTACTTGATTCATGGGGGAAAATAAAGGGGACTAATAAAAAAATGAATTTTAAATTTTGGAAAGGAAAGGGTCAAGTCCATAGCCATTAAAATGACCTTAGGTGGGAAATAGTTAGATTCAAGTGTATAATGATTATATTTGAGCACATATATAAATAACTATAATAAAAATTTAGATGAGATGAATATATTAAAATATGTGCATATGGAGATAAGTGGAGACTAAATATGCAGAAATATGTGTACAAGGAATAGTAAAGGCTAGGGGAATGACCCCAACTTTGCACAAGATTGTGAAATTTGTCACTATGAACATGTATTAAGATATTCTCCCCAAATGAGCACAAGACTAATCACAAATGGCATGAATATGCAAATTTTACTATTACATTTTTCTCCAAGATGCATGTAAATCCTATTATGATTGTGTATCTAAAAGTGTGTAGGACTCACAAACATATACATAAAGTAAATATTCAGACACAAAATGATACAAAGTGGGTCTGTATAAATAATGGACCGTGTAAGATGTCATCATTTAGGGTTTTCCTTTGTCATGTACTCTCCATGGGAACCTACAAAACAAAGGAAAAATATTTCATGAGTAGCTTTTGTAACACAAGTAAGACCATTTACAGTATAAATCTCAAAGTCAAACAATGGTTAAAGGGGGAGGAGAAATTTTCTTATATGGAAAATAATAATAATTTTTCTCACTTAGTTTTTAATGAGTTATAAGGACATGGAGTGCAAGGCATGTCATGTGCTAAAGATGAGTCTCTATAGGCACTTGTAACTATATTTAAAACTTGGCATGAGATTATTAGCAGAAAAATATTCCCCTATAAATTGGTTACATTTGTAGGATATAAGGAATTTTAGGAAAGAGAAATTGGTGCATGAAATATAAATGCAAGGTAAGCATGTAAGCATTCAAACATTTTTACAGTAATAATTATGAATAACACATCATGTATCAAGCATGTAAATATCCTAAATGATGAGTGTGGTAATCTCATGTGCCAAAGCTAATATCAAGGAATAATTTGATGTTGCCCCAACATGGGAGAATAATGAAAGGTGATATGGCCCTCAATAACCAAGAGTGCCATTGTAAGTATATAAAATACTAGAGAAACATATACCTCTAATGTGGCATCTAGGAGAATAATCAAATATTAGCATAGGTAAGGCAATAATTCCTAATGATGATGAGTATGCTAATATATGGCATGAATCCAATAATATGGGGAAGCCATAACTCCTTATGCCCCTTAATGTATCTTCTTATGACATCATTAGGTCACATGAGCACAATAGTGTGAAGTACGAGTGTAGAATCTTGTGTTAAGGTAATGGCTCTACATGGGAAAGACGATGCAATAAGGTACAAAAAGGTTTGTAGTGGGGGAATGTATGATGGAAACAAAGTAAATGTAATTGGAGAGATATATCAATGTAGGATCATAATCAATGTATGAATCATATTCATGGATAAGCATGGAGGTGTAAATAATTAATATACAATGGTGTGTTTGTTAAGACACATGTATAGCTAGTTTCCCTAAGATGGGAAATATAATGAGATAAAGCTCATATTAAGATGGAAAGGGAATGAAAGAGATAATGATCAACAATCATATGAAAGAGATAATGAAGAAGATAAAGCTCATATTTGGATGTTTTTAGGATTTTTGGGGTTATTTGGAGGTTTTTGGAATTTTCAACATATTTAGATGTTTTTGGATGATGATGATAGATGATAAAGATATATCAGTGTGTAGGGATATCAATAATATTTTTAGATCTTGTCAATAGCCAAGCTAAAATTTGATTTACTAATTACCGATAGTGATAATATTGTTGAGGATACATGATAATTTGCAAGGATAGTGTTATCAATATAAGAACAACACAAGGATTAAGATGGATACATCCCAAGATGATGATGAATTGATCATATAAGATGGATCAAGATTTATAGCTAGGTGATCAATAAATTTTGTTGTTTTTTATATCATGCTAAAGCATCAACAAGATGCAACTAATATGGATTGTTTAGATTAATTTTTTGGTGATACCTAGGTCACAACATGATCTAGAAGACATGGATCAAGATTTATTACAACACAAGATACAAGTACCTTCCCCAATGTCTAGCAATGTATGGAATGCTATGAGTGGATGCATGGATCAGTATGATAGATGGATATGCAAAGGATGCCAAGACTACCTTGTAATAGGATAACATGTTTAGATAGAGAATGATTGTTTGGATAGTGATAAATGTAGGTAAATTATATTGCATGGGATAGGACATGATCAACGGTAATGACCATGTCAAGATTTTCCATAAGCAAGTTTGAAGTGTATGCTCCTAATCTTTGTTAAGATCAAGATGGACTAAGAAGATGGATGAAAATAGATTGGATGGATCGTGGATTTATTAGGGATGAGATGGATAAGATGTTGGATTTATTATGGATGAGATAAGATGCTTCCACCTGGAATGGTTCACGTAGATGCTCGATTCTACACATGATGCTTGTTTTCTAGGTTTTCATCAAGGTACTTGTCCAAAGCACGGGACCAAAGTGGTTTTCACTAGAGGACGATTTTTATCTTTACTAATTTTTTCAATTCAAATTATTTTATTTTATGATTCTTTATGATTTTTGAATGATTGGATTATGTCAAACCACTTGGTGATTTTGATGTAGATACTATTGTCATGATGTGCCAACAATGTCCTTCTTGGAGGAGTTGCTTTGTCAAGATATGGTCACTTGTATATAACCCCTAAATGTTCTTGTCATCTTTCTTGATACTAGAGTTAGCCTTATCTAGATGTTCACATCAAGATAGAGTGCCCTTAGAGTCCTTATGATAAAGAGTTGCTACCAGGAGACAATTAATGTGTGATTTGGACATTCTTGGTTTTAAGTTGGATGGTGGATTTCAATGAGTAATATGAGACAACTATGGATTAATTGATAATTCGGATAGTAGATCTTTGATTCTCTAGACATGGGATGATGAGAAAAAAAATGTGGATATAGAAAGCTGAGTAGATTGAGGACCAAATTTTTCATATACTTTGTATGTCGATATTGAAGCCTTCTTTTGCATTGGTGGACATTTTTATGGATGGAAGTCCCTTTTTTATTTTTCCCCATAGTTTCTTTGACTAATGGAGTTTGATATAGATTGTATGCTTTATTTTGCTTTAGGGTCCATTTAAATTTCATGTGTCCATTTTGATTTTTTGATTTGTTAGTTTCTATGACTTGATCTTTTCCTTTGTAAGGATTTTTCTATTGTTGGTCCCAATTAGTGGGTGGAAAGATGTGAGGATAATTATTCCTGACATGGATAGTTGAAGTGTTGGCAATAGGTTCATTATAAGGACTCTTCATGACTCCCATGTTGAAGTTTGCATTAGATAAAGTTACCCCTAATATCTTGGAGGTATCGCTAACATGATTAGATTCCTCGATTGTTGAATAATCGATACCTTAATGCTTAGGATTGTAGATAAACTACATCGATTCTAGGATACCATTTTCATGTAAGCTTAACCCTTTTCCTTGATAGTGCATTCATTGACAGATTTTATTGGAAACTAAATATGATTTATCTTGGAAACAAGGTGCTAATGCTTCTTTGCACTGTTGTGGACCTTCAAAGGTAGTAGTCTCTTTATTAGTAATAAGGCTTTCTCTAATGAAGATAAATGATCCAAGCTTGTGAGTTAAATAGGTGCTTCATCAAAATAAGGAATAGCTTCTTGATCGATAGCTTTGGCTTGAGTGAGAGGAACACTGGGTTTTGATTGTTCTTCAAAAGATGTTGGTGCTTCAAAGTCAATGTAGAAACCTTCATTGCCATTTCTTGAAATGTCACCATGAAGTTCTGTGAACTATAGCTTGATTATTTGCAAATATGTCTAGAGTGGGAGAGTCTTGTTCTAGAGGAAGATCATCTATGTGTCTGATGGAAGAAATTGTATCATTGGTAAATGTAGAGGTTTGTATGGATATGGTCATCGTTTATGAGATCTTGTATGGATCACAAAATGCTCATTAGATCATGGTAATATTTTGGAGAAGTGGACTCTTTATCTTGACTTATTTATAGCAATATTTGTTAATGGATTGGAAAATACTCATTAGATCATGGCAGCATTTTGGAGGAAGGGAATCTTGATCTTGATGTATTTGAGAGCAACCTTCATTATGCTTAGGATTATGTGGGTCCATGCAAGATCATAGAGGTTCAAACTAGACCCTTAAGTGGCAATGAAAATTCAAAAAAATAGAGTTAGGCAACTTGACAAAAATTTGAATATGTTATTAACATAATTTGAAAAATATGTAAGAAAAATATAATTTATAGAAAATTGAATGTATTTTCTAAGCTACTAGTCCTTTATTGGAAAAAAGTAAATCTATTTTGTGAAAAATTGAAATTTCAATGCAATAGTACTAAATTTTCAAAAAAAAAAGGTAGGTGTATGTCTGACCAACCTAAGTACAAGCAAAAAATATTTTTTTGAAACTTTCAATATAAGTAGAGGACACATGCTTGAATGTGCCATAATTTTTTTGTAATTTTTTGGCAAGTAAATAATTAGTTATGATTTTTTTATTAGAGCTTTCTAAAATTATTTTAAAATGTTTTTTTCTGACCACCATAACTTGGTCAAAAATTTATGAAATTCATTTTTTTATCCTATCTAGAATGGGAAGCATAGAATGTGACACATCTTTCGGATTTGAAAAATGTGAAATAGTTTGAGAATTATACAAGTTTTTCAATCAACCTATCAATCAACACTTTAGTCGTAATGTATGTAGAATCAATAATAATTATCTATTAAATTTAAAATAAGGAATATCTTATATTGGTGGAAAGCTGACAAATTTTTCAATAAATCCTTTTCATTTCATTAAATTTGGATAAAAAAAAAGTCATCAACCACAAGGGTGAACTTTGGAAAACTAAGGAAGTTTTCTAAACATGTTTTTTTAGTTGACTTTCTAGGTATAACACACCCAATCCAAATCCCAAGGCAACCCTAAGGTGAATCCTGAGGCTACCAATTTTGTTAGAAAAAATGGATCATATCCATCTAAAATGGATATCCTTTATAAACGAATATCCGATTGAAACAGATATACATTACCTTCAGTATTTATAATATTTTATATTATTTTTAATAATACATAATATATATATAATATATACTATATACTATATACTAATATATTATATTATAAATTGTATTATATTATATATTATATACTATATATAGTATATATATTATACTATATATATTATATATATTATACTATATATATATTATATATTTATACTATATATATATTATATATTTATACTATATATAGTATATATGTTATACTATATATAATATATATTATATATTGTATACTATATATAGTATATAGTATATATATTATATACTACATTATAATATACATATATATAGTGAGAGAGAGAGAGGGGGGAGTGAGAGAGAGTTATCTAAGCAGGGTGGGAGGGATAGGGCGAGGGAGAGACCTAAGAGGGAGAGAGGGAGAAACCTAAGAGGGACAGAGAGTGAGAGAGAGAGTTATCTAGGTAGGGTGGGAGGGAGAGACCTGAGAGAGGGAGGGAAGGAGTGAGAGAGAACGACAGTTATCGAGGAAGGGTGGGAGGGATAAAGGGAGGCAGAGACCTAAGAGGGAGAGAGGGAGAGAGGGAAAGATCTGAGAGAGGGAGGGAGGGAGAGAGAGAGGGGAGAGGTGAGGGAGTGAGAGAGAGATAGTTATCTAGGAATGGTGGGAGGGATAGATAGAGGGAGATACATGAGAGAGAGAGGGATAGAGGGAAGGAGAGAGCTTAGAGAGAGAGAGGGAGTGTGAGAGTTATCTAGGTAAGGTGGGAGGAAGAGACCTGAGAGAGAGGGGGGGTAAACCCACAAAAGTGGTTTACAATTTGAGTGAGGAAGGAAAAGTGGAAAAAAATGACCCCATACAAAAAAAATTGATTTTTGGGGTTCAAATGAACCCTTTGGTTTGAGCGAACCAAAAAAGGGTTTGAATGAACCCTGGTTCATGCGAACTAGTTAAATGCAAGGTGGACCCCATCCCACCAAAAAAAAATGAAAACCCTTTTTTGAAAGGGGGTTCGCTCAAACCCCCCTGGTTCAAGCGAAACCCCTTTTCCCACCCCCTTGCTCTCTAGCAAAAAAAACCCAAAATTTTTTCCCTTCGAAGCTCAGGTTGAGGATGAAAATGGAGGAGACATCACAAACCCAACTAGAATCAGGTAGTCCTCAGAATGATCTATCCAACAACTATAATTTTAATATGTTTTGGTTTTATTATCTATTTGTTTTTTAAGTTCTATTAAACATAGGTTTTTCAACGAAAATGAAGCTCTTTGTTCTGCACATGTGGAAAAATAGAATATTATAAAAAAATTTTGAAAAATATGAGTGCACCAGATATTGAATTACTTAATCCAACAAAAATAAAATTTTTGATGCATACCAAAAAAGTTACGTGTTATATGGTCTTCCTATGTCTAAATTGTAATTGGTTTGACTTCAAAACTTGATTAAGGAAAAAATATTCAATAAAACACTATCTAACTAAGTGGAAGCACTAAATATCAGAGTTACAAATTTAAATTTGAAAGAATTAGAATTTTATCATTCATGGAAAAAAAATTATGTGTTATACAGTGAGAGTCACTCCTTAAAATGTTGTTTTTTGAAAAAAAACTAGTTTTTGAGGGATATGGAAAAAGAGGTGCAATATGATTCCAAATTTTTTGAAAAAATGTATTTAGAATCTACAAACAAAATGTCACGAAACTCTGGTTTGCATCATCTTCAAATTCCTCACGGTTTAGCCGCTATAAGTGCTTGAAAGTGAAGATTTAGTAAGAAAAAATTATTTCAGTGTTCAGTTTGGCCAAAAATTGTAAACCACTATTGTGGGATCACCTACGGAAAGATAAAGTTATCTAGGCTAGGGTGGGAGAGAGAGGGGGGCTAGGAGGGATAAAGGGAGGGATAAAGGGAGGGACATACCTAAGAGAGAGTGACTAAGAGAGTTATCTAGGTAGGGTGGGTGGGATAGAGGGAGGCATAGATGAGAGACACATGAGAGAGAGAGGGGAGTGGGAGGGATAGAGAGAGGGAGAGACCTAAGAGAGGGGGAATTATCTAGTTAGGGTGGGTGGGAGAGACTTGAGAGAGGGCGGTTGGAGGGATAGAGGAGGGAGCATTCTAAGAGAGAGAGGGAGGGAAGGAGGGATACAAAGAGAGAGAGGGAGAGACTTGATAGAGAGGGGAAGTGGGAGGTATAGAGGGAGGGAGAGACCTAAGAGAGAGAGGGGGGTTGGAGGGATAAAGGGAGGGAGAGACTAGAGAGAGAGAACTATCTAGGTAGGGTGGGAGGGAGAGACTTGAGAGAGAGAGGGAGTTATTTAGGTATGGTGGGAGAGAGAGACTTGAGAGAGAGATTTATCTAGGTCCTAAGTGGGAGGGAGATACTGAGAGAGTGTGAGAGAGAGAGAGAGTGCACAAGAGTGTGTGTTATATCTAGGTAGGGTGAGAGGGAGAGACCTGAGAGAGAGAGAGGGAGGGAGTGGGAGGGATAGAGAGAGGGAGAGACCTAAAAGAAGGGGATGGGGTTGGAGGGATAGAGGGGAGAAGAGACTTGGGAGAGAGGGAGAGATAGAGGGAGTGGGAGAGAGGGGATTGGAGTGAGAGAGAGTTTTCTAGGTAGGGTAGGGAGAGAGAGAGAGAGAGAGAGAGAGAGAGAACCCTCCTCCATATAAAGAACTCTTAAAGGCTTGTCATGAAGGAAGGATGGATTTGAAGATGTTTCTTTCTCACATTGACCCATGCTTGTTGGAATGTTTGGTTCTTCTTTGTGGGATTCCATGTTTTTATTATATTAAGATCTTGTAATTAACATATAAAATATAATACCTTAGATAAAATAAGATTTTAATTCAACAATTTTGATGTTTGTTGCTTAAAATAAAAATAGACCAAAATTAAGTTATATCTCCCAATGATGATAATGATATTGATTTATAAAATGATAGATTCTTCCTTGAACTAGACTTGTGAGTCCAATAAAGATGATAAAGATAAATATTGATAAAGTGTACTTGGACTAGACTTGTGAGTCCAAGCAAACTTGATAAAGAGTGGAGGTTTCCAAATCAAGTGTAGCTTTGAAGCTCTCAAGATGGTATATCCACAAATGATATAAGATAAAGATAAAAGATAGGAGATCCAAATTAAACTTTGATAATGATAAGAAAAGATATCAAAAATTTGTCCACTCTTCAAATCTTATCAAGGAAAATGAAATAATACCAATGAAAGATATGTTTTAGCTTTGTTTATTTGATAGTTTGGTATTTTACCTTTGATTTTTTCTTTGTTTCGAAATTTTTTGATTTTCAATGATTTTTTAATTTTTGCAAATTTTTCAAAGATTAGAAACACACAAAGATATAATGAAAAAGGAAATTCCTTAGACTCAAATTTTAATGGATATCTCCCCTTCAGTTTCAAGTGGAGATGACAATCTTTAAAACAATTACGTATGCAAGACACATTAACAATCCTACTCAAGTGGGTATGGCCAATAAGTTTTGACTAGGCTTTACAAGCTTAATTAGGGGTATCCTCTAGATATAACACAAGGGTACGTGAGGCCTAATTCATAAATGAAAGGGAATAATTCCAAATAGTCAAGAGGAGAGGGTAACCCACTCTCCACCTTCACTTTTCTAAGGTATAAAGTTCCTAGACGCTCAACCTAGATTGACATGATTCCACTTCCAAGAGGTGTGTCTTTTGATTCACCCCCTACTCTTTATACTCCACTGAAACATAGGTGTTGAGGTCATCCCCTAGAGTGTTCACTTCTCTAGGTATGCCCCCTCAAAATAAAAATAAGATCACTTATTTTTATTCCTCAAGATCATCACTAGTGCAAGAGGAGAGCATAAATAAGTAGATCTTGGGGATTTAAAAGACATTTGTTTATTTATTTTAGAAGAAAATGTGTAAATTAAATAAATTATTTAAATTTATTTAAAAGAGTCTGAGTGTTAGCTAATTAAATAAATTTTGAAAATTATTTAATTATAGAGGACCAAAGATAAATTTAATTTAATTTAATTTAATGTTGGAAGGAACATGATAAGTGATGAATAAATTAAATAATTAAAAAATATTTAATTAATATAGATATGATAAACATGTTAAGATAATTAAATAATTAAAAATTATTCAATTAATATAGATAGAAGAAATGACAAGGATAATGATGAAATGATAAGATGAAAATGCATTAGTCATTTTTAGGTGTCTACAATTTTTGTCTTCTAGTCTAACATATATTGATGCAAGCTAACTTATAATACAATTAAATGTATTTTAATGGTCTACAATAGAATCACCATCTTTCATCTTTAAAGAATACAGCCATCTTTTGAGATACAACTTGTTAGACAAAATTTTTATTTGATAAATTTCACCTACCCTCTTCCACAGCTTGTATGTAGTGTCCTCTGTGGAGACATTCAAGAGGAGATAATCCACAAGACACTATTGAATGGTTCCTCATGCCTTCTTGTCCAACATTTTCCAATGTTAATCAAATATTATAGTTGGCTTGGTTTCTTGTGAAACTGGCAACCACTAATCTCTCTTCAAGAAGATCCTCCATATTTAATGTCCACATTTCGTATCCTGTGCCATTGAATTTCTCAATATCCTGGCAAGAGGTAGAAGCCATGGTATATAATCTTCTTCACAAATATAAAATATACAACAAAACAAAAGCTCCCATTACAACTAGAAAACCTTCAATACTTAAGAGAAAGGCGTCCCTCTCTCAACATAACCTTTAGCTTTAATACCAAATGTTAAAAACAAGGTGAAGATAAGCTACAATATTAACTTATGAAAGTGATTACAAACTGAAAAATTAGATTACCAAATCAGATCTATATATGTGATTGCACATTCAACATTAATGGAAAAATCAACAAACCATACGAGACACTATATTTATGTGGAGAAACCCTTTCAAGAAAAAAATTCATATGAAAAGATAGGGAAATTATATTATTAATCTTTAGAATTTAAGAGATACACAACAATACACTTCACTACTATTCTCTAATCAATTTTCCTGGAACATCTTGTTAATTGGAAGGACTCAACATAAAGCTACCATCCCATGACTCCAATTTATAGAAACTTGTGGGAGGGAAAACCAAAATTGGTAAGCCAAAACAAGAGGTAAACACCACTTACAAAAACCCACATCTACCTCTTGGACAACCAATAAAAATAATTAAATATTTAATTCACTTCACATGACTTCTCTCATGGATGCCTAGCCCATAGCCAATTAGGATTATAACTTCTTGATGCTCTTTGACTCCCTGATGGAACATGAATGGACACCAAACTCCTCCCCCACTTGGGTGCCTAAGGCATGACCTTTCACCTTCCAAAATTGGATGCCTATGAAGGATATTTTGTTCATTATGCCATGTAACTTCCATCGACATTAAATCCCATCTTTAAAATATAATTACAATATGTCAATATTTAATGATTTTCTCTCATGTCCCCTAGAGCATATTATGAGGAATGTGGAGACATAAGAATGACATAGGAATAGAAGGTTAATGTCACCTTTTCGTAACAATTGGGTGGCATAGAATAAGAGAAAACCAAGTAGGTAACCTTGGAAAAGGGTTGTAGCCCAAACACATTAGTTATTCCGGTTAGTTCCAAAGGCAATGAAACCTAGCCTACCTAGGTACAAGCCCCAACATAACCCAACCACAACCCTCAGGATATTTAGTGTAGAAGAAATGCCATCTTTGTAAATGGCAACAAGAGAGGAATCAAGTTGGATATCACTAACCTTCACTTATTGTAGTAGAATGACAATGGTGTGATTATTATAGATAGACCATTTAACGCAATAACTACATGATGGGATTGCCAATCTCTCTACATTCCAAGACTATTTGTGACAAGTTATTGAGAGTTGATGATTTCATTATCTATGAGGAGAGTATTAAATTGATTCATTGAGATGAGAGCAAGTGGTTGAATAGTAGTGCTAAGAGAGCACATCTCCCTTGAAGAGGACCAAGATCATGATCTTGTGGGACTATCTATGGGAGTTCTCATAGAACTAATTAGATAATAGGAAGATCTTTAAGGGCTAATTGAAGGAATTCTCAAAGGGCTACTAGGCTAAGAGGATATGCTAGTGGGGAGGATGCCAAAAAGGGGAGGTTGATTGGATTCAATCTTTTAGGAAATGTTTCCACATATTTTAACATTACATCTTTGTAGGATAAAGGGCATAGGAGGAGGGTGGAATGGTGAGAGCAAGAGAAGCTAAGGGGGTGGGTAATCATGATGGGAGGGGCCAATGAAGAGGAGGGTTGTTATGAATGAACAAATACATTTTTTTTAAAGTCTCTTACTAGATAATAACTAGCTAAAATTAATTCTAGTTGAATCTACGACTAAATTTGACTTTAAAAAATGAAAGTTAAAATTACTTGAATGTCCTTATCTAAAATTGAAAAAAAAAAACAGAAATTAAATTCAAATCTAAATTATATTCAAACTAAATACTAAATCTAACAATAATAATAAAAATAAACTATTTAAACACTAAACTATTACATCTAAAACAAATAAATAAAATCAACTTCTAAATAAATAAATAAAAATAATCAAAATGAACTGTTCACCCTATATATTCAAACCTTATACTCATTTAAACACAATTCATGGTCCAACTCAAAAGTAAATGTCACTACTAACTTCCAATGCAATAATACAATATTATATTTTTTAAAACGTTAGAACAAATATTTAAACAAATATTATAACGAAAAAATTCCCACCATAAGTACTGTTGTTACATTCAAATTATTTTATTTATTATCTTCTATTTCTTATTCTCAAAGTGTAATTAAATGAATATTTAATTTAATTAAGGTGAACCGAATCTTGAGAGAGGACATTTCCTATAATAGTAAGAGCATGCATTATTATCTCACGGGCTCTTAATGTTTGAGTAAATTAAAAATAATGTATAATATATTATTATCTTAATTTGTCACATGATAATGATTATTTTTTATATAAAAAATTAAAGAATTGATATCTTAAAAATTAAGTGAGTTTAGTTAATGTTTCTTTACCAAAATTATTGAATAAATCATTCCTATCATACGAAATTTAAATTGAATATGACAAATAGGTAATAGTAGCCACTCAATTTAACACTAAAAACTAGATAATAATCATTGCTCTCATCACACAAATCTAAAACCTTTAATTGTGTTGGTGTAGAATAACAAGACATCATAAGATGTCTCTCTTTTGCATGTTAACTAGGGAACATAATGATGAGGGCTTTGGACATTCAAACAAAAGGAGAACTTTTGTATTTCATTAATAACTCATTTACTCCAATTCCAATAAAGACTATTAAGGAGAATATGACTTAATCTTGAAAATCACAAATTTCTTATTTAAATCATTAATTTTTACTATACATTAATTTGTAGTGTTTATTATAGGATTTATAAATATTAAAGTATTTGTATATAATTATATTTTTTTATTGAAAAATGTAAAAAATGAAGTTGACTTAATCTTGAAAATCACAAATTTCTTATTTAAATCATTAATTTTTACTATACATTAATTTGTAGTGTTTATTATAGCATTTATAAATATTAAAGTATTTGTATATAATTTATAATTTTAAAAAAAAAAATTAAAAAATATTACAAAAGGAAGACAGTCAATAGACTATAATGGAGACACATAGTTAATAGTTCATAATCAACATATAACCATTCATTCATGTATATAATTATACTTACCAAAAAGTAATGCTATTTTTTTATAATATTTTTAACGTAACATGCAAAATTTAATGATTTTAGATTGATTTCATTTTTAGTTGTCTTTGAAATTTTAGTTATGATTTTTTTAAAAATGAAATATCTATTTATGAATGAATTAAAATAATAATATAAATATTAAAAAAAAATAAAAAATTAAAATTTAGTCATAAAAAATATGATAAAAAGGTAAGAATGTAAAGTTTAGCAAAAATGTCATAAATATCAATAGAATGAGGATAATATTTAGGGTAGAAATTAAAAAATGTTGTAATGAATGAATGCAATAATATAGAGATGAATAAGAAAGAGGGAATATCATTTTAGCATAAATAAAATTAAACAATACAATCATATTGTCTATAAGAGACAATTAGTAGAACAAAATCTCAAAATTAGAGGTGAACAAACATCACTTCAAATAGGCGAATAGAGAAAGTGAAAATTGTGAAACCCTAGTGGACGAGAGGGATTATCTTACTGTAGACGTGGATTTTTGTGCAGGGTGAAGCTTGGCTCCCTATGTAAAAAATTTATGTGTTCTTCCTTCATTGCGAATTGGGTGACTAACAAAGGAACAAAGACCTCAAAACCCTTGTTGCAGATGTGGCTGAAATCTGAAGCCCGTATTGCAAGACACTTTTCACCAACATATTTAAACAGAGATTTGGAAAAAATGGAAGATTCCCATGACACCAAAAATGGAAGGATTGATCAAACGAGTGAAGATAATGATTCCCCTATTTAAAATGGAAAAGAAAAAGAAATTCAAGAGCCAACAAATGTGGATCAAGGTAAAACTTTAGAGTTTCAGTTGCCTGATGAGTTTGTTGATTTAATAGCTAAAAATAAAGCTAGAACTGCCATTTTGTTCTTTTTGAGAGGAATCCCCACAGAGCTAATTTTTTATAAAGGGGAAAAGATGAACTGGGAAAACAGGGGATGGGAGATTGAAACAATAAAAGGTTTAGGAAAAAGATATGTGTCTTGCATGTTCAAGTCTGTTGAGCATGCATAGGTACTTCTACAATATGGGACATGGATAATTTATGGGAAAATTTGTTATCTTCAAGCTTGGACCTTTGACTCTCACCCTGAAGGCCCTTCTCGATCACATTACCCCATGTGGTTGGAATTGTCATTTTTAAACTTAATTTTCAGACTGTATCTTAAAGACATTGTGGCCCAACTTGGTAAAGTGTTATGGTGCAAACAAAGTTCATACAAGTTTTCTAGTTTAAGAGTTCACCCAAGGGTGTGTGTGGAAGTGGATTTGACCAAACCTCTGCCAGACAATATTAAACTGTATGGTCCATGTTTTGAAATAGATCAACCTATAGACTATCTAAATAAGCCTAATTCTTGCCTTTTTTGTAGACAATAAGGCCATTTGATCTATGATTGTTTAGTTTAGAAAACCAAGTTTGCTCCTTCTCAACCTGTAATGGCTCTATTTAACACCGTTAATAATCCTACTATTAATCCTCCTTTTATCATTAAAGCCCCTTCACCACCTTCCTCTCAATCTAATGCTATTCTTCCTTCCCTTGGTGGGAATTCCCCCTCAAATTCTCTACCTGCTAGCCCTTCTTATAAAGAAGTGATTATGTCTGATGAATGGAGAGTTGTTAGGAAGAGAAAGGAACCATCTTCCTCTTCTTCATGGCTTCCTTCCTCTACCCTTGAACATTCTCCCCATTCTTCTCGAGGTCTATTGAAGTCTCCTAGTAGTTTTGTTTCTCCATCTCCTAATTCTAGACATAGGTCTAGATCTCCACCTGTTGCTAATGAAAGACTGAATGATGAACAAGTGGTTTCCCTCTCTAACTACTTTGGAGTTTTTCCACAAGAAGATGATAATAGCCTTGTTAATTAATCATGAATTGCAAGATTTTATCTTGGAATGTGAGAGGGATTGCTCACTCACATGAAATTTAAAGCTAAAGACATAATTTTGAAATGGAGACCAAACATCCTTTTCTTACAAGAAGTTAAGTTAAGTAATGAACGTTTAAAAGTGACTTTGTTCAATCTTTGGAAAGATGCTTTCTTCATTCATACTTTGCATAATGAAGGTAGTAGAGGAGTCATGCTTGGATTATCTCCTTGGATTTCTAAAAATATTATCAATAAAGGGGAAGATCCATCTCATAGTTGTGTTTGGGCTCTTTCTTTTATTAATGGATAGCCTAGTGGGTTTTGTTCCATATATGCTCCCAATAATTCTATTGCTAGATCTAACCTTTGGGAGTGGATGTCTAATTTCCTCCCTACTGTTGATTGAGTGTTGGGGGAGACTTTACTATGGTCAAACATCATAAAGATTGTAGCTGGTTTAATTATTTCAAGCTTAGCCATGATGAATTTAAAAAATGGATATATTATCAAAACATTGTTGGAGTAGTAGACCTCATTTGTAATAACTCTTCCAATTATTCCAACAACTAGTTTACATGGTCAAATTGTAGATCAAGAAATGATAGGAAGCTAAGCAAACCAGATCGGCTCTATATTTCCCATAATCTTAATTTGGAGGTCTCTCCTTCAGGTTCATGTGTGCAAGTTGATTACTCAACTACCTTATCTGACCATTTTCCTATCATATGTTCCATTTCTTTCACCAATAAAGATGCTTCTTCTACTGAACTTTCATATAAGCTTAACACTTCTCATTTAAAAGATGTTGAATGTGTTGTTGCTTTGGTGGGAATTTGGGACTCTATTCCAAAACCTCAAGAGGGAGAATCATGGACTGAATAGTGATATGCATCCCTAACACAATGCATTACCTTTATGCGGTCCCTTGGTAGGAGGAAGGCCTGGAGATATAAACAAAGAGAAATATCTCTTCAAGGGAAATTGGAACATGCTAGGAAACAATTAAATGTGGATCCTCATATAACGAAATGACTCAAAACACTATTGTTGTTATTGAAGTGCAACCATGAAAATTAGATCATTATAAGGCTTAGGGGGCCAAAATCAGAGCTAGACTTCATTGGATCAAAGAAGGGAATAAATGATCTAAGTTTTTCTTCAACTATCTTCATTACAAACATAAAAAAAGAAAAAATAGGGGCTATAATGGATGGAGGTAGATTACTCTCTGACCTTGCTGAAATTACTAATTTATTCCATAGTTTCCATGAGAAATTATTTAAAGAAGAGGATAATTAGAAATATTTTCTGCAGAAGATGTGAAAGACTTTATTCCTAACATGATTGACCCATAATCAATTTTTGGATCGAGTTCTCTCTATGGAAGAACTTGAACGTGCTCTTTTCTCTATGAAAACTAATAAAAGTCCTAGATTTGATGGTCTTCTAGCTGAGTTTTATCAAATAATGTAGCCACATATTAAAGATGACTTTTATATACTTTATTTGGAAGCACTTCAAAAGGGCTCCTTAGGCCCTACAATTAACAAGGGTTAATAAAACTTATCTTGAAAGGGAAAAATGAAGACACTATTGCTAGTTGGTGACCAATTACTTTGTTGAACACCTCTTATAAAATTATTTCCAAAGCATTAGCAATCAAAATTAAACCTATTGTACAAATAATAGTGAGAGTTGAACAAACATGATTTATTAAAGGAAAATTTATTCTTGAAAATCTCATGCTAGCTTGGGAGACTATAAAATGGGCCCAACAATCATGCCAAAATGTATTAGTGGTTAAGCTTGATTTTGATAAATCGTATGATAGAATTTGTTGGCGTTTCATTCTTAAAATATTATAGTGGTTGGGTTATGGTCCAAGGATCCAAAAGCATATTCAAATGCTATTTAAAGATGCAAATTCCCACCTTGTAATTTGTGGCAACAAAAAAGTATCCCTTCTGCTTTTCCTTACTTGTTTGGACCCTCCTTGTGAACTGAGCTTAAGATTTCCTTGATTTAGTGTTGTAATGTGGTTGACACATTCACATTAGGTCTTGGGCCCTTGCAAACTAATGGATATAAACTGTACCTTGCTAAAGTGTTGTGAAGTAACACACTTTCACACTTTTCTAGGCTTGTCATTAATAATTGGGCTTTATTTTGCTTTAATTGGCCTTAATTTACATCCATAAGACTTAATTTATGTATATTTTTTAGGATAATCCTGAAAAAATCATTTTAAACATCAAAATCTAGAAAAACCACCTCAAAAAGCTAAGTTGGGACTCATTCGCCACCCTGGGCAAATGAGTCCCCTTAGGTGGGACCCATTCACCCATAATGGCGGATGAGTTCCATTTAACTCAAAATTAAAATTAATTCAAATTTTTGGTGGGATTTTATTCTCCTAGATCTAATGTTGGCTTGTAGTGTTGTAATTTCAGGAATTCTTGCATAATTGAGTATAAATACAAGGTTCTTTCACTCATTTTCTCCTAACAAGCAATCAAGTGATCCCAAGCATTCAAGTGTTCATCCTTATAGAAAGTTTGAGTTTACAAGAGCATTCAAGAGTCTTCAAGAGCATATTATCAAGCATTTTAGAGCAACATTCAAGCATCAATCATCATGTCAAAAATTTCATGCATCATGTTTGTTATTGTGCTAACAATTGTGATGTAGGGTTTTATGATTCAAACAAGTGTTTCATTGAAGATCAACATCATTCAATCAAGAATCAAGATCTACATCCATTTCAGCCATTTCAAGCATATTTGCAACACTTTATTGCAAGGGTTTGGTCTAGGTTTCAAATTTTCTAAGGAGCAACAATGGAGAAAAGTTGTTAAAGAGATAAAAAATTGTCAAAGTTGTCATCAAGCCTTGGAGATACTTGGAGAACACCTACAAGTTGGAAATTAGGGTTTTAGATCTAGAAATCAATTAGGAAGGACATAGCAAACTGAGAAGAGTAGGATCATACTTTGAAGCTTTAGAAAATCCCAATTGGATTGATTCTCCACTTCTGGTGAATGAGTCCCAATTCCAGTCAAAATTTAGATTTTTTGTAGATTTGGATACCCTTTTGGCATATTCTTGTTCCCGCATAGTTTTCCAAATTTTGGAATGATTTGCCCAGCTTGGTGAATGAGTCCCAGTCAACATTAAATTCAAATTTTCTAGTGTTTCAGACCTCCATCCAGCCATTTCCAGATTCTCAAGTGCACATATTTCTTTTTGTAGATTTTTGTGTTGTTTCATTTACTTTTCTAAGTCATTTTGTAGGTCATTGCATTGAATTAGGGTTTAGTGTTTCATCTTGCATTTAATTGTCTTTCCCAAGTCTAAACTTGGTGGTGAACCCCTTATTTGTTTACATTCATCCCGCGGGACAACCCTACAACAAGATCTCTTTCTCTTTTGCATTGAGATCTCTAGGCTTATCCTTGAGTGAAACTAAGGAGAAGGAAAGTGGGTTGTTTTATGTCCTAAACTATATATAACAATCCTCTCCCCATTTTCACATTGTTTCATTTTAGTGAACCTGCATTTAGAACACTTTGAAATCTAATTTGGAGTGCTTCATCATCCTAGATTTTTATTGCATTAACATTGCATTAGGATTTGCATTAAAGTTAATTGGCATTCTAGGGTTTCAAATTTTGTATTAGTGAAAGCTCATATTGCTTGCATTTTTGCATCTCATTTCATTAAAAATCAAATAAAATATGCATCTGCACTTAGTATTTACATCATACAACATAATAAGCATAAAAATCAATTGGAATTTTTTGAAAAATTTGAAAAAAATCCCTACTTGGATTCATTCACAACCTTGGGAGAATGAGTCCCTTTGCATTTTCTAGCATTTAAAGTATTTTTATGAGTTTTTTTTTTGTTTTTATTACCTTTTTGTTTCAGTTAGCAGATCTTCTGTTTCACTCAATTCATTGCATCTAGTCTAAATTCATCTATCTTGCATATTGCTTAAATTCAAAATTGCATTTACAACATTTCATTCTACATTGTTTCATAGATTAGAATATGAAATTAGCATCATGGATATGTGCTTTAGTAAGCTTTGGATGTCCTTGAAGTCCTTAGTGGATGTATCAAGTTGTGATTTTGGAGATGACTCTAATGAAATTGAACTGACTCATGCTCCTCTAACTCCTAATGCATGTCATCCTCGTGATGTTGACATCATTGGAGAAGATGATGACAACATGAATAAGTTCCTAAATGATTGTCTTAACAACCTTGAAGCTAATGCATCCTTTTACCCATTAATGGAACAACCAACACCCCCTACAATACCACCTCTTGAGATGTTTGGTTACTTACATCCTGAAACTAAGACAACAATTGAACCTGAGTTCCCTACAATAGGAGAACCTAGTTCCTCTAAGCAAGTAAACACTCAACCATTCTATGTTAACAATTTGACAAACACTCCCATCAACCTAGAAGAGACATATGGAAAAGGATTCACAATCTTAAGTAAACAAGGATGTGATACAACAAGTGAACATACAATTCATCAAATCCTAGAGAAAATACCAATTGAAGAAACTAAAGGGTTAGGATATCAAGACCCCCCTCTCAACATAAGTTCTAAAGAATACCTAAGGCTTCATAGTGATGGTATGATAGTCTTAGATCCTCCTCCTGATATAAATGTCCTCCTTCCTAAAGAGCAAACCATGCCTTCTAAGGATAAGGATAACAAAGAAAAGATCATCTCAGGACCTCCTACCCTAATCCCATCTAGAGAATTTGGTGAATCTAGCAAGCGTAAGAGGCCCTACAAGCTACAGAAACTAAAGTTCCCTTGTCCATCACCTTAAAGTGAAAGGAAACTACAAATGCTTCTAAACAAAGAACTCATAACATTACCACCAATGAAAGACAAGCTAATACTATATCCTAAAGATGCAAATGTTCCACATTATAGATATCACAAAACTCTTGGACATAGTACTGATGAGTGTCATGCATTCAAATTAGTATTGAAAAGCTTTCACTTTGATGGCAATGATTTCCATTGAGTGATAGTATAACATACCCTTCTATTTCTTGCCATGTAATAGTTGTAGAACATCACATTCTTACCATTACATGACCTTTACCATCACCCACCTTGACTCATTCTTGCCTTGCATTAAGTGGGGGAAAGAATTTGATAGCCTTGTCCTAGTAGTGCATTTGTCGTTGTCCCTTTGGCTACTTGTCCACCTTCTGCATACAATGAACAAGATTGGGATGTGGATGACCTGCTTTAGGTTGACTCACATGTTCCTTACTAATCTTTTGCATTTTTTCTTTTTCATTTCTCTTTTGTTTGATTGCATGTGCATGATGTGATTCCCCATGAAATTTTATTTGATGTCTCTCTCTCTATGTGACATTCCTCTATTTGTACCTTCATTCTTCTCTATGTCATAAATCTTTTTGCCTTTTCCTTTATCTTTTCATTTGTCTTGTGTTTTCCTTTTGGGGATGACGCAAGGTTTCGATACATTCATGTCTCTTCCATGTTGACCTGAAAGGTTTCTCTTTGTCTTCTTTTTCTTTGTGTCATTCTTCCAGTTCTATGTGTATTCAAGGAATGATGACAGTTCCAGGCTCTCTAAAAACATTGTAGCAAGAACATACTGAACCCAAATCTATAGATCCCTTATGTGTTTAGATTTTAGTTTTGGGGGCAACCCCTCTCTTGTCCTTTCTTTTTGCATGACGTAGCTTTACTTGGAAACATATGACTTGGCATAGGGCTTTCCAAGTAGGCTCTCATGTCCTCTTTTCTATTTGCATATATCATTTTCTACTTTAAAGTAATTGCTCATAGCATGGTGTTCAACAATTTATTTAAAGTGGGGGCATACATTGGCATTATTCTCACATTTTCCCCTTTTCATGGTTCATAGTGCAGTATTTTTACTTCATACGATGCGTTTTTCGCTTTGTGGTGACATTGGTTGTGATTTCCCTCAAGAGTGTGATCTCTCTTAGCATATTGCATTCCTCTTAGTGGCTTGATGAGACACACTCCATCCCCTAAGTTGCAAATTTTCTATTATTTGATTGGTCCTCTCTTGGAGACAATAGGAACAATTTCCCCTAAGTTAAAGACCTTGCATGAATTAAACAAGACTCCTTTGAACATTAATCCTTATTTTTATATGGCCACCTTGTATAACACATCTTGCATGCCTGTGGAGCCATCTTGTTTTTTCATGAGTTCCAAGCATACAAAGTTTTTCTTGCCTCATGAAGCTCGAAGTTCATTGTTCATGAGCTCCAAGCATATGAAGTTTTGCTTGTCTCATGAAGCTCGAAGGTCATTTCTATGTGGTGCCTTATTAAAGTTATCAAGAGGTATAACTTTGGTATGGTTTTTGACAGGAAGCCCAATCTGAGGCATGAATTTCCCTTAGCCACTCGCGTGTGAGTGCATACCGACTAGGTGTGTATGTGTCTCACCTCTTTGGATTTCTCACCTAGAAAACAGCCTAAAGTTTTGTTACCTTAGAGTGAGTATGCATTTTTCAGAAAAAACAACCTAGATCTGATCCACATTGTGTTGGAAAAATGGTCGAAGCTTGATCCGCCCCTTTTCCTTGTTCATTTTGTTTCATTTTCTTTATGTCTTTGACAATGAATGCTTGTTCCTTTATGATTCTCTTTATCATTTTCATGTGTGTTGTTTTGTGCCTATTTTGGTTTACCATGGGATCTTGGTCTTGGGAGCTTGATCACCCCTCTTTATTTTTGTCTTCCCATCTTATCGACATTGGTGCACTTGGACCCCTCTTGGTGTGTGTTTGTCTACTTTAGTGTGAGTTTGAAGCAAGTTCATCCTCTCACTAAAGTGAGGGATAAATGTGGCAACAAAACATGTATCCCTTCTACTTTTCCTTGCTTGTTTGGGGCCTCCTTGTGAATTGAGCTTAAGATTTCCTTTATTTAGTGTTGTAATGTGGTTGACACATTCACATTAGGTCTTGGGCCCTTGCAAACTGATGGATATAAATTGTACCTTGTTAAAGTGTTGTGAAGTGTTGTAACACACTTTCACACTTTTCTAAGGTTTTATTGATTAATTACACCTAATAAACCTCTTTTTAATCTTAATCTTGCCTTATCTTAAGTGTTGTAAAGTTTTGCAACACACTTTCACACTTTTATAGGCTTGTCATTAATAAATGGGATTTATTATGCTTTAATTGGCTTAATTTACATCCACAGGCCTTAATTTATGTATATTTTTTAGGATAATCTCGACAAAATCATTTAAAACATCAAAATCCAAAAAACCCACCTCAAAAAGCTAAGTTGGTACTCATTCGCTAGCCTGGGCAAATGAGTCCCATTTAACTTAAAATTAAAATTAATTCAAATTTATGGTGGTATTTTATCCTCCTAGATCTAATGTCAGCTTGTAGTGTTATCATTTTAGGAATTCTTGCATAATTGAGTATAAATACAAGGTTCTTTCACTCATTTTCTCCTAACAAGCAATCAAGTGATCCCAAGCATTCAAGTGTTCATCCTTATAACAAGTTTGAGTTTACAGGAGCATTCAAGAGTCTTCAAGAGCAGATGATCAAGCATTTTAGATTAGCATTCAAGCATCAATCATCATGTCAAAGATTTCATGCATCATGTTTTTTATTGTGCTAACAATTGTGATGTAGGGTTTTATGATTCAAGCAAGTGTTTCATTGAATATCAACATCGTTCAATCAAGAATCAAGATCTACATCCATTTCAGCCACCTCAAGCATATTTGCAACACTTTATTGCAAGGGTTTGGTCTAGGTTGCAGGTTTCCTAAGGAACAAGTTTGGAGAAAAGTTGTCAAAGAGATCAAAAGTTGTCAAAGTTGTCATCAAGCCTTGGAGAACACCTATAGGTTGCAAATTAGGGTTTTGGATCTAAAAATCAATCAGGAAGGATAGAGCAGACTAAGAAGAGTAGGATTAGACTTTGAAGCTTCAGAAAATCCCAATTGAACTGATTCATCACTTTTGGTGAATGAGTTCTAGTTCCAGTCATAATTTAGATTTTTTGCATATTCAGATACCCTTTTGGCAGATTCTTGTTCCCACACAGTTTTCCAGATTTTGGACTAATTCACCTAGCTTGGCAAATGAGTCCGAGTCAACATTAAAGTCAAATTTTCTAGTGTTTTAGACCTCCATCCAGCCATTCCAAGATTCTTAGGTGCACATATTCCTTTATGTAGTTTTCTATGTTGTTTCATTTACTTTTCTAAGTCATTTTGTGGGTCATTGCATTGAATTAGGTTTTAGTGTTTCATCTTGCATTTCCTTGTCTTTTTCAAGTCTAAACATGGTGTTGAACCCCTTATTTGTTTACATTCAATCATGAGGATATCCCTACAACAAGATCTCTTTCTCTTTGCTTTGAGATCTCTAGGGTTATCCTTGAGTGAAACTAAGGAGAAGGAAAGTGGGTTCTTCTATGTCCTAAACCATATGTAACAATCCTCTCCCCATTTTCACATTGTTTCATAATTAATAGTGCTATTACACCTTCCTTTGAGTCGCAACGTTCTATAAGACAGGGGTGTCCCCTCTTTCCTTTATTATATGTTCTTATTGCTGACACATTGGGTTATCTTCTTTAGAAAAATGATGCTTATTAGAGGGATTTCCATTCCTTAGGATAAGATGGTTATTAACTCTCATTTGTTGATGACAACATGTTGTTTTTGTAAAATTATGAAGAGGAACTAAATAAAACCATGGACACATTAAATCTGTATTGTGAAGTATCTAGATCCCAATTATCTCATAATAAAACTGAGTTTTTTATGTCTCAAACTGGTTCTATTCCACATTGGATTCCCAAGGATTGGAAGCTTATCAAGCATGGGGAGATAACAAGATATCTAGGCATTCCCTTTGGTTTAGGGGTGTCCCTTTCAGACATGTGGAGATGGTTTTTAAATAGATTAAAAAACAAATTGTTTACCTGGGGTAATAAATTTTTATCCTTGGTAGGTAAGATCCAGGTTGATAACAATTTTTTATTACTATGCATGTGAACTACTCATCTTGTTGGATTCCTTCCAAGCAAGGATATGAGGATTTAAATAAGATGATTCAAAAATTTCTTTGGTCTAAATGGGATGGCAATATTGGTTTCATTGTTGCTTCTTGGTTTCATTGTATTCAATCAAGGAATCATGGAGGACTTGGCCTCATAGACCCTAAAACTCAGCGAACTTTACCTTGCTACTAAATGGATTGTTAGAATTGCTAATGGAGATGAACCATGGAAGATTTTAGTTCATCATTGAATTATGGAAGCTACTGTTAAAAATAAGTGGAAAGCATTCAATTGGTTGGAAAAGATATTAATGCCTCCTTTCTTTAAAATTGAAGCTTCATTTCCTCTTCAGTCTATTTGGAAGGCTTGGTAACAAGTTTCTCACTTCTTAAATTGGAACAATTCTTCCTTGCAACATGGTTTTAGTTTTTCCTCAGCTTTAATTTGGTGGAATAGAATTATTAATTATCACAATTAGCCACTTTCTATTAGCTTCCTAATGCATGCTTATTATTTTTTTAAAAGGGGCATCCATAAATTCAAATATATTTGGGATTTTAACTGTAGACATGTAAAATATACTGATTGATCCCATGCACCTGATCTTGATTTACTAACACCAGTTCATCTGGAATCATCTCCTTTGCTAACCATTTAATCGAATAATCTTTATTTGATTAAATTCATCACATTTCATCTTTTAATTAAATACATCAATTTTATCTAATTAAATCATTATCTCCTATTAATTAAAGAAATTATTATTTTTAATTAATCCTATTCTCCTCTTTTTATTAAATAATTAGGTTGTAAAGTCATCTCCTTTAAATTAAATAAACTAACCTTTATTTGATTTAAGTCTAACACCATCCCCTTTTGATTAAATAAATCCAACTTTATTTAATTAAGTTTGATATTTAGTATTCCTCTCATTTTGATTTATTTAAATCCAAAAATACAAGTCAAATTGTCAAATTAGCTAATCTTCATCTAAGTTAATCAAATCATGATTAATCCTAACTCTAATCCATCAAATCCTCTAGATTTTGCAACTTGTGCATGTAAATCAATTTAATTGATTTATAAATTCATCCATTTTCATTCAAAAAGGCATCAAGTTGGAATATTCTTCAAATTTGAATTCTCCCTCCCAAAAGGACTTGTCCATCCAACAAGGCATTAAAGGCCTCTTACATGTCCTTTTCTTGAGCCAAGTGGCATTAAATCTTCTTTCATCTCCTTCCAACATGTCACTTCTTCAAATTCAATATCCACCTAATAGCATTTATTTGCACATTCATCAAAATGTGCTCCACCTTTCTTCAATAACATGTTGACAAGTGGCATTGTGTTATTGGTTGATCTTTAGTCCCACATTCATCCCATTTTGCATTCCTCCATCCTTCTCCATTATAAATAGAGGCCTTCTATATTTGTTTGATCATCCACAATCCATGTAAAATCACTATGCTCATTTGAATCCACCATTATCATTAATATCATCCATATTGCATCAAAGTTTTCATGGAGTTTCATTAATCATAGCAAGGTTATCAACATTTTGAATCAAGGAGCACACAATCATCATCATCATCATCAAAGCTTTGCAAGGAATTGGGAAATGGCTTCTTTCCACATCAAAGAAGCACCAATTCCCCCATGGGATGCTGGTTTGAATGTTTTGAATAAGTTTTCTTAGCTTTCAATAGATTTCTTTTGATATTCTATCTTTTCTTGTTCATTGCATTTAAATGAATTGCATAGGGAATGATTGTTTTAGACTTGTTTATTGACTAACATTGGATTGTTTGATCATGTTTGAGCAGGTCTAGATCAAGAATTCACATTAACATGTTTGAGTGGGCTTCTTGGCAACATCTCAAACATCACTATGGGTTGGGTGATAAATATAAAAACTTTTTGATCTTTGTACAGTCTTTAGTCCCTATTGACCTTTCTATGAAGCTTTGCACTCCTAAGGAATGCAATTTTGTCAAAGTCTAGAAATGGTTTATCTTTTAGTCTTTTAATTATTTCCCTTTGAAGAAGGTTTACTCTCATATCCTTCCCAAATGGCCTCTTGTTCCTCGTATTAATATAAAGTGGAAATTCAAGTTTACTTCCAAATTTTGGAGCAGATTGAGTGCCCAAATATGGAAATCGAAAGTTGATTTCGATACTCAAGTGTTGGCTTGGAAAATTTTGCATTACAAGCTTTGGGTTGGAGATAGATTGAAATGTATAATTGTTGAGCTAGCTAATTGCCCTTATTGCTTGCATATTGAAAGTATGAAACACATATTTTGGGACTACACTTATGTCATTAAATAGTGGACAACTATTTTTATATCATTTCTTGCTATTTTCCATCATGAATTAAGCTAGAAGGAAGTCATCTTGGGCTTGGGTTTGCAAAATAATGTTATTGTTGATTCTATTAGAAAAGTTAGTCTGAAGCATATTTGGAAAGCTAGATGTTCAACTATGTTTTCTAATAACTATTATCATGCAACTACAACTTTAAGGCTTTACTGTGACATTCTTCTTTAGGTGTCTTATTTGTTTTCGCAACAACAGGTTGTATGCAAGAAGAATTCAAAGGCCACGGTTTAGCTTCAAAAAATTAAAGATCAAGTCTTACAGTTCTAGTCTAATAACAAGTTTTGTCATTGTAAAGTTATACAATATATGAAATGATTGTCCATTTCATCCTTCGTTTGGCTGAGTTGTAATTATGGTTTATTTTTTCTAGTTTCCTTCTTATGACAGTTGTTTCTCTCAGCTACCTATTGGTAGCTCTTATTCTTTGTAAATTGCTTTGATTCAATATAAAAAAAACATCAAAATTCTATGGTAGGATTAGAAAGAATATTTCTTCTCAATTAAAAACTAGATTATGGAGGCCAAAAGAGAAGGAAAACAAGGCTCTAGCAAATAGATTACAATGCCAAAACAAAGATTTGAAAAGAAAATAGATATGGATAGATCAAAGAAAGAAATTACCATCCTTCATCACAAGAGTAAATAGGATTCCTTTGAGAAATGAAAAAATGAAAAAATATTTTCAAAAAATTTAATTATTCAAAATAAACAAGACTTAAAAAAAAAATTCCTTTTATGAAATGAGAAAATTTATTGGCCTACTTGAGATCAAATATAAAAATAGTATAAAGAAAATTATGGAAAAAATGTGATTATCCAAAATCTATCAAAATGTTTTTTTCAAGTTGAATGCAAATCATAGGAGAAAAAGAAGAAATGATGAATGGGTGCCCACGATTTATTGATGATGTTGGTTTTTTATATTAAAGTTTGTGATCTAAACTTTGACTCATTGAAATATAAAGTAAAAAAAAAACTCTAGTGTGGATTAGATTACATAATCTTTCTTTAGAATATTAGAATTCCTCCATCTAAATGGAAATAAAAAATTATATTAGATCATTTATATCAATGGATAAGAATATAAAAATAAAATATTTTAGCTTATATGCACATATATGTATATATATAAAACTAGAAAAAAAATTCACTATTTGTTAAAATCTTTAAATTAGAAGAAGGATACTTGAACCAAAAAAATTAATGGAGTGATCATAAGAATAATGTCCTAATAGGAAGAAAAAAGGGCACTCAAAGGAACAAAAAAATAAAATAGAAATAAAATAGAAAAGAAGATAACACCTCTCTAAATAAAGATCTTATTTTTGAAGAAAAAAGGTAGTACAAAACTAAGAAGAAAATCAAAGGAAGAAATTGGGAATTGTTATGAGACTTTTTTCCCATGGAAGAAAAGTAAAAAAAGAAAATAGAATAAAATTAACTAAGTAAATAAGTAAATAAATATAAGAACTAATGTAATAGTTCCTGAAAGAAAATGTAATAAAATAATAATTACAGTTTTCATGGGATGTAATTATTATTTGTAAAAGGGTGTGTCAGTTGGAACTACCCTTTGTGTTGTATAAAACCCGTGAAAACTAAATTATTGAGGACATGATAAAAGAAGAGGAAAATAAAAGTGGAGCACATTGCGGGAATAGGGTTTCAAGGTTAGCAGGCTGTGAGTAGGACGGAGAAGGGGCACTCCTACAGTGGGTGTCCAACTTGGGGTACAAGTGCGTGCACTTAGGACGGTCCTGGCCAGGGCATGGTTTTGTGGCACGTTGGGGATTTCTTCTGCACATTTCAAAGATAAGTGTCAATGTTAATAAATTTTCTGAGCAATAAATTTGTTTTAAGCCCTTTGAGTTTTTTTTTGAATTATTAATTTATTGATAGCATAATTTAATGTGTTTGAGTGAAATTGTTGATCAATTCATTAAATGCAATTTAATTTCAAAGCCTTTAATTGAGCTTTAAATACTATATTAGATTTTTGTATGAAATTTTATTTATTTTTAATCTGTAGAAATCAATTTAAAACATTGCATTTAAATTTGGGAATTAGTCTCATTTCATTTGGTATCATCATCAATTAATTTCTTGCATTTATTTTTGAAAATATATATACATATATATAAAACAAAAGATTAAAAATAATAATAATATTAAATAGATAGATTAGATTTTATAATAGTTGAAATTGATTCTTATATTTTTTTTATCAATCATTTATTATGTTCAAAAGTTAAATAAATAGATAAACTAGATTTTATAATAGTTTAAATTTATTCTTGATTTATTTATCAATTATGCATTATGTTTAAAAGGTTAAAATATCTAGGTTAAAAACTATAAGGATATTTACTCTTTTTAAATTAAAATTTTAATAATAAAATTACTCATTTATTTTCAACCTTTCAATTTCTTTATTCACAATTTGTTTCATCATCTAAAATTACTCATTTACTTTTTACTTTTCAATTTCTTTATTCACAATTTGTTTCATGGGATGATTCTTTTAAATTCAAGTTAGTTATAAATTTTCACGGGAAATTAATTGAAAAATAATAAAATAAAATTTCACTCAAACCTATTTTATTTTACATTTATTTGTAGTAACTTATGGTTTTTGAATTTACATCAAACTTCAAATTGGATATTTAATCATTTTTGTTTTCTTTTTCACCCAGTAAATAGTAAATTCATAACTAAATCTTAGCATTGCATTTTTGCTGCTAGATTTAATAAACTGTTTATTTTGGAATTCAGAAAAATAGCAACCTTCCATACTAATTTTCGTAGATCTCCAAATAATTAGAAATTATTTATTTGTTTATTTATTTCCTTAATGATTAAAGCTTTCACCTTCTAATTACCATTCATAAATTTTGGGAGAGTTAGTTTGTAATTAAATATTCACTTCCTAGAAAGACAAAACTATTTTTTTGTTTTTTACACAGATTTCCTCCATCTTCACGATAGGGATTAAATACAAATAATTACTTCACATAAAGAAAATTCGGCGCTAAATTTTTTACATATTATATTGGCAGCAAATTTAACCCTCTAAATTGATTCACATTTTGAAACCTTAGTTTCACCCTTTTATCTTTTGAGTTTTCTTTTGCAATTTAAAAAAAAAGAAAAGAAAAGAAAAGAACAACTTTTAAAACAATCAATATTGATTTAACTCCTTTACATAAATAGATTGACCTACCACAATGACATCTGAGAGCAACCAAAAAGCTTATGATAATTTGGAGAGGACAAACCAAGCATTAATGCAAGAAGTTGCCACATTAGCTGCCCAAGTACAACAACTTAGGCAAGAAGCACTAGAACAAAAAGGACTAAAAAATGTAGAACTATCAGAAAGCAAGAAGAGTTCAAAGACAAGTAGGAAAAGAACCAAAAGTAAATAAAAAAAATTCAAGAAACGACCAATATCATCAGAGGAAGACTCAACTTCCAGTGATAGCACTTCTCACAGTTCTAAATCTGAATCCTCTGATGATGACAATAGTAAAAAAACACAAAAAGAATTAGACAACTTTGCTCAAAAGATTAAATTACCAGAGTATAGTGGCAATACCAGCACTGGAGAGGAAGCAGAACAATGGCTAACCAACTTAGAAAGATACTTTGAATTGCAAAGTGCTAGTAGTTATAGTAGGACTCGGATTGCCACGTATCAACTTAAAAATAGTGCATTGAATTGGTGGCAAGATATAATTCGATCTCAAAAACTAAAAGCCAACAAAGTGAAATGGTCACAATTTAAACAATTGTTTTCACAAAAATACCTTTCTGATTTCTTCATACAAGAAAAGAGAACTAAGTTCTTTGAATTAAAACAATGAGGCCAATCAGTAAATGAATACAAACAAGATTTTGAAAGGCTCAATAGATTTGTACCATTCATTGAAGGACATGATCGAGTGGTTCGATTCATAAATGGTTTAAGACATGCATACCAAGCTAATGTGTGGTGTGGTAAACCCACCTCAGTAGATGAAGTAGCCCAAATTGTGGAAAAGTTTGAAACACTTGATCAAATTTCAAGGCAAGCCAGGGAAAAGCGTAAAAGAAAGCATAATGAATTTGGTCAAAAGAAATTCCATTGTCGATTCACCAAGATGGATACACCCAATCGAAATAAACCAACACCTCCTGAAATAAAATGTTGGACTTGTGGTGAGAACCATTACCAACGTTGTTGTCCTTGCAAACAAGAAGATTATAAACCCAAAAATAAGGGTACCACTACCTCTACTCCGCAACCCAACATGAAGATTTATGCAGCCATTGATGTAGGTATGGTGCATTTTAAACCCTCCTTAATTGAAATTAAAGGATTCATACATGGTCATCCCATTATCTTTCTTGTTGATTCTGGTAGTAGTTATAATTTTATCTCTCCTAAAGTTGTCTCTAAACTAAAAATTAAATCCAAGTTAATTGATCCCTTAGCAGTGGAAATGGTAGATGGTAGAATAGTAAAACAAACTAGAATGCTTATTGAAAACTTAGAATTTGAGTTAGATAACTTTGTAACATGTGATCATTTTCATGTATTGAATCTTGGTAAATATGATGCCATTCTTGGTATGAGTTGGTTGGAAAGAAATAATGCCCTCCTTGGTTGTGAAAACAAACAAGTCATCATAAACTCTAACATGGGGACATGTCAAATTTTATAGGGGGAGAATAGACCTCTTCACATTAAAACCATTTCAGCTATGCAAATCAAGCATAGTGCTAGGAAAAATTGTAAGATATTTTGTGCTATGATTTTTCAAATAGGTGATAAATTCAAGTTAGACATCAATATCAAACCCATAGTGCAAGAATTCAAAGATTTTTTTCCTGAAGATTTAGATAGTCTACCCCCAAAAAGATCTATAGAACATGCAATTGATTTAGTTCCCGGAGTAGAACCAGTCTCTAGAACTCCCTATCGTCAATCTATCCCTGAATTAACAGAACTAAAAATTCAGTTGACACAATTACTTAAGGAAGGAAAAATAAGACCAAGTGTCTCTCCTTGGGGTGCACCAGTATTATTTGTCAAAAAGAAAGATGGCACCATGAGGTTATGTATAGATTATCGACAACTTAATAAATTAACCATAAAAAATAAGTATCCCTTACCTCGAATTGATGATCTCCTAGATCAATTACATGGTGCTAAATGTTTTTCCAAAATTGATTTATGATCAGGATACCATCAAATTTGTATTAAAGAATCTGACATTTCCAAAATTGCCTTTCGAACACGATATGGTCATTATGAATTTGTAGTTATGCCTTTTGGTTTAACTAATGCACCTACAACTTTTATGACCTTAATGCAAGATATCTTTCGCCCATTTTTGGATGTGTTTGTAATCATCTTTCTAGATGATATCTTAATATATTCAAAAAATGAAAAAGAACATGAAAAACATCTTAGAATGGTACTAGAAACCTTACGAAAGAATAAGTTATATGCCAAACTTAGCAAGTGTGAATTCTTCAAATCAGAAGTATCTTACTTAGGACATGTTATTTCTGAAAAAGGTATTTCACCTGACCCTACTAAAATTAAGGCAATTCAAGATTGGCCTATCCCAAGGGATGCACATCAAGTTAAAATTTTCCTAGGATTATCTGGGTTTTACCATCGTTTTGTTAAGAATTATTCCAAGATAGTTTCACCTTTGATCGATCTAACAAAGAAAGAACAAAGCTATAATTGGACTCTAGAATGTGATAAAGCTTTCCACACACTAAAGACTTTATTAACATCTGCACCTATCCTTTGTATTCCTAATTTTAGCAAGCCTTTTGTTGTGATCACCGATGCATGTGGTACAGGTATCAGTGGTGTTCTAATGCAAGATAACCAAGTGGTGTGTTATGAATCTAGAAAGTTGTTACCTACTGAAAGAAATTATCCAATCCATGATCTTGAATTACTAGGCATTTTCCATGCTTTAAAGGTTTGGCGCCATTATTTATTAGGGAATAAGTTTATATTAAAAACTGACCATTGTAGTCTCCAACACATCTTTACTCAACCTCACCTTAATATGAGACAAAGATGATGGATAGAACTCTTAACTGAATATGATTTCACCATCCAATATGTTCCTGGAAAAGAAACTGTAGTGGCAGATGCCTTAAGTCGAAGACAATTATGTGTTAATTCCTTGACCCTTGAGAGAAGCCAATTTGAACAAGATATAAAATCCAAGTTACCTATTGATGACTACTTTCAATCCATTTATGAAGGCCTCCAAAACCCCTCCTCTAATGTCCATTTGAAAGATCGATTAGAATCTTATTTGTTGAGTAGCAATGGTCTCCTTTATTACAAAGGAAGGTTGTGCATTCCTAATATACCTAACCTTAAATCTCAAATACTGAAAGACTCTCATGATATCCCAATAGTCAGACACCCTGGATTCCAGAAGACCTATCTCTCAATCAAAAGAAACTACTTTTGGCCTTAAATGAAGACTGAAATTCATACTTATGTTCAACAATGTTTAACTTGCCAAAAGGTAAAAGCAGAACAATGTAAAACTCCACACCTCTTGCAACCCTTGTCTATTCCAACTTGGAAATGGGAGTCAATTAGTATGGACTTCATTACTGGATTACCTCGAACACGTAAAGGACATGACTCTATTTTTGTAGTGGTGGATAGATTAACCAAGATGGCACATTTCATACCTATCAAAATAAAATCCTCTGCTTCTGATATTGCCCACATTTTTTTCAAAGAAATTGTTAGGTTACATGGTATTCCAAAGAACATTATTTCAGATCGAGATCCTAGGTTTACGTCCTCTTTTTGGAAATCTCTATTTGTAGAACTTGGTACTCATTTAAATTTTAGTACTGCCTATCATCCCGAGTTGGATGGCCAAACAGAAAGGGTTAATAGAATCTTAGAAGACATGTTGCGAATGTATACCATGGATAAACCTGGGTCATGGGAAGACTATTTACACTTGGTAGAGTTTGCATACAATCAAGGATATCATTCCACCATTAAGATGTCACCTTTTGAAGCTGTCTATGGACGAAATTGTAATACACCCATTTCATGGTCTGATCCTGTCCATAAAGTTTGGTATGAGAATGAAAACTTGTTAGAGATGGAAGCCATTATTAATAAAGCCAAACAAAATATGAAGGCTGCCCAAGATAGGTATAAAAGTTGGGCAGATTCTAAGAGGTCTACTCGAGATTTTGAGGTTGGTGAACATGTTTTTCTTAGAGTCAAACCAAAAAGGAGTTCGTTAAAACTGGGTAAATATTCTAAGATAGCTCCTCATTTTTGTGGACCTTTTGAAATATTAGAAAGATTAGGGGATGTTGCTTATAAACTTGCTTTACCCCCTCAATTGCAAATCCATAATGTATTTCACGTAAGTTTACTTAAGAAATATATATACAATGCAAATCATGTTATTGATTGGAAAACTATTTCTATTGAACCTTCTTGTGAATTTAAGGTTGAACCAGAACAAATAATTGAAAAAAGATCTAGAATATTGAGAAATAAAGTTATAAATGAAGTAAAAATTAAATGGAGTCATTGTGATAATGATAGTGCTACTTGGGAAAATGTTGATTTTATTAAAGACCAATATCCTCATTTGTTTAACTAAAGGCTATTTTATTCATATGTATGTGTGATGCAGAAAATCATCAAGCTACTGAGGGCAGCAGCTAAACAACAGGGGGAGAATTGTTATGAGACTTTTTTCCCATGGAAGAAAAGTAAAAAAAGAAAATAGAATAAAAGTAAATAAGTAAATAAATATAAGAACTAATGTAATAGTTCCTGAAAGAAAATGTAATAAAATAATAATTAGAGTTTTCACGGGATGTAATTATTATTTGTAAAAGGGTGTGTCGGTTGGAACTACCCTTTGTGTTGTATAAAACCCGTGAAAACTAAATTATTGTGGGACATGAAGAAAAGAGGAAAATAAAGTGGAGCACATTGCGGGAATAGGGTTTCAAGGTTAGCAGGCTGTGAGTAGGACGGAGAAGGGGCACTCCTACAGTGGGTGTCCAACCTGGGGTACAAGTGCGTGCACTCAGGACGGTCCTGGCCAGGGCATGGTTTTGTGGCACGAGTGTTGAGCATTGTTCCAGTGGAACCAACACTCGTGTAGAGCAGCAAAGTCTGCTTTCCTCCCAGACTACTCACAGACGGAAGAGGCTGAACCAAGGACCATTCCAGCAATAGTTGGGATTTCTTTTGCACATTTCCACAGATAAGTATTAAAGCTTAATAAATTATTTGAGCAATAAAGTGTTTAAGTCTTTTAAGTTTATTAAATTAATAATTTATTTACGGCATGCTTGAATGTACTGAGCAGAATGGTTAATTAATTTATTATATTCCATTTAGTTGTAAATTTTTAAATACTATATTATTTTCTTAGCATAAAAAAGTTTTTTTAAAGTAAATCATGAAATCATTTTAATTACTGCATTTTAAATTTGAGAATTAGTTGCATTTTAAAGAACTAAATCAATTATATACCTAGGATAGAAATAAGAAAAGTGCATGGATGGCTGGATAGAGCTCCTCAATACCTTTCCAATGTTGTAAGAATCATGAAAATAAAAAATTATGACAAAATATTATTATCTCAAGAGCCAAAACATAAGATTTGACTTCAATCATCAATTAAATGTAACTACAACATAACCTAGAAAAAATATCTACACCACTATTAACTAGACAAAACCAACCTTTTATGGGTATCTCATTTGATTTTTTTGATATTCTCACAAAAATATATGCTCTGTGGAAAAAAATGACCCAATTTGTGCTCCAAAGGAAATACATAAGCCCCTTGGGGGTTGGTGGTAAGTCACCCCACATGACTATGGGTTCTATCAAAGGAAAAAAAGGTCATCGCACAAGGCATAAATACTACTCAAGTGGCGAGGGTGAGATACTTTGGCCACTGCTGGTGCTGCTAATATTTAAAGCTCCATTGGCTAGTGATAGGTGGGTGATATGACCATTAGAAACATTTCACAAAATTTAAACGACCATCAACCACTTTGTATGGTGACACAAAGTGATGTTAGATGATGCCAAGAGACATACTATGACATGACTAAAGTGACACTGATTGTGTAGAAAAGTACATGTTCTTATATAAATAAAAAAATTCACTACAAGATGCTGATACCATAGAAAATACCACTAACACCTGTAGAGGATAGATTTGACACCAACGAGAGTATGCCAAAGTTGTATGATATGGATCTATATCATACGGATTCCATACAAATGGCGACGATAAGAAAGAAACCTTTGATGCCCCTAAGATAAAATTGTTCGATTTCAATGATTTGATATTCAATATTTAGGTTTTAGAGCCTTTTTGATGCAATGTAAAATCATATTCAATTCAATTCACCCCATAAATTTATATACCTCCTAGCTCTGGTAACTTTAATACTACTTGAAACCCTTGTAGAGCAGAGAAAACATAACAAAATTTGAAAAAATGAAAGGAAAACTTGACTTTATTTGATGTCTTGGATTCAAACATGAGGTCTTTGACACCTCAAAATATGCTCAAAAAAATATTCAAGCCAAGATTAATCCCTTATATCTTGAAAGGAATTTGCAACAATGGAGGTTTGATAGCATGTAGGAGTGAATGGTGACTCCCAACACCCCAAAGTATAATTGCTAGACAAAATATCTTCCACATGGGAGAAAATAGTATGAATAGCTTGCTATAGTTATGGATTCAAGATTCCAAGATTGAATATGTAATTTACATTTGATTCCTTGCTTATAAAGGAAAGTTGTAAGATAGGATAAGATAAGATCTTGGCATGTGTCTTAATCCTATATAATGAGACAACTACCTCAAAAATATTAAATGACATAGGAAAAAAGCATTAAATAAAAGCCAACTAGATAAGATATGATAATATCTTATCTAGATAAATAAGACTTCTAGAAAACCACCCATTACCTAATTAAACATTAACATGTAAACGACACACTAATTTGCTAGTTAGGTAAAATACCTATTTACACCAATGGGTTTGACAAGTGGGTTTCTAATTTACACTTTTTTGTGGGGGTTTTTGAGGTAAGATTTTGTTGGAGACCTCTTAGAAAAAAATTAAATATCATCATTGAGTCTAGAAGTCCAAAAAAATATATTTTCATATAAAGCATGACTATATTTTATTACAATAGAAAAAATTGATTATTTTAAAGGCCATGAGAGAATCTTTAAAAAATATTTCATATAGAGTTCATAAAATCACATTACTTCATACATTATAGACAATTAGAATCAATAAATAATATAATATTCCTTAGTTATAGGTTGGGTCACCTAGGTATAACATTATTTTAAAAATAATAATTTGGCAAGTAGATCATATAGGGTGACGTCAACATCCATAATTTGGTAGCTTCTTAGGCTTTGTTTGAGCTTATATAAAAATATATTTAGGTGTAATTTTTTTGAAAGCGAATATTTTTTTATTTACTATCATTGATTTAGTTTGCTTTTCCCATGATCACATATCTAAATTATACTTTAGCACATTAACATTCATGGTATTTAAAATATAGAAAGATCAAGATCACTTCACTACTTTAAGGAAGTTGTATTTGTACTTGTTAAAAAGTGTAACCTTTTTTTTTAGGAGTGATATTTTAATTGAGGTTTATGGGGTTCCTTTTGTTAGGTTCATATATAATCATACTATGTACAAAGTGCCACCATCACACTCTATTCTCGAGGAATTTTCATTAGTTTTTAAATTATCTAATCTATTTAAATTTTTAAATTGTGTTGTAACAATTATGGATGCTATTTATCATTGTGGATCATGTGAATTACTTATAAAAAATTCATGGATCAAGAATCATTTCCATATGTATGGTTTATCACCATCTCAATGGATATGTTCTTGAACCAAGTGGTCTATATTAGAAGGATAAATGATGTGAGAACAAGGAATACATTAATGGTATCATTTATCTCACTATTTTGGAGGATATAATCCATCAAATCACTCATTCAGAATGCATTTTAATTACCTAGGAAACTATATGGAGATCTTGAATCAACATCTAAAAGTGACATTTCATTAGAGGAAATTTCACATGTACATGATATTAAGACACCTACTAACACCTATTTTATAAATTTTCATGCTCATGAAACCAATGTGATCACATAGAATGTGTAGTTTGGCCATTTGATATCCACTTAGATTCCTCTACCTTGAATAGATTTAATATTTTTTTACTATAGACACATCATGTGATGAACATGTAGTCGTATAAACTTCAATATCTCCACCTACTAATTATATAGAGTTAATATTTATCTTCCTGATTATTCAAACCTATATTTATTTGACATACATATTATGTTTGTATAATTTAATATTTAAGTTTTAAAAGAAACCATTGAGGATATTTTTCTCCTTTTTATTGATAACTCACGTGGAGTTGTATCTCCTAATTCAGATTTAATGAACAAATGTTCTAACCATCTTATTTTTTCTCTATTTCTATGTTCTTACATGGTGGTAAATTCTACACTTCTTGAGTCTTAATACTCACCTTCATCAATGTTTACTTTGAATCCTTTTGCATGGGCCTAGGCTAATATCATTCATCAGTTTCACTCATAGCTTAGTACTAGCATTGATAATATTGAGTAGTTTTTGGAAACTTTCATCCTAGAATTCCTTCATTCACTTCACCACTTGAATGGAATTAAATAGATCTATAGCTCACTTAATTTATTTCTTTTGAAAGATAAATGCATCATTTATTTTAAAGGGACCTCTAAAATAATTTATTATGTGATTATCTACATCTATATTTTTTGTCTTATATGTAGAGGAATTTATGGGCTTTATCTTATAGGGATTTTAGGATATTATTTCATATTTCCCCTTCTTGAGAGGGTGTTCTTTTCCTACAATTTTTCTTCCTCTTTTTTTTTAAGGGGACATATTGTATATGTGTACCTAAAATGGGCACATATTTATAGGGCTCATATATATGCACCTAAGTTATGCTTATGATGGGGCTGTTGGTCCATTATTTTATTTCTTCCATTTAGTTATTTATTTTATTGCACATTATGAACCTAGAGTAGGCTCACTTAGGTAGGTTGATTTTTTTTTGTTAAAATAATAATGACATGTGTTTACCTCAATTGGAGGTAGCCACATGCCATTACCACCAATACATCATCAATCCTTAATTAATGATAATTAGATACCCCCTCTATTTAGTCAAGAGTATCTCAAATTTAGTTAGATCGAAGTAACTTATCTCTTGATTGAGAGTTAACTCATTAGCTCTTGGACATGTCACTTCCTTGAGTCATGCATCCAAGAGGCCTATTTTTATGTATATCATCTATGTATTTGGTTGCTGAGTTGATTATTACATAGCCTATATTTTGGAATAGCTAAGTAATGGATCTCTAATCTTCATTATTATGTATAATTTATTTTTGTGTAACTCCTCTCATCCGTCTATATTGAAAATCACATAATTAGCATCATTGATAAAACCTAAAAATATAAACATACAATTTTTCATATATCATAACTATATCACCTCTTACATTGTAGCCAATTTTCTTAGTGGCTTGATACATATATATATATATATATATATATATATATATATATATATATATAACAACATCATCAATATAAGTTATTACATAAATTAATTATTATTAATTTTCATTTTATATAGCAAATGCCATAATTGGCAAGAAACTGAGAAGAAAGAATTAACAGGGTTTACAAACCCGTCGCGCATCCATTCATCTTTGAGTATTCTTCATTTGAATTCAAATTTGGGAGAGATAATTACACCACCGAAACAAGATAAGAATAGAATTCTATTACATTTCTGTCCATTCAATATTTTTTTGATAATAACCTGCCTTAACAATGCTGGATTTGAGGTTAAAAAGCATTAAAATAATAAGAGCCCTGGCTTATAGTTCAAGTAAATTATAGACACTAAAAATGAATAAAGATTCATGGAAATTTTGATAATAGCATTTGAAAAGCTTGTGAATTCAATCGGAGACAACACATTAATATGCCGACTGGAAACTACAGTAACTGAGAAGTAAAAATAAAAGTAACAACAATAAATGAAATATCGTACAATTCATTTCCTAAATACAGAAACTTGAAAACTCTTTTCCATTCCATGCCTAGTTTATAACAGAACCATTGACTGTCTTAGATTACTAAAGTTTACCATGCCGGTTCTTTTTTTCAAGAACCTTTCCAGCTTAATCTTCAAAAAAGACACCAATTTCTGAAAGAGGTTTAAGAAGCCATAAAAGCATTATATTATCGACTGTCCCAAAATGCAAAAAAATAGTAACATAAATTGTATACCACAGAATTGTCGAAGATGTGCACACAATTGCCATTACAGAAACAGGTAGTAAGAATCTGATAACTGACGTTCGCTTTTACCATTTAAAGAATAGGCTCTGTCTTTACAAGAGTCCATAGATTATTGAATTCGGACAACAGTAATGCAAATATTATGTTGAAAAATATCTCATGGTGTTACAAATCAATTCAGATAAAAAGAATGCCTGGTTTACAGCTTGCCTGGTTTACAGCTTTTCAAATTAGAAGAGAAGCACATCCCATGGTAGAATTCCCTTTGATTAACACTTCTAATTTAAGCAAACCCTAAATCAGTGTATGGGCTATTTGACAATATAACTAATATCAAGAAAATGTAAATACTAAATAATGATAATGAATTATTTCCTTCTGCTTCACTGAACTGCTTAGAAACAAGAAGAGCAAAACTTAATAACGAGAATTGGTTGTAAGGAATCCCGGAGCTATAGTTAGGATTAGCTTGTCCTCCTGGAGGTCAATGATAGAGGCAGTTGTAAATGGAAATGCGGTCTTGAAGAATAAGGCGAAGCTCCTCTCTTCTGTCAGCTGGAGGCTTAGCAAGCCGTTCACTATAAAAAGATTGAGCAGAGATATGCTCATTTAGCACGTCATCCACGATGTACGGCGTATCACCATATACCTGAACAAAATAGACGTCCATAGGAATTCCGTCATAGTATACAACGTCACCAGGACGTCCACCATTGAAGTGAATGACATATGTCTTCACTGCAATCCCATTTGGTAGAATGGAAGGTTCAAGAGTTTTAATAACTCGGTGTAACCAACGTTCTTCTGCAGTTGCAGTTGCCCAGTTATGTGACCATTTGTACAGACTAACATTAACCCACCCCAGCCCATGTTCGATCTGCCCAAAGAAATGAGGGTGTGTCCGCTGAAACTGGGCCAGCTGTGAAATTAGTATCCAGAAATCATGCCTCACAACGTCATCATCAATCTCCGCAAACTCAAGTGGGTAAGTGAAAACATTCTTCATGCTTCGTTTCCTTATCTATCTTCTCTTCTCCCACCAAAATCTGCTTTCAATCTAACTATGCTTATTCTTAATTGGTATTTTCTACTAATGCACTTATAACCCACTTTTGAGACCGATTGTATCTCTTCATTACAATCTTGTAATGTTTCTTGTTATTGCTATCTTTCTTTTAATCTCCACGTTAAACCCTTTTACATTTACTCATACATCTTGTAATCAAGCTTACTAAATGGAACTAACTTTACCTGAACCACAACAGCGGCTGGGAGATTTTATTAAGATAGCAAGTGGGGTTTTTATATTCATAGTTTAAAGTGTTCGAATTAGATTCTTTTCACATTTCGACCGTTCAAGCTGTTTATTATTTCTAATATGTAATATGTAATTAATATGAATAAGGAATTCAAGATTTGAAGCTTCCCTGTGATATATGGTAAACATCCAATTTGATTATAGAAAGAGCTGTTAACGATCCAGAACAAAATATAATAGTCAGTAATATAATATTAGTTCAAATATTTTATGATTGATGGTGAAATATGATTCGAAATGTTAATAAAAAATATTATATAATCAAATTTTAAAATATCCAAATTAATATATAAATTATTTTTTTCAATATAATAATTTCTGTTAATATTTTCTTGAATACATAAATCTAAATTAGAAATATTAAAAACTAAAATATGTGAGAGTATGAAATTATAAACAAGTGAAATATGAAAGATTATAAATCCATAATAAATGTTGAAGGAAAAGGTAGAAAGAGAGCAGAAAAACATGACAAAAAAATATAATAAACAAAAAGACTGTTGTTACTTATATTGAAATTAAACTAACTTGTTACAAAGCTTTAGATCTTTGTTGTGCAGGCACATAACAAAAATTAAATTGACTTCCTTCCTTTATTTATCGAACTTCTTACACAAGCCTTTCCTATGAGATTGAACTTCTCTTTATTTTTTTATTTTATTAAATATAGTTTAAGAAACAAGATGATACTATAGTTACATTATTAGGTCAATCTTAGCCTTATTTTCTACATGTTATACATGATTTTTTTTCAACAATTTTATGAATTTCACATATTTACATAATTTGTTTTACCGCATTTAGTTTGTTACTGATATACTTTCTTTAGAATTTCATAAATTCTTCTTTGAAGGGTGTGTTTTCCTTTGAGTTGAACGACCAGTGCCCTACATTAAATTCCTCATTTCTACTAATTTCCACCTTTTCATCCCTTTTCAGCTTACCAAACTTTGCCTTTGATGTCCTGAATGTCATTGTTACCTACATGGAGATAGAGAAATAGACAGAGAAGTAAGTGCTCTCTTTTTCTCTTGAAATTTCTCCTAGTTTCTTTCTTTCTAGATATACAATAGGATTTCATTAGTTAAAGCTATCCAAAATAGATGATCTATTTTTTTCAACATTTGCAATTTGGCCAAATAAAATTTCTCTTATTAATGAAGTTACAATTTCTCCAATCTTGTAGAAAAAGGAATAAAAACTAGATTTCTTTTGCAAAAAAATTGTCAAAGAAAATATGTTCAATTGTTTTAGTTTTTTTTCATACATAAAAAATTTCAATATTATTTTTAGTTATGGAATAAGGGAGTTTCTTTATTAACAACAACCATTTAAATCATGTATTTTTTTTGGCTCTACTATGCTATTCCAATTCCCATTAAATTTGTTTTTCGAAACTCTTTCATTTTCCTTTAATCCTCAATTTTTATTAACATGTTCAATGATATATTTTGATTCACTAAGAGTGATAGATTTTTTTTATTTATTTCAAGGCATCCATCTTGGATCCATTTGCCCATGTGTAATTTTCTAGATTAATAACCCCATTTTTTTCACAACATTTCCTATTGTTTGTTGGCTTTTAAATATTTTTCCATGAGTCTCTTATAATTGTATAATTTCCCCAATGTGTTTTCAGTAGATCGAATTCATTCCTAAGGGAATCCTAGGATTTTAATTGGTCATTAGTGACAATAATATTTATGTTTTTGATACCATTTTTCCCTAAGCCTTGTTGAGCAACCTTGGAGTAGGGAAAGGTGATTTTCTTTATGTTCAAAGTTCCACAATATAGAATTATTTATATAGTTTATATAATTCTTCATATCAATCCTTTCACTATTGGTTATGTTGGTTTTAATAAGTTCCAAGGATTTCCAAATAGTTATGAATATTAGTGAACCACTAGGTTGAACTGGGAAGTCCCCCGTTAGTAGATCACATACTGAGTTATCCTTCTAGGTGTTTTCTTTTTTTGGGACAACCCTTTCAATATTTTTCCTTACTAGGGTATTTCATTGTTCATCTCCATTGAAGGAGTTTATTATCCATTTTACTACTAGAGCTATGCCATGAAGCTTAAGATCTTTCAACCCTAACCCCCCAAGCTCCTTACCAATGCAACAGCAATTCCAATTCACAACATGTTTCTTTTTTCCCCTTTTCCAACAAACCAAAGAAATTATTTTCTTTTTACACCTCTTCAATCTAGTATCTATAATATACCCACACTGAGGAATAGTAAATGGTGTATGAGGGGATGATTTTATGATAGACTTGAAATCTACTAGCAAGTGTAAGAAATTTTATGTTCCAACTATTCATTTTTTTTTCCATTTTATTCATGACTTAATTCCACATTTCTTTTAGGCATGGATTAACGACAAAGGGAGTACTTAAGTACCTTACTTAAGTGCTTGGATCACCCCATTGGATCTGAAAGTTGTTGAATTAGTATGAGGGGAGGTTTTCTTATTCTAAATTAATAAAAAATATTGTGTCATCAACAAAATGAATATTTATTAACTTAATTTCATTAGGTAGGTACAAGCCTCTTACTTTCTTACTAGCCAATCTGTCCCTTAATAGGTAGTAAAGAGATTTAGTAGCAATTACAAACAAGTTCAGTGCAAGGGGACAACCTTGTCTTATTGATTTATTTAATAAGATATGGTTTTTCAAGGTGCCATTTATATCTAGTTAGGTAATAGAATCTTGTAATAAGGTCTTGATCATTTTCTAGAACATGTTTGGTGATGAAGGAGCATCCAATGGTGTAAGGGAAATCTTGCATCACCCAAAAATATTGTGTTTTCATTTTTTTGTAGTTTCCTTAGTTGTCTTGGGGCCCATGGTGACTATGCAATCTTTGGGATAGTTATAAGTTTGAAACAACCAAAAAATAGTCACTAGCTATTTTTAGTAAGTCAATCTATTCAATTTGTATGGACACAAAAATTGACCTCAAGGAGTGAAATTGGAAAATAATATTTTTGGTGAAAGAATCATCTCAAAATCGTGTACTGTTTGGAAGATATTAAATTTTTATCTTGGGGAATTTTTCCAATGAAGTTTAAAACTAAAAAGTTGACGCCCTAGAAAAATATGACTATAGATCTCTTCACAAGCTTTCCAACGATATATTACAATTAAAAATATAATGGTTGGATCAAGAGTTATGGCCCTGACAAGCTGCCCCAGTAAAAAGTGAATTTCATTAAAATATCTTCCTAGGAAAGAAATCAAATGGTGGGACTTTTGGCACCAAAACAAAAGACAAAGTTACATTATCTCAAACATTCTATGGTAGCTATTGGGTAAAATAGAAGGGTTAAGTGGGGTTGTAGAAGGTGGCTCCATTAGTGCAGATTATGGTTCCGAATAATAGATTTTCTCTCAGAGTTGATTTTGTTGTAATGAATCAAGCCAATGAGGTTGTAGCATTGTAATTTCTAAATCTATAATTTCATTTTTTGAAAAATAATTTAAAGTGAGTTATTTTTCATCTCACATCTTTTGTGTGGGTTTTAGGTGATGTAGCCCTCATCATTTGGAAAGCCAAAAGCTTCGAGAGTCACTATGAGGAATGACCACTCCATTCTGTGGTATTCTTTTTTAAAATTAAGTAGAAGAAAATAAACATCTTATGATTATTGAAAGAATGAAGAAGGAACCCCTTTAATGTGTTTTCATTGATGTCTACATTGGTTGTTGATATGTACTCTAATACGGTGAATAAAATGGAGATATCTTAATCCAATATTTTGGTCCGCATTCACTCAATATGATATGATCATCTTATGTAGTGATAATATTCTTTTCCTAACTACTATATGCATATATTTTTTAGATTCGAGTCACCTTGGATGTATAGTTTGAAATATATAAGTGATAGTAATTCGACATATAGTTTCGGCTTTGTACAGTGTAAATGGTTGAGCAATTCAATTTGCATTCCTCCGATGTTAGGAATCATACTTTACATTTTTGGGAGATTGCTTACTGGTGTTAGTACATTATATATTCAATATGGAGCATGAATATTTGATCGAGTTGATCACTAGTGTTTGATCAATTGGCATATTTTGTGATTAGGTCTAATTCCTAGCCAACCTAATGGTTGGTGTGTGTTGTGGTGATTAAATATGTATTGCAAATTTTAGTAAGATCTATTTTAGGTCCATGCTGACCTAAATTAAGTGTTTCATTTTTGCTTTAATCTCAAAGATGTTTTTGATTCATGTGTGGAACCAACAAGACAATTTTGATTTAATATAGGGCTACATCTAATTAGGCTAACATAATTGATCTATGTAGATGAATTGGGTATATATGTAATAAATTATGGAGATTTTAGTTGTGACATGGCATGTGATGAGATGTGAATATGTGAATTGTTGTATGTACATGATCGGATCTATAGAAAACATGTGAATTTTGAGTGAATGTAAAGTAGAGCAATGTTTTGTGTTTTATATCTGATAAAGTTCATATAGTCAGTATGTTTAGCTTCAAAGGAACTAATTTTAGCACAAGGAAGTACATTTTGTATTAGTTCATATCCTAGCTGTGTGGCCACTTCTATTTTATATCTATCTTTTTATGGTTGTGAGCCTTATTGGACATTGTGTCCTAACAGTGAACCTCTTTAATATCTTATAACCAGTTATAATATATTATGAGCTAATCTTCATTGTGGTTTTTCCCTTTTTGGGTTTTCCACTTAAAAATACTAGAGTTCTTGTGTCATGTGATCTTGTGATTGTTTCATGCTTTCATCCTTTGATATAGTTAGATATGTTTTTTCTAATTGGATGGATTATGGTCAAATGGTTTAATAAAATACTAAATCACCCATCCTCTTAATATTATAGGTGTTGAAAATTTGGTATCAGAGCTTGGTTCCTTCTAAGAATCCTAACATCTTGAGGAAGATCTTAAAGATAGAACACATGACTGATCCTACTGCTAAAAGTGATTGCATGACTAATAAAGAAGAAATATACGTTTCTCTTGAAGATCTTGACAAAGTTGAAGGTGAAAATAAGGACTTGAAGGAAAATCTCAAGGAAGCAAATGAATGCATCAAAAAATTTAGAGAACAAATTAAAAAAAATGAGAAATACATAGGGAAGTCAATGAACAATTAAAGCAAGCAAATGAATACATCACCAGATTGAAAGTACAAATGGAAGAAAAGAAAAGAATATAGGAATGTCTAAATGCAATGTTAAAAAGCAAGACTGGTGAATACAAAAGACTTGAACAAGAAGTGGTAACTCTAAGATCGGATCTAGAAAAAGTAAGAGTTCATGAGAAAAAATTTAAGACAAGCTCTACAATGCTAGATGAATTGATTGTAGGAAAAAAAAACCATCAAAAGATAAAGCATGTTTGGGACATGAAGAAGGAGAAAGATCAAAGTCTAATCAAACCCCTAACAAGGTTGACAATATATAAAGGACTCAAGGCAATGTTTAAAAAATTAAGAATCAAAGAAGTAATGCTAGAAGACCCCCTACAAGACAACCAAATGCTCAAAGGTACCCATAATTTAATGGTATTTACTTTTTTTGAAACAAATTTGGACATAAAGAAATATAATGTATAATTAGAATAAATAAAAATGTTGGATCCTTCTCTAGACAATGTTTTGCATGCAAGAAACTTTGACATAGAGCTATTGAGTGCATAAGTCAGATGATGAATATATATAATGTTGGTTGAATGGTTCAATATTTTAATGGTTATTGTTATACATCCAATGTATTTGGAAACAAAGATAACTAGTGTAGATAAAGATTGAATAGAGGTTAATTTCGTTAGAAAAGTGTTGTATGCTATAGTTGCAATAAACCTAGACACATTTCAAAATATTGCAGAAGTAAGAATGAAAGACTAATTTGAGAAAGAGGAAAGAACATGTGAAGAAAATTGATCCTAATGAAGTCAAGAATGAAATGGAGAAGATTTGGAGAAATAAAGAGGAATCTAAGAACAAAGAGGAATCAAGAACTACAAATGAATGTGTACCTCTCTCTAGTACAAATAATTCTTGTGAAAATTAAACATAGGCATGGGCTTAGGGGAGAATAACAAAAAAAAAATGAACCCCCAAAAATATGAGTTGTTAAATAGTGAAATAAAGATATACATATGGTATAAAATGAAAAGCTTAATCTTTTGGAAAAGAAACCAAAAGAAAATATGTAAATTTGAAGAAATGTAAAGTGTTTTAGGATTTATAGTGTATTGATGAAGGTTTTTATCATCTTTATGGAATTTGAAACATCTAATGTGGAATTAGGGAAAAGAAAAAAGGTTTCAAGTGATTTTCCAAGTTGATTTTAATCACATTTTCACATTCTAAGAAAGTAGAGTGAGATGATGGAGATTTGAAGGTGATTCCAAGGTGATTCTTGGAAAGTAAATCTACTAAATAATATGAAGTGGACATCAAGAATGTATATATTGATCTTGAATAATATGTTAAATAATGCTTGCAAATAGATCTTAAATGCTACATCAACAAAATTAGCTCAACCACATGCCTGATGCACTATGCCTTTGACAAGATGTTATGACCTTGAATTGCTGCAATAAAAATTCACTAATTTTCCTTTGAATACCTTTGAAATGCTCTTGTGAATGTACTCTTGATTTCTTATGAACATGCTTAGATTCTCTAGGATGAAACTATGTAAACTAATCTTCAAATAATCCAAGTTGACATCAGATCTAGGATTCAAAATCATTAAAATCCCACCATAAATAAATCAAAAAGGGGTGTCCTAAGTAGGGATGACCCATTCACCATGTTGAGAGAATGGGTCCTAGCACAATCTTCTAGGAGCAAGCTTCAGGGAAATGAAATAACATCAAAAACACATCTCAAATATGCCAAAAAAGGGGTGTCCTAGGTTAGGACCCATTCGCCTCCTTGGGCAAATGGGTCCTAGCACAATTTTCTAGGACTCCAACTTTTCCAAGTTAATGTCATGTAATATCATTAATGGGTGTTGGGATAAATCCTTCAAAAATGAAATCAATAAGGCTTAGATTTGAATTAAAGTGCCAATCAAGCTCAATTATCCACAATTAATTAATGAGTCCCTAGGTAAGTGTGAAAGTGTAGGAAAACACATTACAACATTAAATCAAGGAAACATTGGGTTCGTTTGTTGTTAATTATTTCCAAATGTAGGAAAAAGGATACATTTTTCATTAATAGATTTCCCCCCCACTTTAGTGAGAGTTTTCCCCATGACAAACTCACACTAAAGTAGACATTCAAGATAATTAAGTATGCAACATTGACAAAGATACATATTCATACCTTATCAAAGGACAGTAAAGAGTAAAATAAAATAAAGGATGAAGCACAAAAATTTCAACACAATGTGAAATGCAGTTGTTTGTCCATAATATGAGTTGCTTACTTAGGGGTAGTGGAACCTTAGTCAATCCACAAGGTGAGTTATCCCAACGAGGTGGAAAATGAGAGAATCATAATAGCCTCCGATATCATACAAAAATTATCCTCCTAGAAACTTTGATAAGGCAACACAATGCTATGCTTTTGAATGCCTTTGAATGTCATGTCTATAAGTTTTTGTTAAAGGGGATTTTTATTTGTTTGTGTAAGGTCTTCTTCTTAGGGAACATCATGCCTAAGGTCTCCAAGAGAGTACAAGTCAAAGAGAATTAGATTGCTGCTTATGGTATGCCTCATTCACATCATGCCACGAATGGATATCATATGCTTAAAAATATCATGCTCTTGGAGGACATCAAATGCAATGACACCACCAAGAAAAGGACACATCACAAGAAAAAAATAAAATCATGCCATGAAATATGCTGAAATATGTCATCAATATATGCACCCACTTTAAAGTAGTTGCTAACACCATTATTGTGAGTAATTTTTTTAAAGTAGCCAATGTTTTTTCCTAATACATGAGATCTTTCCTTGGAAAACCCTATGCCAAGTCATATACATTTCTAAAATAAATCTATTCCATGAAAAAAGAGGGAAGGGGTTTTCCCTAAAATACATAAAGGATCTATGGATTTGGGGTCAATATGTCTTTGCTACAATGTTGTTTTATAGCTCGAAACTACCATCATTTCCTAAATACTCATAGAACTTGAAGAATGACACAAAGACAGTGAAAAAAAAGAAAAGGCCTTTTGGGTCAACATAGAAGAGATCTAAATGTATCAATGCCTTGCATCATTCCTTATAGAGTAATGCACAAAAAGAGAGAGAATAAACAATATAGAGAAGAAAGTAGGTACATATAGAGGAATGCACAAAAAGAGAGATATATCAAATGAAGCATCATGGGGGATCACATACAAACATACAACCACATAAAGAAACATGAAAAAGAAAAATAATAGTAAGGCATGTGTGAGTCAACCTAGAGTATTTGTGATCCACATCCCAATCTTGATCTGTATAAATGGAGGTGGACAACTAGCCAAAGGCACAGTGACAAGTGCCAAACTAGGGAAAGCACCAAGTTCAACACTCTTTTTAGGATATTATTCATTTAAGTTCATAGAAGAGGAAAATAATGTATTCAATTCATTATGCACTTTTTCATCAATCTTTCTAATGTTAGTATCATCATCTAGATTAATGACAATGGTAGGTTGAATGACAATGTCCATTGAATGTTATTATTTTTGTTGTAGCTAGGGTATAGAGTCATCATGCATTACTTCAGGTAAGTAGGGATTTTGATTTTATTTTTTATTCTCTCCTTCTTTAGTTTATAACATATGAGCAATAACACAACATCTATGCCTACGCTCTCTAGAACTTTGAATTTGTTTCAATCTATTGTCAATTTGTGTTTGTGTAAGAGCAGGTTTGTCGATTGAATATGTATCTTCTTTCCCTTGGGAGGAATGGAAGAAACAACAAGAGGTTGTTCAACCACTTTCTCTTTAGCTTTGCAAACTTTTTTGGTTTTATGAGGAACAATGAGATTGTTTTGGTTATCTAATGGCCTCTTATAAAAAATGGTAGGAGGTTATGTTATAGATTGTTCTTGGATTTTTGGAACAGAATTCAGTTCAATCATTATTTCATCAAGGATAGGTGGTTCACTCATAGGTTGAGGCATTTTCTGAAGGGATAATTTTTCTATGTGCTTTGCCTTTAATTTTTGATACGATTTGAAAAATAAGTCTTCACGAGGCTTAATAGGTTCTTAGGCTTAGGCCAAAATAAATCTAATGAAAAGTTCCCTTGGGAAGAGGTAGGATTAAACCCATTATGATGATCAGTAAGGACATCATTGCCAAATGGAAACTTTAAACATTTATTCACAATCGAAGGGATGACATTCATTGAGTGGCTCCATGGGTAGCCTAACTTCACCTGAAATTGGTTTGATTGCAGGATGATTATGAATGATATGATTAATTTTTTAGTCCAACTTTTAAAGGAAGATCTATCAATTAAATCGTAGGATAATCAAAACCAGTGTACATATTGATCCATGCTTTTGGTCTATCATATGTATCTTGGTAGATTTCATGCATGAATAGGAATTCTTCACTCTCCACGAGGTGTGAACAATTAATATCCCTTTAGTGGTCTTATCATTAATTCAACCAATTATGTAAAGAGGACCATTAGGTGCACGTTTAAGTATGTCATTTTATGAGAAAGCAATATCAAGAGGATTTTTGGTTGAGCCCTTACAAGATTTAGCTTCAATAAATGCTATCACTTTAATTGGTTGTTCTTCATTGTTGTCTTTTATGTTTTCATTAGCTGTGTCAACATTCATCACATCATTCTTGGTTTCACTACCTTTGAAAAATGAAATAGTGTTCTTTGGCATGGGATTGGTAAAGATTTATAAATTTTGGTTAGGAGGGGCTACAAACTTATTACCCTGATCATTCACACCTCTGATTTGAAGTTGATTATTATCAATAAGGTCTTGCACAAGATGTTTAATACACTTACAATATTCCATACCATGTCCATTTTGTTGTTGATAATGGCAATAAGAGTTTTGTCGAAAGCTTGTAGGCAAGGGTATATTAGGATCATGCTCTTTAATAGGAGGTAAGGTAATCATGTTGTATCTCATAAACCGCAACATGATATTATGAAGGGTATCAGGTAGAGGAGTGAACTCTCTACTCCTATCCCAAAAATATTTTTTTGTTTTTATAGAATCCACTTCATTATTGGTTTGTTGATTTGGTTGAGGGGAATTCAGTTGTTAAAATCCCTTATTTTTGTTCTTTAAAGGTTGGTAACTATTTTGAGTTGTGGATTTAGAATTTTTAGGATGACTAGGGAGATTTCTCACATCACAACCATGAGTCATATTTTGATAAGCATGAAGTGTTGTATATAACTATGCAAAGGATGTAAATATCAAGATTTCAAGTTTCCTTTGGATCTTGTTTTGTAAGTTGGCAATAAAAATGCATTGAAGGTTAGCATCAAGAAAATTAATGTTTACTTGTAAATAAAGTGTTTGGTATCTTGCTATGAAATTAGTCTTTTTCAGCATCCATTTTTTGTATGTCATTAAATCAATAAGGACCATCTTTGGACCCATGTGAATGTGGAAGTGGTTGTAAAAGGAATCAACAAGTTCATTAAACAAACCAATTGAATTATTTAGTAAAAAGAGAACCACTCTAAAGCAATATCGTTCAAGGACCTAGGAAATAGCTTAGCCAATAGTTTATCTTCAAATATGAAATCACTACACAAGGTTGTAAAAGCATAAACATGGCTAAAAAGATCTCGTTTCCCACCATATTTCTCATATCGGGAAAATTCTATACCTTGTGCCATTTGTGCTCTTAATATGTCCAAGGATAACGGGTTGGTTTTAATGTATTGCAAAGGTTGACCATTGTTGTTTTGTTGTTAGGTTGTAACTTGTTCAAGGGATGTCATGGATTGTAAAAGTGAGTTAAGGAAAGGATCATTGTAATTGTAAGATGGAGGGGAATAAGGTGGAGTAGTGTATGTATGAGGAGGGAAAGTGAATTGTAGGTTGGTGAAGGTGGATGGTTGAGGAGATATTGTATTTGAATGAAAAAAGCTAGAAGGATTTCTTGTGGAAATATCTAAGGAAGTGTACACATTGCTAGTAGGGATGATTGTTGTGGTAGGTTGAGTATTAGTGTATGTAGGAATGGACATTGGTATTGTAGAAGATAGAATTGGAGTTCCACCTTGGATTTAAGTACACCCCAAAGTGTGAGTACAAGTCATGATGGTAGGGACAATTTCGTTCACATTAAGCACATAGGTTGTAGGAGGTAAAGTTATGGGAAATGAAGTATGTAAACTATGAGCCCTAGAGGGTTGATTATCAACACTATCAGAAAGAGAGCTAGAAAACCCAAGATCCATGGTGAGTGAAATATCGCAGGATGACATGAGCCTCAAACAACATCTTACAATAGTATTGTTGATAGGACACCAAGTTGAAAAGCTCATACAAGTTTTACAAACTTAGTGTGCAAACACAAAATGAAAAGAGGCAATGTAATGACCTATAATGAAATGAAATTTTTAGATTCTAAATAATGCAATGCAATAAACTAAAAATGGAATGTTTTAAATGTAATTTTGAATTTTAACAATGCACTAAATGAAGAAAATTAATCTAGATTCCATGAATTTAGTTAAATAAAAAATCAAGAAACTAAAATAGAAATGTAAGAGAGGAACAAAAAACCTAAAACAAAGATTTCAAATTCTAAAAAATGTAAATTAAGACCTAATCAAGGACTCATTCACTAGTCAGGGTGAATGGGTCCTAGATGAGGACTTTTGAAATGCTTTTGATTGATTTTTATGTGTTTTTCAATGAGTTTCAAATGCTAGAAGATGTAGTTCAGATCTAATTACGGGATCATTCACCACAAGTGGTAAATGGGTCCTATATTAGGGTTTTTTAGCTATTTTGGATTGATTTTTATGATTTTACCAATGTCTTTTAGTTAAATTAGTAACTTTCAGTTTCAAACTTTTACAAATGTATTATGAAATGCAAATTGAAAAGGTGATAAAATGATGAGTGCAAAGACTTAATTTGAAATGTAATTTTGTTCTGATTTTCAAATGCAAATTTATGTGATGTAAATGATATGTGAGATAACTGATTTTTTTTTGTATTTTTCAGATTTAAAGAATGCAAAATAATGAAATTGTAAACTCTAGATGAGATGCAAGTTTGAATGTAAAGTAGGAAACACTAAATGAGATCTAATTCAATGTAAATAAATTCCAATGAATGCAAGATATAACCTAGGATGAGAATAAAGACTCTAAGATCAGAAAATTATAATGTTCAATAAGGCGGGTTCACCAAAATAAAACAAATAAAAATAGGGGTTTGATCAAGGTGAATGGATCAAGATGATAAACCACTAAGTTTTCTTGGAATGTTTCACTCAATTATGAAGGAAAAAAGGCATAAATAATAATAAAAAATGATTGCTAACTGTTATAACAACAATGAGGGGAGTTTTGAGAGGATAAAACAATGTGTACCTTGTTGAAAACTTGTTGGTTTTAGGTCACTGAGGACTCATTCGCCTTTAGTCCAGAAAATGGGGCCCTATTAGGGTTTCTAAAAACTAACTTTTGGGTTTTGTTCCTTGATGTATATGCTCTCATCTCCTTGGGGCTCAACTCTTAAAAACCTAAAATAAATTATGTAGCCTTGTTTTCGTGTTCTTTCAATATGAACGACAACTTTGCAATTTGACAATTTTGACAATTTTGCTTCAATCTTGTTCTCCACTTGATCTTCAACCTATGAACCTACAGAAACACATCAAAGAGGAGAATAAATTGTTGATTGTTATAGGATAGGGGTTTACTATAGTAAAACCTCATTTAGGTAATCAAACCCTATGATGAAATAATGAAATAGAAGCATGAAACATGAAATATGAAATGATGATACCTTGGAAGATGTATTGGAATGTAAATTTGAAAACTAACATGAAGTGGCCTTGAAGAATGTAGACCTTTATCTAAAATAAGATGTGAAATAATTATTACAAATAGATATTCAATGCTACATCCACAACATTAGCTCAACCACATACATGATGCAGTATGCCCTTGATATCATGCTATGACCTTGAAATGATGCAATAAAAATTCACTAATATGCCTTTGAATGCCTCCAAAATGTTCTTGAAATGCTCTTGTGAATGTACTCTTGATTACTTATGAACTTGCTTAGATTCTCTAGGATGAAACTATGTGAAACCTTATGCTTATACTAAATCTCATGATTAACCAATAAATTCAAATAATACAAGCCAAGATCAGATCTAGGTATCAAAATCATTAAAGCTCAACCAAAAATAAATTCAAAAATGGGTGTCCTAAGCAAGGAGGATCCATTTTCCACCTTGCATGAATGGGTCACATAATTTTCTAGGACCAGGCCTAAGGGGGATGAAATAACATAGAAAAACCATCTCAAATATGCCAAGAAAGGGGTGTCCTAGGTTAGGAGGACCCATTTGCCACCTTGGGCGAATGGTTCCTAGCACAGTTTTCTAGGACTAACTTTTCCAATTTTATGTCATGTAATATCATTAATGAGTGTTGGGATAGATTTGATCATTGAAAAATGTAATTAATAATGCTTAGATTTGAATCAAAGGGCCAATTAAGCTCAATAGACCACAATTAATTAATGAAGCCCTAGGTAAGTATGAAAGTGTAGGAAACACTTTACAACATCCTAAATAAGGCACAATTAAGTACATTTTATCATTAAAAAGGGCCCTAGACTCAATGTGAATGTGTCAAACACATTACAACATTAAAGAAAAGAAACATTAGGCTCATTTGTTGTTAATTACTTTGAAATGTAGGATAAAGAGATACTTTTTCTATTAATACAACAATATTGATAGGCCTAGACCAAAATTCAAAAGGTCTCAAATGAAAATATTTGACAATGACCTCGACGGTGCCTTCTCAAAGATTCCATATAAGGTTTTACCTAAAAAAGATACCAGGGATTATATACATGGGAAATTAGAAGAGTACAATCACTTGAGAACCACAAAAATTTGGACCAATGAGTTTATTGGAGATAACGACCCAGTGAAACTAGAATATATTAACTTAGTGAAGAAGAAGTTAGATTTTGGAAATGGTTCCCTAATTACAGTAGTGATGTTGATGCCAAGTATGTAAGACTAGTAGTAAGTAGGATAGATGACAAATTCCTATGGGCTGACATGCCTAGACTCATAATCAAGGAAGTGATCAATGTTATTACAGGATTGTGTGATATCAGACCTGTACTAGTACTTAAGTTAGTAAATAATGAATTTATTATTGAACTCACTAGTGCCATCTATGAAAAGAGGGATTGTACAACTAAACCTATCTAGATTCTTGTTGTGAAATATGCTTCTATGATGATAGGTCACAAGATTTATTTTATAAACAGGGAAAATTAAGTTTCAACTATTGCTCTTTATGAATGTAAAATTCTTCAAGCTCCCTTTAGGTGATGTTGTTTTTGCTAAGTATCGGCCTGTGCCTCATATGTTAAACATGTTTCCCTCACTTTTTCATTAGGCCTCTTTTTTCTAAACTCTGTCAACTACTTCCACATGTCTATCGGGTGCTCCTCACAGTGATTCCTTCCTTTTCTCTTTTACTGACTCCCACCATGCTTTCATGTGTCCATGTTTTGGGCTATTCATAGCTACTTCCCTTCACTTTTTCTTCGGGCCCCGTGTGCATGCCACATATCTTCCATTCACATAAACTTTTGGTGGACACCATAGTCAGTGCTGATAGTAAAAATGTTGCCACGTGTCTTCCTAGCGCAAGCTTTCATCTAAGTGAAGGGAGAATGAACCATGGTTTGCGAACTACAGCCACATGTTCCTTTCGCAAGAGTTTTATGAAAGGGAAGGATGGAATGAGTAATTGGATGTGACCAACTGTTGCGTGTTCTAGCTACCTCCACTGGGAAGCAACACTTGTCTGCACGCAATTTTTCTGGACCATTGCCATCATTTGTAGGGGATGCATCTGGTAGGAAGTGACTATGTGCTATGGCCCAAATATTTTATGTTACAATGGCTAAGGGAAATCACTGTTGCAACCATCATTGCTTGAGATATATTTTTTTTGTTACAATATCACTAGGCGGTGGATTATTTGCTATATATACTACTTCTTGGTTCATAAAACGAGTTCAGAAGATGCAAAATAATTAGAAAAAGACACCAGGCCTTTTTTTATGCTTTTAGATTATTGTATGAGACTTTTAGACTATTTCATTGTTCATCTTTTCTTTTTTTCTTATTGTGCCATAGAAAAATGGCCCCTTTTCATTTTCATGGTCATTTAGGCCTTACTTCATGATGTTTGGTCCATTTTTCTCTAATTTATTGATGTAATGTGGCTTAAACATTCACATTAGGTCCTCAAAATTCAAATTAAGGCATCTTGTGAAGTGTTGTAAAAAAATTCTACACTTTTCTAGACTCTTTTCATTACAATTCACCTAAAAATGATCTCTACATCACTAATCAAGTCCTATTTTGAAGTGTTGTAAAGTCTTGTAACAATATTTCATGCTTTTCTAGGCATAATTTCACTATTTACACCTTTCTTATTCTTTATTTGACCCCTTTATTCCCTTATAAGGATTAATTAAGTGTGTTTTTGAATGTAAACCTAACAAACAACATTAAATTCAAGATAATTTATGACACCTACTTTTAAGTCCAAGGTGGGACCCATTCACCATAGGTGGTGAATGAGTCCCTCTTGGCTCCAAATTCAAAATATTTCAAATTTTCTTTTGGTTTTTTATTTAAAATCACCTTATGCCAGCCCATGATGGGGTATCATTGGGTTACTAAGGCACAAGTGTGTATAAATATATGTGTTTTTCTCCTCATTTTACATCTACAATATTCTAACTCATTTGAGCACTTTGCATCCTATAATCATGCATCAATCAATCATTCAGGAATAACCATTGATACATCTTTAGATTCTCTTCAACAAGGGTTTGACTTGTGTATGCCAATTTGACAAGAATTTAGGTGTTGAAAAGTGGAAAAGAAGTCAACATCTTATTTCAAGCTTGGAGAAGACATTTTGTCTATTTTCTATTGACTTTGACAACCCAATAAGTAAACAACCATAGATTTGGTGCTACTGAATTGTCCCCTAATTTCTTAGAATTTTGGGAGAGGACTAATTCACCATTAGTGGAAAATGAGTCCCACCTTAAGATTGGAAATCTAAGTTTTCTCAGATTTTGGATCTCGATGCTCAAAACCTTGTTCCCGACAATTTTCATTAGAAGCAGGACTGATCGCCATCAATGGAAAATGAGTCCCACTGGTGATTTTTAGTGATTCAAGACAACATTCAAAAGATTCAAGATTCTCCAATCTCTTCCCAAGTGTACTTCAATTCAACTCTTTTCTTTTCTATTTTGCATTTAGTCATTCATAGTTCATTGCTTGCAAATCACACTATGTTTTCTGACATTGCTTAAATCATAAGTTTTACATACATAATCAGTCAATTAGTTCATATAGATACACTTATATTATTCCATTTAGTTCAAATAATATCATACATTGCATAATTTGAGTGAACCTAGCTAGATATTTTGACCCTACATTCTCTTTTTAGGTGAAAAAGCCTAGAAGTGCTAGAAAGGTCTAGGGTGCCAAAAATCTCTGATTCATTTTGGTGAACCTGCATATTGAACACTTTACATGATGAGTATCTTGCATCTTAGACTTCATTTTCATTAACATTCAATTAAGGTTTTTTTTGTATCCTAGGGTTTCTTAATTTGCATTAATGAATATTCATTTAGATTTCATTTTTGCATTGCATCTCATTGAAAAAACTAAAAATATGCATCTACATTCTTAATTGGCATCTGAAAATCATTATCATCACATTAAATTTTTTGAGAAACATAGAAAAATCTCATATTGGAACTCATTTTCCACCCTAGGTGAATCAATCCACCTGCCCATTCTGCACAACACTTTTAGGAATTTTCTTGGTATTTCTTGCATTTCTATTTTACGTGGTTTCCTTTTGTTTTTCTTTCCAAGATCTCTATTTTTAGTCATTTCTTGAATATTAATTTACTTGCACCATGGCATTTTATTTTAATAAGTTTTAGAATTCATTGAAATCATTGGTAGACATGTCCAATTGTGCCTTTGGCTATGACCCTAATTACCTTAAGCTTCCTCGTGCTCCTTCAATTCCTCATAATTGTCCTCCTCTTGATGTAGAAATCACTAGAGAAGATGATGCTAGCATGAAAAAGTTCTTAAATGAATTCCTTGATAACCTTGAAGCCAATGCAGCCTTTTACCCATCAATGAAACCACCAAATCTTCCTACTATTGCACCTCCTAATCACTTTGGATATCTACATCATGAAACTCAAGAAGGACCTAAGATCCCTCCATCAAATGGACCTAGTTCCTCTCAACCAACAAACCCTCATCCATTCTATGATCACAAAGTCACAAACACTCCCATAAACCTTGAAGAAACACATGGTAAAGGCTTCACTATCCTAACTAAACAAGTTTGTGACACAACACATGAAGATGAAATTCATCAATTTATTGAACAAAAACCAACATAATAAAACACTATAGGACTAGGATATCAAGATCCTCCTCACCCTAAGAAGCCACCTTTTGAATATTGGAGACTTCAAGGTGATGGTACTATGATCTTTGATTCTCCTCCTGACTTAAACATTCTCCTTCCACACAAAAAACCATTACCTGATTCTCAAAAAAAGGATGCTAGGATCCCCATAGATTCTCTTCCTCCTTCCATTCATGAAAAAGGAGAATCTAGCAAATGAAAAATAACCTTACAAGTTGAAGAAAATCAAGTTTCCTACACATCCTCCACTTGAATGTGAAAGGACACTTCAATTGCTTTTAAACAAAGGTCTTATAATTTTACCACCTATGAATAGGTTGGTCATTCATCCTAAAGATTCTAACATACCATTTTGAAAATATGATTGTGTTCTTGGGCATTCAAACATTGAATGACATATTAAAAAAGTATCACTGCACTAATATTGAGTGCTTTCCCATTATTTCTTAAATCAAAATACCCATTCCTCCTGCCATAGTTGTAGAATTTCCTATTCTCACTATTGCATGATCCTTTCACATCACCACCCTCGGCTCATTCTTGTTTTTATACTTTGTGTGGGGGCAAGCAATTGTTAGCCGTGTCCTTGTAATGCATTTGTCTTTGTCTCTTAACTATGTTATTCATTTCTTGCTTGCATTACTTAAGATTGTAAAACCAATAAATTAGTTACCAGTTTACCTACATTTTCATTACTATCCCCTTTCCATTTTTATTTTATGTGTGTATCGTGTTCCCCCATATTGTTCTTTTGGTGTCCTCTCTCTTTGTACACTTATTATATTCATGTCTCTATTCTTCTATATGTCGTGTGTTGCCTTTTCAATTTTTTTTTGTATTTTCCTTTTGGGGATGATGCAAAGCATTGAGACGCCCTATGTCTCTTCCATGTCAAGACCCAAATGGTCCCTTTTCCTTTTTCTTTTTCCTTTTGGGGATGACGCAAGGTATTGAGACTGAAATTTCTCCTCCATGTTGACCCAAAAGCTTTTTCTTTTGTATTTTCATTTTCTTTTTTCTTGTATTTCTCCTTTTGGGGACGATGCAAAATTTTGAGACTGAAATGTCTCTTCCATGTTGACCCAAAATGGACATTGTTTTTCCTTTGTTTTCACTCTCTTTGTGTCATTCTTCCAGTTCTATGTTCTTTGGGGAACGATGATAGTTCCGAGCTCCTTAATAAAAACATTGCAACAATGAACATACTAACCCAAAATCCATAGACCCCTTATGTGTTTGGTGTTCTCGTTTCTAGGGGGAAACTCCCTTTTCTTTTGTTCCTTTTTTCATGAAGCAACCTAACTCAGAAACATATGACTTGACATAGGGCTTTTTGAGTTGGCTCTCATGTCTTGTTTTTACCTTTTGCATTTTTGTTCCTTTTCTACTTTAAAGTAATTTCTCACATAACGATGTGCAGAAATTCCTTTAAAGTGGAGGGCATATTGGCATAATTTCATTTCCATTCTTGGTTCTTAGTGTAGCCTTGTCATTTCATATTATGCATTTGTCACTTTGTGGATGACATTGGGTATGATGTCCTTGATAAGTGTGATCTATCTTAGCGTATTACATTCCTCGTAGTGGCCTGATGCGACACACTACATCCCCTAAGTCATGAATATTTTATTCTTTGATTGGTCATGTATTGGAGAGATTAGACACAATGTTCCCTAAGTGACAGACCTTGCATGAACTTAACAAGACTCCTTTGAACATCTTTTCCATTTTATAGTTTTATATTTTTACATTTTTCATTTTTGGATTTTACACTTTGTACTTTTTTCCACCTTACATAGTGTAACTTGCATGATTGTGGTACTACCCTCTTTGTTCATGAGTTCTAAGCATACAAATTTTTGCTTGTCTCATGAAGCACCTATTGGAAACACAAGGGAAGACAACTAAGAGGTGGGCTAAATCAGTTGTCAAAAAATTTAAAACTTATTCAACTCATTAACACTACTCTTTGATTTGATTAACAACCATGAAAGCATAAATCATCAACACATTAGAAACACATATAACCCTAAGATTTTTTTTACATGGAAACCCTATTAGGGGAAAAACCATGGTGGAGGTTAGTCCACAAGATTATACCTTGCTAAAAGTATAAGAAATGAAAATATGGGGAATGCACTTGCATTTAGGCACACTTCCTAGAGCTCACTGGTCAATTACAACAGGGCTAACCGCCCAAAGGAAGAAAAAATATCTGATAGAAAGAATCATATTGAATTCTTAGGGATTTTAACTGATAGAATAGCATATGCTAATGCCTGATCACAGTTTTGGTTAAGTACATTAACACTTCTTTACTCTTCTTCAATCTTCTTCACACTCTGCTTTGTCTTCTGGAAAATGATTTAGATAAATATTTGCACATATACACACAAAAGAACACATCAATTCGAATAAGAAATCACTCTTATATATCTACAACAAGAAATTTCATCCCTACATATTGGCTTCAACAAAATAATAAAATGAATATAAATTGTCAGAATCAACCAAGGTCAGCCACAACTTAGTGAAGACCCAAATCAACATCTCCAACATGAAAAAACTTCAATTAATTAATCCTCAAAGATACACAACATGCTACAACCACCATGTCAACCAAGACCAAGAAAAAAATGAACACGCAAGAGAAAATTGCCAACCATGAGCACAACGATCAATGCACATGTGCAACAAAGATAGAGCATGATCTAGAAGCATCCACAAACATCACAAATCACTAGAGAAGCATCTGCAACAACTGAACTAACCGAAATGACATCATCTTCAATCAAGAACACCAACTGAAGTAACGAAAAAACTGTCAGAATATAAATCTTCATAACTCAATCAAATATTCACACAGATCTTTGAAACTTGATGCGGATAAACTAGATACACTCAGCAGGAAACCCTTTATTCCACAACCTCTAATCATCAATGTATAGAACTTTCTGACATTCTGAACTTCACTTCACCACTAACAACCTACAACTCATCTCATTACAATTTTCTCAATATCCTTGACATATACAACTTCTAATGAATTAATGCTAATAGTGTTGACATCAATGAAAACCAAATATCAGTAACACAACTAAAATATCCAACAATCTCCCCCTTTGGCATTGATGGCAATACATGATGTGAAAAACACCATCAATAGAGCTAACGCTTAACACTTACTCCCCCTTAGATTTTGACTCATTTTATCCTCAATTCTTTCACATGATCTTCTTTCCCAAAAAAAATTCACATGGTCTTCTCCCCCTTTGACATCAATGACAAATATTTCTTCTATACAAGCTCTAAACCACATATCTAAGCATCTGAACATCTGACTACTCCCCCTGAGTAGCAGCCACCACAAAATCCATCTAGATCAAGATATGAGTTTAAAATTTACAAACTGATGCAATGCAATGCATCCTTAGTTTTAATTAGGAGGGGTAGTCACCCCTAACTTCCCTTTGAGATCCTCAAAAGTATCCTTAGGAAATGACTTGGTAAAGATGTTTAGGGTATGTGCAAGATCATCATGGAAAAAACAAGCCCTTAAGTGGCAAAAAATTCAGAAAAATCAAAGTTAGGAAACTTGACATAAAAATTTGAATAAGTTACCTATATTATTTCAAAAATTTGTAAGAATAGAATTTGTAGAATATTGAATGTAGTTTCTAAACCACTAGATTAAAAAAAAAAAAAATCTATTTGGTGAAAATTTGAAATTTCAATGCAGTAGTACTTAAATTTTAGGGAAAAAATAAGAAGTAGGTGTCTGTCTGACCACCCTAACCACAATAAAATGATAATATTTTTTTATAAGATTTTAGATATAAGTAGAGGACTCATGTTCGGATGTGATGCATATTTTTTTGTAATTTTTTTTCCAAGTAAATAATTAATTATGAATTTTTTATTATAAATTTTTAAATATATAAAAACTCATATGTTTGACCACCTTAACTTGGTCAAAAATTCATGAAATTCAATTTTTCTTTTTTTAATCCTATAGTATATGAAGTATAGAATGTGACACATGTTTTGGATTCAAAAAATATGATATTTTTTGAAAGCTATAGATGTTTTTCAATCAGCCTATCAATCAGGACGTTAGTCTAAATTCAAATAGAAAATGAATAATAATTACTTATTAAATTCAAAGTAAAGCATAATTTATATTGGTGGAAACCTGAGAATATCCTTTAAAAACCATTTTCATTTCATTAATTTTGGGTATAAAAAAAGTCGTCAGCCACATACCCATCATATTGCCACTTTTTGGCCCATCATGATCCTACACATATCATTTACAATCTGGTCCTTAGTAGGCACATACTCCATCCTGACTTCCTTTTCACTCACCCTTTCTCTCAAAAAATTGAACTTAATAGATATATGCTTTGTCTTTGAATGTAGTAACTAATTCTTAGAAATGTTAATTACACTTGAATTATCACAAATATAACAATAGGCTCATTATACACAATTCTGATATCATTCAACATTTGTTTCATCCATAGGACTTAAGTACAATTGTTAGCAACAACAATGTATTCAGCCTCTACAATAGATAAGGAAATGGCATCATGCTTCTTACTTAACCATGAAATTAGCTTCTTACCCAAGAAAAATGCTCCACCACTAGTACTTTTATTTTCATTTACATCTCTTGCACAATTAGCATTAGTAAAGGCACTCAAAGTAAGATTATCATCTTTAAGATACCATAGGCTAAAGTCAATTGTCCCCTTCAAGTATCTAAAAATTTTCTTCACAGTAGTCACATGAGATTCCTTCAAATCAACTTGAAATTGTGCAACAATACATACAACATTCATGATATTAGGCCTAGTTTGAGTTAAATACAACAATCCACCAATCATTGATCTATATCTAGTTTGATTTTTCTTTGGAAAATCATCTTCTATTGTCAAATTGCATCTAGTCGCCATAGGTGTACCGACTAGCTTTGAACCTTCCATATTGAACTTCTTCAACAATTCCCTCACATACTTGGTCTGAGATATAAAAAAACCTTTTTCTAACTAAATAATTTGCAATCCCAAAAATAATTTCATCTCACCAATCATTCAGAATTCAAATTCACTCTTCATCTCATTAGAAAACTTCATGAACAAACCATCATCTCCTCCAAAAATGATATTATCAACAAAGACTTCAACAATAAATTCTTTATTACCATTCTTGAAATATAGATTACTATCAATAGTACCTTAGTTAAATCCAAGCTTCAACAAATACTTGTCCAATCTGACATACCAGCCTCTAGGGGATTGCTTAATTCCATACAATGCTTTCTTCAACTGACATACCATATCTCCCTTATCAATCAGCTGAAATCCATTAGGTTGCTCAACATACACCTCTTCTTCCAATTCACCATCTAGAAAAGCTGACTTGACATCCATCTAATAAACCCTGTATTTCTTGTAAGTAGCATAGGCAAGAAATAATCTTATAGCTTCAATTCTAGCAATAGGGGAAAAAGTCTCTTCAATATCAATTCCTTCCATCTGTGAATATCCTTTGCATACTAGTCTTGATTTGTTTCTAAAGACCCATTTAGTTCCAATGACATTCTTATCCTTAGGTCTCAGAACAAGAATCCATGTATCATTCTTCTTAATCTATTTTAGTTCCTCTTTCATTGATTCAACCCAATGCTCATCTCTACATGCTTCATTCACACTAGTAGGCTCAATCTTTGAAATCAAGTAGTATTCTACTACAATCTTTCTCCTAGTATAGACACCTTTGTTCTTATCACCTATAATATGATCTTGTAAATGATTCAATATTACATACCTCAGAGTCTTCTTATGTTGTTCTTCAACTTCAGGCTCTTATGTTCTCTCTTCTGCAACATCACTGGTTTCTTCTTCCTCTTGATTTTCCTGATCCACAAGAATGATTTGTACTTGATTTGTAGTCTGACTTGCTTTCCTTTGTTTGTACCGACATTCTGATAATTAGAATCACATCCATAGGTTTTGGATGGTGTACCAAAAGTCTTCATCAACCTTGACATTTGCACTTTCAACCATTTTCTTCAATCTTTTATTGTAACACCGGTAGGCCTTGCTATTAGTAGAATAACCCAGAAAGATACCTTCATCACTCCTAGTATCAAAATTTCCTATATCTTCATCTCTCTTGATATAACATTTGCTTCCAAATATTTTGAAATATTTAATAGTAGGCTTTTGACTAGTCCATAGATCAAAATGGATCTTACTAGTATCACCTTTGATTTGTACTTGGTTGAGTGTGTACACAATAATACTCACATCTTCTCTCTAGTAGATATGAGGGACATTTCCTTCTAGCATCATAGTTCTAGCAACATCTTCAATTGTTCTATTCTTCCTTTCCACAACTCCATTTTTCTGAGGGGTCCACAATGTAGATAATTTTCTCTTTATTCCATGTTCTTCACAAAAATAATTAAATTCACCAGAAGTGAATTCACCACCTCTACCTGATCTCAAAAATTTAATCTTCAAGCCTATCTTTGTCTCAACCATAACCTTAAAAGTCTTGAACTTTTCCAGTGCTTCATATTTCTCTCTTAAGAAAGTAACCCACACCATTGTTTAATAATCATCAATGAGTAACATGAAATACCTATAACCTTGTAAACTTCTAACCTTAGAGGGAATACATAGATCAGTATGCACAAGTTCAACCAATTAATTTGAATAATGTTGTTTGCTTCAAAATGAAATTCAAGTTTTCTTTCCTAACTAACATTCCTTGCATATAGCATTAGTAGGTTTCACCAACTTAGGTAGATCTCTCAAAGCCTTAGTTGAATATATCTTGACAATATTATCAAAGTTAACATGACACATTTTCCTATGCCATAACCAACTTTCATCAACTTGAGCAATCAAACAAATTTTACTAGCATAACTCAAGTGAAATATATTACCTTTTGTTTTTGTACCTGATGCAATTACATTTATGGAACTCAGTATTCTGCACTTTCCATACTTGAATTGAGTATTGTATCCCTTATCAACCATCTAACAAACACTTAAAAGGTTATGCTCCAATCCTTCCACATACAGGACATAATCAGTATTATGCTTACCATCAAGAGAAATGCATCCTCTCCCACATATCACATGAACTATATTATCACAAAATCTCACAACACCACCATCATACTTTTCCAAGCTCACAAACTTACCTTTATCTCTTGTCATATGATGTGTACATCCACTTTAAATCACCCATTCATCTTTCTCTTCAACTCGAGCAGCTAGGGCTTTCTCCACATTTGTACAACTAGTAGATTCATTAGATGTAGGATTATTTTCCTTGATAGAAATAAATGCCCATTCATCATCACTTCTATTTCCTTTATTAGATTCATCATATATTACACCTTCATCAACAACATAGTAACACTTCTTTTGAAATCTAGGCTTGTTATTTCTTGGTTTAGGAGTTCTTTCTGGACACCTTGATGCAAAATGACCTATCTTATTGCAAGAAAAACATTTAAGAGGAAATTTTCCTTCATACTCACCTTTTCCTCTCGATACTCTTTTGACAATAAGTTCTTCCATCTCTTCCAACTCTCTTCTTCTTCTTCTTCTTCAATTTTTATGATTTCATCCTCATACTTGAATGTCTTTCTAGATGAAATCTCACCTAGACCATATTTGTGTCTATCTCTTTTGAAAGTAGTAGCCTTAAATGCAGATTCAATCTTAGGAAGGGAAACACCAAATTCACTCAACTCAAAAGTAGTAAGCTTCCCAACTAACATGTCTCTAGAAGTTACATTTGTTACAGTCTAGAGCTCTTCAATAGCACTAGATTTGACTTTGTAAGAATCAAGCAAGGATCTAAGCACTTTAGCAACAATATTTGATTCATCTGTCTGTCCACCAACACATCTGATACCACACAAAAGTTCATTCACTCTTTACATAAAAATAGTAATGTTCTCATCATCACCCATTCTCAATTTTTCATATTTTCCTTTCAGACTCTACAACTTAGCAATCTTCACATTAGTATCACCTCCATACAATGTTTCAAACTTTTTCCAGATCTCATAAATAGTCTTCAGATCCATAACATTTGTGATCTCAGAATCATTCAAGGCACTCAACAATGCTTCCTTAGCCCTAATATTATACTCAACATCTCTAATCTCAGCATGAGTAGTAGGACCATTCTAAGGAATAGCATACCTATTACTTGTAATGTTCTAGAAGGGCTCACCAATGCATCTCAAATGACACTCCATTCAATTATTCCATAGAGAATAATTTGTTCCATCAAATCTCAGACTATCCTTCTTGTAAGTTTCCATCCCATATCACCTCAAGCTATTAAACTTCTTCTAAGGAACCTACTTTGATACCAATTGTTAGAAACACAAGGGAAGACAACCAAGAGGAGGGGTGAATCAGTTGTCAAAGAATTCAAAACTTATTCAACTCATTAACATTATTCTATGATCTAATTAACAACCATGAAAGCATAAATCATCAAACATCAGAAACACACATAACACCAAGATTATTTTTACGTGGAAACCCTGTTAGGGGAAAAACCACAATGGAGGTAAGTCCACAAAATTATACCCTATTAAAAGTATAAGAAATGAAAATATGGGGAATGCACTTACATTTAGGAACACTGCCTAGAGCTCACTACTCAATTACAATAGTGCTAACCACCCAAAGGAAGACACACTATCTTATAGAAAGAGTCAGATAACATCTGTAGGGATTAGAACTAATAGAATAGCATCTGCTAATGCCTTATCATAGTTCTAGTTAAGTGCATGAACACTTATTTACTCTTCTTCACACTCTACTCTACCTTTGAATGATTTAGATCAATATTCACACATATATACACAGAAGCACACCTCAATTCGAATAATCAATCACTCTTATATATCAGCAACAATAAATTTCATCTCTACATGTTGGCTTCAACAGAATAATAAATTGAATATAAATTGTTGGCCCAAAATACTAAATATTATTAATGTGAATCAAACAAGGTTGGCCACAACTTAGGGAAGGCCCAAATCAACATCTCGAATACAAAAACACTTCAATTAATTACTCCTCAAATATCCACAACACACTACAACCACCATGTTGGCCAAGAACAATAAAAATATGAGCACGCAAGAGAAAATTGCGAACCATGAGAACAATCATTTCAAACGTGCAACAAAGGTAGAGAATGATCTAGAAGCATCCAAAAAGATCATGAATCACCAAAGAAGCATCCACAACAACTAAACTAATTGAAATCACATCATCTTCAATCAAGAACACCAACTGAAGCAAGAGAAAAACTGTCAAAATATAAATCTTCATGAAAATCTCTAAAACCTAATGTGGATAAACTATATACACTCATCAGGAAACCCTTTAGTCCACAACCTATGATCATCAACATATAGAACTTTCTAAAATACTAAACTTCACTTCACCACTGACAACTTGCAACTCATCTCATTACAATTTTCTCAATATCCTCGACATATACAACTTCTAATGAATTAATGCTAATAGTTTTGACATCAATGACAACCACATATTAGCAACACAACCACAATATCCAACAACATGAACTGAAATTTTTTTTGTGGTGCCTTGTTAAAGTTATTAGGAGGCATAACTTTGAAATTGTTGAGTGGGAAGCCCATCTTGTGGTATGGCTTTCCCCATATCCACCTTTTTTTTTGAGTGCATACTAACTAGTGCAAGTACTTCACCTTTTTGGGTCTTCTCACCCAGCGGACCACCATGAGTTTTGTTGCCCCAGAGTGAGCATGCATTCTATTTTTCAAACAATCAGCCAAGATCTAATCCACAACTAGTTGGATAGACGATCGAAGCTAAATCCAATTTTCCCTTTTCTTCTTCTAATCAACACTTGTGTTCCCTTTTTCTTATTCTTAGTTTGACATGAGATCTTCATCCTAGGGGCTTGATCATCCCTCTTGATTGTTGTCATTCCATCTTGCTAAATATAAGTACATTAGGACCTCTCTCTTTCTCGATATTCATGGCTACATTAGTGTGAGTTTGAAGCAAGTTCATCCTCTCACTAAAGTGGGGGCTAAATTTGCCCTAGAAAAATGGCCCCTTGTCATTTTCATGGTCTTTTAGGCCTTGCTTCATAATGCTTGGTCCATTTTGATTTGATTTATTGATGTAATGTGGCTTAAACATTCACATTAGGCCCTTAAAATTCAAATTAATGCATCTTGTGAAGGTGTTTTGAAGTGTTGTAAAACATTTCTACACTTTTCTAGACTCTTTTCATTACAATTAAGCTGCAATCATCTTTTCATCACTAATCAAGTCCTATTTTGAAGTGTTGTAAAGTCTTATAACAATATTTCATTCTTTTCTAGGCATGATTTCACTATTTACACCTTTCATATGCTTTATTTGACCTCTTTACGCCCTTATAAGGCTTAATTAATTATGTTTTTGAATGCAGATCCAATAAACATAACATCCACTTTCAAGTCCAAGGTGGGACCCATTGACCATGGGTGGTGAATGAGTCCCTCTTGGCTCCAAATTCAAAATATTTCAAAATTTCCTTCAGGTTTTTATTTAAAATCACCTTATGTCAGTCTATGATAGGGTATCATTGGGTTACTAAGGTACAAGTGTGTATAAACATGTGTTTTTCTCCTCATTTTACATCTCCCACAATCTTGTAACTCATTTGATCATTCAATTAGCATTTGAGCACTTTGCATCCTATAATCATGCATCAATCAAACATTCAAGAGCAACCATTGATACATCTTCATATTCTCTTCAACAAGGGTTTAATTTGTGTATGTAGATTTGACAAAAATTAAGGTGTTGAAAAGTGGACAAGAAGTCAACAAAGTGTTTCAAGTCAACATCTTATTTCAAGCTTGGAGAAGACATTCTATCCCTTTTATGTAGATTTCACTTGGGAAACCTAACAAGTAGACAACCTGGGATCTGGTGCTACAAAATTTTCCTTTGATTTCTTAGAATTTTTGGAGAGGACTGATTTTCCATAAGGGGAAAATGAATCCCACCTTAAGGCTAGAAATCTAAGTTTTGTTAGATTCTAGATCCCAACACTTAGAAACTTGTTCTTGACAGTTTTCATTACAAGCAAGACTAATTTTACATCAGTGGTGAATGAGTCCCATTGGTGATTTTTTGTGTTTAAAGAAAACATTCAAAATATTCCAAATTCTCTAATCTCTACCCAGGTGCACTCTGATTCAACTCTTCTCTTTTTTGTTTTTCATTTATTCATTCATAGTTCATTGCTTGCATATCACATTGTGTTTTCCAACATTGCATAAATCATAGGTTTTACATACATAATTAGTCAATTAGTTCATATAATTACTCTTACATCATTACATTTAGTTCAAATAACATCATACATTACATAATTTGAGTGAACCTAGCTAGATCCTTTTTCTCTACTTTCTCCTTTTAGGTGAAAAATCCTAGAAGTGCTAGAAAGGTCCAGGGTGCCAAAATTCTATGGGTATGTGCAAGATCATCATGGAAAAATTAGGCCATTAAGTGGCAAAAAATTCAAAAAAATCAGAGTTAGGCAACTTGAAGCAAAAATTTGAATAAGTTATCTATATTATTTCAAAACTATGTAAGAATAGAATATGTAGAAAATTGAATGTAGTTTCTAAACTACTAGGTTTGTTTAGAAAATAATCTATTTGGTGAAAATTTGAAATTTCAATGTAGTAGTATTTAAATTTAAGGGAAAAAATAAGCAGGTGTTTGTCTGACCACCCTAATCACAATAAAATGATAATATATTTTGATAAGATTTTAGATATATGTACAAGAATCATGTCTTGATGTGATGCATATTTTATGGTAATTTTTTTCCAAGTAAATAATTAATTATGAATTTTTTATTACAACTCTTAAAAAATATAAAAAACTTGTATGTCAAACCACCTTAACTTGGTCAAAACTTCATGATTTTTTTTTTAAGTCCTATAGTATGCAAAGCATAGAATGTGACACATGTTTTGGATTCAAAAAATGTGATACCTTTTGAAATCTATAAATGTTTTTCAATCAACCTATCTATCAGGAACTTAGTTGTAATTCAAATAGAAAATGAATAAAAATTACTTATCAAATTCCAAGTAAAGCATAATTTATATTGGTGGAAAGCTGAGAATCTCCTTTAAAAGCCCTTTTTGTTTCATCAATTTTGGGTAAAAAAATGTCATCATGCACATACCCATCATGATCCTACACATACCCCTATGGTTCACTTATGTTATTTGATAAAACATTAATACTATGCCATTATTGTGTTGAATTGTTCATTTGCAGAACTTCTATGATTTTAATGCAAGTTTGATGGTTTAGATCATGTCTTTGACTCCTCCTTTTAGTAAATGTGTGTGAAAATTATTTTTTCATTAGATGAATTATTCAGATCTTTATCTTTGATTTATGTTATTCTGGAACATAGAAAATTACTAGTTAGACCCTTAAATTGAATCCCTAAAGATAGATTTATTGTGCCTATATCTACCCCTTAGTGTATCGCCTTAGTTACATCTTTATTTTTTATATTTTCTTCCTTTTCCCATTCGAAAATCCCAATTATAGAAGAAGTCGACTTCTTAAAAAACCAAAAGGTCACTCAGTTTAGCACAATTGGTCACCCATTAACTAAGTTTCTCATAAAGGTTGTTCTCTTGCCAATTTTTGGTGTCAACAATTTTTTTTTTATTGCACATCCGGTGGGATTTCTTAAATGAGTCTAAATTCAAAGGGGGTGTATGAGCCATCAACCTGTTACTAGGTCCCAAAAGAACAAATAATCTTGGGTTGTTAGTGCCACTATTAGGGATAGTTCAAGCCATGACCCAATTAGTGAATGTTTGAGTTTCTTCACCCCTTTTTCTAGCCATGCTACTGGCTACTAAAAAAATTATGTGGCATGGGATGTTTGAAGTGTTCTTGTAGCACTAGTAGTGCCCGCTGTTTGGGCCCCTATCCCAGTCTTCACTCTAAAAGCTATACCTAAGTTCACTAGAGATGGCTCAAGAATTCCATTCAAACATATGCAAGATGTTCTAGATGTGTTTCTAGTGCATGGAATCACTGTAAAAATGTGGCATTAAGGTTTCTTGTAGCTTCTTTTATGGGAAAAGTGTTAGATTGGTACCACACTCTGCGGGCTAATACTATTGGTACCTGGGATCAACTCAGAGATCCTTTTCATGAAATATTTTTGAATGATGGAGATTGGTCTTTGTTATATCAATAGTTGGTGACATAAAGGAGGCCCCTCATGAAGCCATGACTGATTTCAATGCTCGTTTCCACATAACTTGGAAAAGCAACCAGGTCGCTATCCACTTGCTAACTGAGCTGGCATTCATGTTCTACCTGAAGTCCATCAACACTAACATTTTGATTAATGATCTAGTCACTCAAGGGAACCACTCTACTAGATGCATAGAGCATCGTAGCTAAAGTGGAGAATAATCTAATAGATGTTAAAAAGTTTCTACCTCATCCCGTCATACCTATATTTCCTGAGACATCAAATCCTGCTCCAGAAGTAGCATCTACCAATGTGTCTACACCTCCCCAATCCATGTACACATATTTAAATGCACCACAAAACATTTCTTCTACATTTGGCTCTTCAAAGGAAGAGATGGATGAATTCAAGGAAACGTTGCAGACCATTGTCAATGAAATAATTTTCATCAAGCAAAACCAGTCTGTGCCTCAAAAGCCAACCTATCAAAATTATCGAGGAAGGTCTTCATACCAACAAAACTAGTTCCAAGGAGGTGCTTGCACTAGTTCAAAGGCACCAAAAAATAATCAAATAGTACCTATGCCTTCTCTGCTACAAAGTGCTAACCCAAGCTTGAGCAGAGAGCTAACAAAAGGGAAAAACAATTTAGTCAATGAAACCAACCCTTGGTGCTTCCCTTGCAGTGACTTGCATATTCCCAAAAATTACCTACACAGTAATCTAAAACAAAAAGCAGTGGAACAGCATAGCCAAGGTGCAACATTAGATCATAGAGGTTCTGTATATGCCTCTCCGCAAATGGAAAATGTGGTGCTTACCACACAAATGTAGGGTATGTCCTTGGAGAAAGAAAAAAATATTGCTCCTAATCAAGCACTCATCTCATGGATGGAAGAAGAAGAGGTAGTATTCAAAAATGATGCATCCACATCTAAAGCATTGCAAGTACAATTTGATTACAACACTTGCTCAAAGAGGAGATTCATGTGCGAATTAATCATTCCACAACTAGTTAGTCTAGAACCCAAAAGTGCTTCTGATCAGATACCTAGTACCTTTGTAGTGGAACAACAATGTATGCCATGAAGGGAAATTTTTATAACAAGAGCTAAGGAATAGAAGCCTCCAAATCAAACACCATTCAATGTGGTGGAACAATTGAAAAAATCATCTGCTAATGCATCTCCATGGGATATCTTAGCTATTCCAGAACATATGACATTGCTATAGAAAGCTCTCTAGGAGGATCCAATCATTGAACCAAAAGATAAATTTCTCAAAGGGAAGGCTATTGATCAATCACCTAATACCAAAGTTCTCACAAATAGCATAGAGGAAGCTCCTATTGAGGTTAAAGACAAGGAAAAACTGAAACTCTTCTTCCTAACCCTCATTGTGGGAGAGAAGATATTGCACAATGCCATGATTGGCTCTGACACTAGCACTATAGTCATTCCCAAGTAGATAGATGAAGCCTTAGGACTTAGCTATGAGCCTTTAAAGAGGGAGTTACGCAACTTGATGGAAACAAAGTCAAAATTGTAGGTGTCATCAAATGCCTCCTCTTGAATCTATTCTCCTACCCTAGCATCATATTTCTACAAGACATTGTGATAATAAATATTCCCCCTATGTTCGGTCTCTACCTATCCCATGAATTTACTTCAAAGATAGGTTGATATCATTCTCTAGACTAGATGCATTTGATCCTAAGGACCAAGCATGGAGCTAAAATGAAAATAGTTTCCAAATATCTACATTCAAAACATGTGGTTGATGAAGCTATGATCAACTTTGAAGCTACTCATACCTCTTTCACTAAAGAGGAGACATATTGTATCAAGTTTCTAGAAGATGAAAAAGTGACCAGAGATTAGATTGATGAAGAAGAATCTCTATTGAGAAAATATATAGTTATTGACCCTTTCAACAACTATCATGCTACCGAGATAGGAACGTATGTCATCTACGATGAAGATTAAGTGCTTTTGAAGGTCATGAAGGAACCTGATAGTAACCAATATTCAAAGCTATGGATGCTACACTTTTATGGAGCAAGATGCAAAGTGGGCATAAGAGCCAAGATATGTTTGACATCCCTAAATAGTGAAAAGACACTATGGTCTGTTTGCTTCCAGTTCACTTGTTTGAATAATGAAGTTGAATATGAAGGCCTAGTGCAAGGTTTAAGGCTTGCGGAGCAGATGGGCATTAAAAAATTAATGGTGTTCAAAGATTTTTAACTAGTGGTCAACCAAGTCTGAGGGTTTTCCACAACTAAGAATATTCGCATGAGGTCCTACAGACATATATTTTGTCACCTGATAGAAGCTTTTGAAGCCTTCAACATTCAGATAGTGCCCAAAGAACAAAATGATGATGTAGATTGCATAGCCACAATCAGATCTCAATTTGAACCTGCCTCTAGCCTAATGCATAATAGAAACTCTAGACGAGAGATAGTATGAATGGTGATTCCAGATAATTATTAGAGCTGGCAAGTGTTTGATAGTGATGAACACATCACCTTGTTCATCCAACAGTCTCAAGATTTTTTCGACCAATTCCAATCAAAGATCACCAAAGCCTATGATGGAAAAATCATTCAGCTAAGGTCTAATAAGCTTCTGAAGGGACTTGTCACTCTCAAAAAACTTTTTGATTATGAGGATGCAATAAATGACAAAAGGAAGTTTGTAGCAAACAAAATCAGCTATGTGGACCTTTATGTCAGAGATCAAAGAAAGCTCAAAGTCAGGAAAGACGTCCAACATCATGATAAAGAAAGGATCATCAACTTTTACAAAAGGCATGAAGAAGTAGTTTCCTGGTCATATGATGACCTTAAGGGATACAATATCAATATCATCTAGCATGAAATAGAGCTGACGAAAGGTGCCAAACCAGTCTACCAAAAATAGAGCCCAGTTAATTCAAAGATCGAGGCCATGATGGCACAAGAGCTGACAAAGATAATTTAGTCTCAAATCATCTTCTCAATAAAGAAAAGCACATGGGTATCTAACCTAGTTCCATTCTGAAAGAAGAACAAAGATATTTTCTTATGTGTTGACTTTCAAGACCTAAACAAAGCATCCCTAAAGGACCACTACCCGTTGCCTTCTATGGAGACAATCTTGCAAACAATGGAAGGTACATAACTGTTTTCTCTGCTATACAGTTTCTCCAATTACAATTAGATCTAGGTCAAAGAAGAGGACTGACACAAGACAAAATTCACTACCAAGTGGGAAACATTCATATATGCCAAAATTCCTTTCGGCCTTTCAAATGTGGGAGCCACTTTTTAGTAGGCCATGGATATCGCTTTCAGTGAATTGATTAACAAGATTATCCTAATCTATTTGGATGATCTGACTATTTTATCAAAACATAAGGAAGATCATTTTTATCACCTTGAGATGGTTTTCAAAAATGGCCAGGAGTTCGCGGTATCCTTGAACCTGAAAAAATGTGTCTTTAGAGTGCTGCAAGGAAAGCTATTGGGACATGTAGTGTCTAAAGAAGGAATTGTAATTGATCCCAAGAAAGTGAAAGCAATCAAAGATCTTCCCCTGTCGGTCAACAAGAAAGGAGTCCAATCTTTCCTAGGGAAGGTAAATTTTGTGAGAAAATTCATTTCATATTTTGCAGGGATAATCAAACTAATCACCTTGATACTGAAAAATGTCAATTATTTAAATTGACTAAAGAAGCTAGAGAAGCCTTAGAGAAGCCTTCAAGAAGGTAAAGGACACTATTTCTTCAATTCCTATGTTGGTCAATCCAGACCTATCGAAGGACTTCATAATGTATGTATTAAGTAGCAAGTCAAGCATTGCTACTGTCTTGACTCAGAAGGATGATGAAGGAAAAGGAGAACATCCGATAGCATTTAACTCTCAAACCCTAAAGGAATATGAGAATATGACATTGAGGTCAAGCCTATAAAGACTGTCTAAGGAAGAGGACTATGTGAATATCTCATGCACAACAAAGAAATGATAGCCAAAAAGGAACAATTGAAGCTAGTTCTAATGAATGAGTTAGAATCTAAAGGCTACTAGCTAGCAGACAAGGTGAGATTCATGCACACATGAAAATATCCACCCGACCTTCCTTTTCAAAAGATAAGATTCTACCGACTGTAGAATAGTGGATATGTGCTTATCGAAGCGGTCCTTTTCAAAATGAACTTTAATGACATTTTGTTGTGGTGTGTCACCATAGAGCAGGCTAAGAGGATTCTTGACACTTTACATAGTAGTCCCGTAGGCGGGCATTTATTTGCAAAGACTATCACCATCAAAATTATGTGTGATGGGTACTTATGGCCTACGCTATTCAACAAATCATACTTCTTGGTGAAAGATTGCAAGGAGTGCCAATTCTTCACAGGAAGAAGAAAAAACTCCTCAATGCCTCTCAACCCGATAGTAGTTAATGAGTCATTTATGCAATGTGGCCTTGATTTCATCAGGACGATTAATCTCACCTCTACTGCTAGACACAAATGGATCCTATTGATAAAAAACTACTTTACTAGGTGGACCAAAACCATACCCCTGAAGAATGTGACAAAGTCAAAGATAGTAGACTTCCTCGAAGAACTTGTGATGAGATTCGACCCTCCTAAAACCATCATCTCTAACAACACCAAGGATTTCCCAAGATCGAAGGTATGTTAATTCACACTCATGCATGTCATATTCTTGAAGACAACGTCAAATTACTAATAAAAATTTAGAGTCAACTAATAAAAATTTAGTCTGACTCATCAAAAAAATCAGTTTAGAGCACCAGCTAGAATGGCATAAAAACCTTCGGGCAACAATCTGGGCAAATCGCATAACTCCTAAATAAGTAATTAAGACTTTGATATATGAGCTAGTGTATGGGAAGGAAGAGTTATTACCTATCTCCATGGAGATTCTAGCACTACAATTGCTCCAATCTTTCTATATAGAGCAAAATGGTGCAATGGAGGTTCAACTAAGCGAGTTGCTAGAAGTGTAGGAAAAGAGGGAAAAGTCCTTGATAGCTATGTCCAACTGCTAGTAGGTGGTTAAAAGATGGTTTGACAAGAAATATTTTGACCAAGGTCTAAAGTGCAGGGACCTAGTGCTAAGATTTAATGATAGGGTTGCAAAGCTAGGCCAACATGGGAAGTTTGAAAACTTATGGGAAGGCCCTTTCAGAATAATTTCATGCAAAGAGCATAATGCATTTGAATTATAAACCACGAAGAATGAAGCATTGAGAATTTTGGTTAATGAGATTCATCTAAAATTATTAAATTAAGGTCAGATTATTCTACTTGTGTATATATGTGAATAGTGTAATTACTTTTTTTTCGTGTGTTTTTTGTCGACCGGTCTTTCAATAATTAATTCTATAGTGCGAGGAAGTAGAAATGGATAGAACCCATTATTGTAAAGTGCAGAGAGAGATAAAAAAAAACCTGTGAAATAGAGAAATGACACCCATATGAAAAATGGAAATGAATACATATATGCAGGAAAGGAAAAGGAAAGCCCACATTGTAAAACAGATGTAAACAAAGGAAACATGATTTTTAACATAAGCTATATCTTCATTATATATATATACTTTGATAAGTACAATATCAAAATGGATTAGAGGCTATTATTTTAGAGTATATATCTATATATTTTTTATATCTTTTTTATATTGCTCCTAAAAAGCCTTTTCTAGGCATATGTACAAAAAAAGATTAACGAGTATTAGTTATTAAAGAGTAAAAATAGATTTTTAGTTGTGGCATGAGCAGTAGCAATGGAGGAATCAATGGAAGCGTCTAGAATCACTTCATTAGTAGGGGAAGCATCTTCATTAGCAGCAGTAGCATCCGCAGGAGCAATGGCAAGTGGCAGAGGGAACACCAGGTTCCTGAAGTCTATGTACTAGTCAATGTCATAAAACAACACCACATTGTACAGGTGAAACAGAAAATGGCATGCACGGGTGACCCTTTGATGATGTTCTTCTTGTGACTAGATATGGAAGCCACTTAGGAACAACACCCATGGCATGACTACATATTTCTCAATGTATTTCTAGAGGTCACTTATCGTTGGTAAGCCTATTTCAAATGTAGCATTAGCCACTACCTCTTTGAGGTCACCCAAATATTTCTTCAGAAATATTTCAAGCACCAAGCATAGAACCAATGGCTTGGGAACCACAATGTCGAGCATGGATTCCATGAAGTGAGAACACACATCAGTGTTAACTCTATACTTATCCTCATACTCAATGCAGTCCCTCCCTAGAACCCATTTTATCACTATAATGGCCAGAGAATGCTTATTCTTGGTCATCCATTTGATGTCCCTAGTTGAAATTTCACCATGAAAAGCCAACTGCGATTTCTTATAGACTAACCTAATTGGGGTTTTCATGGTGACAAGCTCTATACAATTGTTTGAAAAAAGCTCTAGGCAACTGCAAAAATGCTAGGCCAATCACCTATTACCAATTCTACTAAAAGTCGCTAAGTGTTATTTCACTATTGCCTAAGCACGTATTTATAGAAATGGCTAGGATAAACATGGTATTTTTCATACCTTAAGCATGAGGTTAATCACAAAAATTACACCAAGGCTCGCTCAATTTTCCCACCCAGTTACATCTTCTAAGTGCCCTTTGTTGTGTGTAGGATTAGTGGGAGCTAATTAATTAGCATAAGTTGGTGATAGTCACTGGTGGTAGTCCATACGACTGAATGTTGAGGTGTCATTCTACAGGTGCTTCTCAAACTTGAAAAAGGAATGCAAATCTTTTTAGACACTTATTGCATATTTTGGCTTAATCATTCCATTTGGGATATTAATTACCATGGCATATGAACGCCTAAGCTACCTTCAAATTTTCGGCTCAAGTTCCAAGAAAATCACATCAAAGTACATCATTACCTAAGGTCATTATGAATTCTTGTCATTTCAAAATGGAAAGTAATTCACTTCACATGACCAAATAATGGGTGGTACATGCCAAATTTAATGCAAGTAGGTGAGCATTGTTGGCAACCCCAAGAAGGAAATAACTAAGTATCGGATGCAAAAAAAATTACATTGTGAATTCTTTAAAAAAAAAAGCTACCTAGAGCAAAAGAAATGTTGAGTGCAACCAGAGCCGAGGTAAATTGCAAAAAAAATTTGCTAAGCAAAAATCTCAAGCAAAGAGAAATGCCAGAGAATTCTCAAATAGAAGCACGAGTAAAGGCCCAGGGTGAAGAAACATAGAGCTTGTTTGATGATATGTGTACAACATCAACCATCTATGTCTTTGAAGACATCTCTTATGCTCCACCTAGTATCCCAAAGAAGCCAAAATGGGTAAACACATAGGTTCTAGATAAGCTTAAAAGTTATAGAGATTAGATTTGAATCAAGGAGGAAAGGGATAATATTCATGATCACATCCTTGCAAAAAACCATAAGACTTTGAGGGAGGCATCCTATGAAATAATGAAGAAATTCATTGACCCAGATTCATTGTCGTAGAAGCTATGGTATAGTGGGCTCCCATAGTATATGGTCTTGTTTGTTCACTATTGCCTAGAACTAGTCAACACAACCATCAAACATTTCAACCTGAGCACCAGCATCATCGAGGCCCAAAGGTTAAAAGTCAATATCTTCCTAGGAGCTATCTAGAATATGTTATGCATCCCTGACCAAAGCTCCAGACTGGAAGAGATAGAGCCATTCAACCCAATGAAGGGAGAGGAAATATGGAGAAACATGAAAAAGGCTTTGGAATTTTATAACAAAGAAACCCAAATGCCTAAGGAAGATCATTAAAAGCCACCAAATATTTTGACGCTGCACAATGCCTTCCTCGTGGACATGTAGGATGCATTCTCAATGTTGAAATTTTTTTGTGGTCTGGACACTAACAAGGATGTACATGAATTTCAGTTAGGTCTGTGGTTTCAATTCCACAAGAAACATTCCTTTTTTTGGTATGGTTTTCCACTATTCCTCATTGATGAGATGGTAAGGAAAATTAGGGACTACAAAATGCAACGAAGGTTCATGTTTCCTTCCTTCCTTTCCCATATGTTTTTTCTCCAGAACCCTGATTTCTTTAAGAAATATGTAAGGTTTTCTATTTTTGATGAATTGGGAAAAATAAGGCTAGTTTTTGTATGGACTCCTCTCCTCTCCTCTACTTATGACTATTATGCATTTTCAGATTATTTTTTTACTCTGATTTTGCAAGATTTGAAAGGGGAGGATGATATTGACCTGCTCACCAAGGAGCATACTATGTATATGTAGAACTTCACTACCAAATGTGATTGATTTCTTGGAGAGGATTTCACATTCATCCAGATGCACTATTTCACCAAGGAACCATTTTTCCTTCTTGCATGTGTCACAAATCGGTTGCTAGCCCTCAAAATGTTTTGACAAGTATCCCTTATCGACTACACCTTTTCCAGAGGGAAGGCCAAGAAGAGAGGATTCTTTGGTTGCTTGCTAAGCTTTAGAATAGTGGTCATTAATAAAAAGAAGATGCACCAACTGTTGTAGGATAATCTGGCTCATTTGGGGTTAGTGATGATTTGTGAAAACTAGAATTACAACCCCAAAAATGACTTGCCGAATGAATTTTTCAAAGTAACACACAACCCCAAGCCTTACTAGGAAAAGAGGTGGAATCTGCTAAAAGATCTAGAAGATCTTCTAGTTGATTTGATCCACATTCCTATAGAGGACAATAGGCCACTGTGGAATAGGTTCTACTTCAATGCGATGAAGGATGATGAGAACCAAAAAATGGGAACCCACCTTCGAAACAAGTTGTCAAGAACAGAGGGTTGGATCGATGAAAAATCATAGATTTCTAGGTATACTGCCAAGAGACCAAGTAACCTGAGGTGCCTTATGGAAGTGTGGCACTAGATGATCAATTTGATAAATTGTGGAATGAGGCACACATGGATTCCAATGCGAGCATAAAATAGGATGATGAATCTGATGAGGAGTCCAAACAGCATATGGGGAAAGGAAAGGAGAAATAATTAGAAGTTCCATCAACCTTCACTCAGCAAAAGAGAAAGGTAACGAAGCAACCTAGCTAGGTTGTTCAAATGTATGGCTGAACATATCAAGAGTTTCGTGGATGCTTACCTAGACCACCGCAAGGACATGGATGACTCAAAAATAATCAGAAACTATAAAGGTGGAGAACTCCCCACCCACTAAAAGGTAGCGCATGAAAGAAATTTTTGGAGAAAGTTTGCAGGCACTCGTAGCAAGCTAGGAGGCCATGGTGAGCCAAGAGCCACAATCATCTAGTCAACAAGTAACATTTGCTCCTTATTCTCTTACTTTACAATCTTTAGTAGCCCCTACTATCTCTGTAAAAACCATCACTACAATTGTTGGCCCTTCCTTTTTTGTCTCTATCGCAATGGTCGTGGGAGGTTTCTACTAGTTCTCCCATGAGAGGACATTTATCTTAACACCTTTGTAGACCCTTACGCTATCTGCTACTGCCCAATCTACTCTCACCTTTCTTTTTACAAGTGTGATCACTATTGACACCCCTCCTACTAATACTATTTCAAGAACAACCTAGCTCATCCAATAGTTGAGTCTACCATGAGCCCACAATCACTGCAACAGCTGATGAGTCCTCCCCTCGATTCACAAATTGGGTTTTGGCATATCCCTTCATTCTCCCCACTTACAGTCAATATTCCAAAGAAGAAAATGCTTGGGACCACTACCCTCACATTCCCTTTTGTCATACCTCCTAGTGCATTGTTTGTAGGTGGGATAGTTTAGTTGCCAACATAATTTATAGTGCAGGGTGATGTTACAAAGGAAGCATGGGCTCTTAGAGTCTAGAAGTGAAAGGAAAAGGATACCAAGAAGCCAAAAGAGCCACAGGTATATACTATTTACAATGAAGCTCATAAATAGATCCACTTCGCAACCATGCATCCAAATGTCATCAAACCACAAGGGAAGATGCAACCTGATGATTACAACATGTTTTCCATGGGACTCGATCTGAGCATAGCCCGGCCATAGGATAAATTTGAGCTCATGGAAGAAATGCAAGGGGTGGTGACCACTGACTTCTTCAAGTCTTGTCGCCAACTAAAGAAGAAAGAAGAGGAGTTGAAGCTTGTGAAGGATAGGGTCAAATTCCTATAAACAAAGGAAAAAGTGATGGAAATAGAAGTTGTACACTTATCAAAGAGAGCGCGAGTAGTAGAGGTAGAGCAAAAAAACCTCCAGGAGGACATTGCAAAGTTCCAATCTATTGATCCCACCCTAGTCAACATGCTACAATGAAGAAATATGGACTATCAAAATTGATTAACTCTAGCAAAGTAGGAAGTGAAACAAAAGAGTGAGGAATTTGAACAATAGCATGCTGATCTTGAGCAACAAATACTATTAGAGTAAAGTAATTAATTAACTTTACTCTCCTCTTAAGATTTCACTTCATGCACATATATTAGTCATTTAATAATTAATATTAATTATTAAATGCACTCACCTTAGGGTTAGGTTTTCCTTTCAGTGTTGATCTCCTTTTATAAGGATTGATCTCTTGTATTCTATTCGATTGTTCTGATAATAGATCTCTGATATTACAGAGCTTAAAACCCTCTCTTGTTTTTTTCTCCATTCTCTTCCATGTGACAGGTATCTCTTGCATGCAGGTGTTCTTGGGCTCTGAAGTTGGATCTGACAACTTCTACATGGTATCAGAGTAGACCTGCTACAGCCTGTTCTTGTTTTGAAAATTTTGGAGCTACGAGGGTTTAATCAGGCTTTCACAGTTTTTCAAGTTGATTTTTTGTGGATCTGGGTAGCTCCATTTTTTGGGTGCATTTTGGGCCCAAACAGACCTCGCCATTGGATTCGCAGCACCTAAAAACCTATATTTTCATATAAGGAAAGCCCAGTTTGGCTACTGTTGATCCGAGAGGCAAATTTTTTTTACCCAGGGGCCGTACGGCCCCGAGGCATGTAGTTCGAGGTGAAAAATTGTGAAAAATTCAAAAAAATAATAAAAAAATCAAACTTTTATTATTTTTTTGGGCGCTTACAGTTTAAAAAGTGGCCGCCACCCACCCGCCACCTGACGGCCACCCTTCCTCCGCCCGTGAGCCGCTGGGTCACCACCGCCACCGGCGGTCTTTGTTTTTGTGCCGCCGCTAAGCAGATAGCCCCCGCGGGCTTTGAAGAACGACCTCCGGTCACGTGAGTGACCAATGCTCATAGCTTTGCCCAGCCCCCGTCTGCCCTAACCATGTGCTCACCGCCCATGTGAACAGGCCGACCGGCGGTAACTGTTAGTCTTCTAGCCCTCAACCACCGATCGTATTGGAGACCGAGGGCTTAACCAACACCCAGCCCCTGGTCGCTGAGATGACTAGGGGCCGATTTTTTTAGCCCCCAAGGCTCTGGAGGCATTATTGAGCATTTTCAAGAGACTTTCAGTAAATCGGGTATAAAATGGGCGTACGGGCTCCATTTTTTTCAAATGAGATACCGTTGGAAAGCTGATTCTGGTACCATTCTGATGGATCAGGTCTGATTTCCTGGTTTTTCCATTTTGATGCTGTTTTCCTTAGTCAAAGTCAGAAATTTTTTTTTGCACTCCCGGAGCCATATCTTTTGAATACGGACTCCATTTTTTACAAATGAATAGGCATTGGAAAGATGTTTCTGTGATCTTTCCAGATCTGTCATTTATTTTTCCAAAATCTATTCCAGGTACTTTTTATTCAATTTTTTGTGTTTTCACACATTTGTCAATTACTTGGACTTTTTGGCACCTGGAAATGATGTGTTTGCATGGGATGGCATATGTTGATCTGGTTTATCAGTATTGAGGCTAGTTAGTCTCATATTTTTGTAATTTGAAGAGTTATCATAGGTTTTTCTACTCACCCTTCAGTTGTTTTTCTGGAACGGGGTAATTATGAGTCATGGGCAAAGGGCATACTTACACACTATAGGTGGCTTGAAATTTTTCCTTATTTGTATGATCTCATACCTAAACCAGCAACTTCAAAAGGAAAACTAGCTTGGGATATCATTAGAAATCACATAGTAGGACTTATATGGTCTAGTGTTGATGAAGACACTGTGTGGGCTATATCAGGCATTGATTGTCCTCACTCACTTTGGACACATCTTTGGGAGATCTATGGAGACCCCAGTCTTTCTCCATTCCTAGAGGATGTTGCTTTAGATTGTCTTGTACCCATTGGTTGGAGAGAGAACACACCTTTTGATCATGATACTTTAGAGGAGCTTCAGTATTTAGACAGCCTTACATATTCTGATGAATTAGAGGATTGTATCACAGTTCCTACTCTTGAAACTGAGATTATACTTGTATCAGCATCTTCTCCTATTGTTTTTGACCAGTTTGATATTGCCTCTTCTTTGGCTCCTATTGATTAAGCTAAGCAGGACATCATACATCTTTCAGACATGGCTACATGGGATTCTTATCTTGCAGGCATTTCGTCTTTGTTTGTAGAGTCCTATATTGCAAATCTAGAGGATTACTTTCAGGATCTTCAGCTCCTCTTTGTTGACAGCCATATTCCAGCTGTTAGCCCACCATCATCCGTGCATTCAGAGGTTGCAATTTTTGAGTCTTCAGTTCAGTTTGGATTTGACATCTTTTGTTTCAGTTCAGATAGAGAGATTATTTAGCATCCTATTATGGCACACATCTTGAGACATATTGATTCTTCTCTCTTCACAGGTTTCTTCATCTTCGTCCTTTGGATCCATTTCTTCCCAAGGGGAGGAATATTATTTTTCGCTTCAGGATATCTTTCTAGATTCTACATCAGGCATCTACCATTGCGATAGGAGTTTCTTCATTGTGGGGGGGACTTCTAGTCTCTTTCTATTTCTCTTATGGAGACCATTGTATATGTACTTATATGATAGAAGTTTTCTATGGGGGGTATCATGTTATCCACCTCCTATCCTTCTTTTCTTAGTGCATTGCATGCTTTCATCTCTTTTTGGAGTAGAGTTTTTTCCCATGAGGTTTTCTCTATTTCTCCACTTTACAGAGATTTGGTTGTAATTGGGTACCTGATCAGGCCTTGTTACCGGGACCCAAGTTTACTTTCTTGTATTGTAGTTACCTTTGCTTTCTTTTACATTGTTTGTAGTTGCATTGTAGCTCATCTTAAGGGGGGGTGTTAGAGTAAAGTAATTAATTAACTTTACTCTCCTCTTAAGATTTCACTTTATGCACATATATTAGTCATTTAATAATTAATATTAATTATTAAATGCACTCACCTTAGGATTAGGTTTTCCTTTCGGTGTTGATCTCCTTTTATAAGGATTGATATCTTGTATTCTATTCGATTGTTCTGATAATAGATCTCTGATATTACAGAGCTTAAAACCCTCTCTTGTTTTTTTCTCCATTCTCTTCCATGTGACAAGTATCTCTTGCATGCAGGTGTTCTTGGGCTCTAAAGTTGGATCTAACAACTTCTACAAATACAAGACAAGGATGTAGACTTTAGGAGCCAGAAGGACCAATTGGAAAAGGATCTCCAAGAGTCAAAGTCTTCCCTTGAATTAGAGTTAGCAAACAAAAGTCGGGCTGAAGAAAAATGGCTCACCAAATGGAGGACTTTGTTGGAACAACTTGCATCCACAAACAAGAGAGTTACAAAGTTAACACATGATGTTAGCTCGAAGGATGTAAAGATTTCCCTTCTAAGGAGTGTTCCCTAAGACCTTGATGCATAGCCATACCTCATTCCAATGGCTCAGTAGCTATATGTTTCATATTGGGAAAAGGTCAAGGCTTTCTACATGCCACTTCAGTTGATGCTCCAGGGTGATCCCATAATAGTGCTTTACAATTTTTGGCCAAACTGGACACTGAAATTATTATTTGTAACTAAATCTTCACATTCGAGCACCTATAACGGCTAAACTGTGAGGAATTTGAAGATGGTACAAACTAGAGTCTCATCAAATTTTGTCTGTAGATTCTAAAAATATTTTTTTCAAAATTTTTGGAATCAAATTGCACTTCTTTTTCCATCTCCCACGAAAATATTTTTTTTTCAGAAAACAACATTTTTAAAAGTGACGCACACCGTATAACACATAACTTTTTTTCCATGAAGGATAAAATTCTAATTCTTTCAAATTTAGGTTTGTAACTTTGATATCTAGTGCTTCCACTTGATTAGATAGTTTTTATTGAATATTGTTTCCTTAATCAAGTTTCAAAGTCAAACGAATTACAATTCAGCAGCGCGACTGTATAACGCATAACTTTTTTTGTATATGTCAAAATTTTTATTTTTTTTGTTGGATCAAGGACTTCAATATCTGGTGCACTCATATTTTTCAATTTTTTTTTTGATAATCTTCTATTTTTCCAAATGTGAAGAACAAAGAAATTCATTTTCGTGAAAAACCTATGTTTAATAAAACTTAAAAAACAAATACATAACAAAACCAAAACATATTAAGATTATATTCATTGGATAACTTGTTGAGGGATACCATAATAATTTGAAATAAATTTTAAATGAATTCATTTGATCCCCCAAAATCTAAATCAAAAGTGATTTTTTATCAGCATTTTGATAGGTGTAAAGGAGACGATTTATAGGTATGGTTTAAAACTAGCGAGGTTCTATCCAAGAGGGTTTGATCTAAGGTGATTTGATCAAACCCTCTTCAATTGGAATCCTTAAAATGGAACTTTTTAAGGCTTAAATCATTATATTTTCTAAAAATATGTGATTTCAGCTAAAATTCATTCCTCTCAGGAATTGTAAACCACTATTATGATAGCACCCTCCAATATATTATGGAGGTGACAAAATTGAGCAGGGAGGTTTGTGGAGTGATTGAGCAGTTCCCATAGTTTATTGCATAAAGGGTTCCTAAGGAAAAAAATTTCCTAAGTTATACATGGTCTCAAATGAAGACTTAGCAAAGGTAGGGATCTAGGATCAAAAGGTTTCTACTAAGATGACAAACAAATTCATTGATTGCCACTCAACTATGCTTTGTGCTAATGCATGCACTACTACTTTGATCCAAACTATGGATAGCATGCGGGAAAATTTCTCTTGACTAGCTGAGATGGGCTTCCCCTCCCCATTTCTTGTAGATGATTCAGGCACCATGGCTAAGAAAATTTTAGTGAAGATTGAAGAGAAGCAACAAGAAAAAGTTGGTTTTCAAAGTTTCAACCAACCTCCTACTGTAATAGATATTGAAGGTGTCATTCATTTTATTACATGACTACTCTTCCAATTTGAGTCTAGGGCCGGTTTGCCTTTGGTGCTACCTTATAAAGAAATTCTCAACCTAAGTAGAGTGCAAGAGAATCTGTGTGACAAATCAAAACCATCTAAGGCTGACTTGTTGCCTCTACAGGAAAATCTTTCTAAGCTCTGACTCTGTCACCCTATGGATGGGGCTCTGGTCTACAAGCCAAAGAAAATTTTGAGTTCCTTGTTCCATAGGAGACACACCCTTGGTAGTCACCAAAAGCTATGAATGTAAAATTCTTTGAGCTCCCTTCGGGTGATGTTGTTTTTGCTAAGTATCGGCTTGCGCCTCATATGTTAAAAATGTTTCCCTTAATTTTTCATCAGGCCTTTTTTTTCTAAACTCTGTTGGTTGCTTCTAGCTGTCCATTAGGTGCTCCTTGCAGCGATTCCTTCCTTTGCTCTTTTACTAGCTCTTGCCATGCTTCCATGTTTCCATGTCATGTGCTATTCATAGTTGCATCCCTTCACCTTTTCATCGGGCCCTGTCTACGTGCCATGTAGCTTCTATTCACATAAACATTTTATGGATCCCATAGTCAACACCAATAGTAAATATGTTGCCATGTGTCTTCCCAGTGCAAGCTTTCATCTAAGGTAAGCAAGAATGAACCACGGTCTATGAATTTCCACTATGTTTCCCTTCGGTGGGAGTTCTATGAAAGGGAAGGATGGAACGAGTAACGAGATGCAACCTACTACTGCATGTTCTAATTGCCTCCACCAAGAAGTGACACTTTTTGCACAAGATTTTTCTAGACCACTATCATCATTTGTAGGGGATGCATTTGGTTGGGAAGCGACTATGTGCTATGGCCCGAATATTTTCTTTAACAATGGCCAAGGAAAATCATTTCTACAACCATCATTGTGCAAGATATAGAATCTTTTATGTTTTTGATAAAAGGGATAAACAGGTTTTACAGGGACCCAAAACCACAAAGTAACATTACAAACAAAGACCAAAAAGAAAGGTCTGAACGACAAAAAGGCTGCCAAAGAGATAAAAACTAGCTAAAACTGGAAACCACAAAAATTCACAAAAAAGACATCAGAAAGCCAGCAGATAGTCAAACCAGGGCCCAACCACAGCTAATCCATAGTCTTTAGCAGCTCATCAGTAGCCGCTTCTAGGTCCACCATATCCCGGCCCCCCTCCATGAAAATCTGAGTCATATTTGAGGTAGACAGGGCTTTTCTTTTCATACTTGATCTAGTGCGCCTAGAAATCCCTGCATCCTCATCCTGGTCTTTCTCCTTATCTAAGTCAACAATCAGCGCTCTGTTTTGGGTTTTCTCCACTCTTTTGGTCATGGCTTTGATGATTAATGAATTATGTTTGGCTTTTCTACAATTCTGACCAACAATTTTTTTCATGGTTCCTTTAATTTTATCAAGATCATTTTCAACAGTACTGTCCTTTTGCATGCTATCCTTCACAAAGGTATTCTTCTCCACTTCAAGCTGTATTAGCCCAGCAACTTTGGCTTCAATTTCCCCCAACTTACTATGAAGAGATAGATTTTTGGTCTTCAACTCATTGATTTCATAAAATAACCATTTGGCAGAATTAAATTGCTCCTTAGAGCATCTCTTAGCAATTCCAACAAAGTCATAAGGGGGGTCACTATCAGAATTGACACAAAAATTCACTGACTCTGCACCTCTGGGAGGGCTACAATTCTCCTTTTGAACATTTTGAGGGGAGTGGGGACCCTCAAGACTGACCTCGGCCACTTTAGCAGAGACAATAGGAGAGTCTTTAGGATAGGAAACTAAGTTGTTAGCCAGAGAACTAGAGCCCACCAATATAGCATTAGGGTTAGTGCGGCCAGGAGCAGGAATAGAGTAGGCACCAGAAGGCTGGGGGGAGCGGCCAGAGGAAAAAGGGGGGGTAGGGGAAGTGAGGAGAGCTTAACACAGCTAGAAGTAACTTTAGTCCCAGATATACTAGGCTCAGTGTCGTCCTCATCAGGATCCGAAGGGGCTAAAGGGTTTGAGAGGGCAGGCATATTCTGAAAGTGCTCATAAATGAGCCTTAAAAGGCCCGTGTGAAGAATTGGGTATCTTTTAGGGCTTCTACTGTGGTCTATAAAGCTATTTCTTAGGGAACAGAGAAAAAAGAAAGGGATGGAAACACACACCTTATGCCGGAAGTGATTGAGTAGCATGAAGTGGTATCCATAAACCCTAGTGAAGCAGCCATCAAGAGTGATGTATTCCATAATAATCCTTAGCACTTTTCTCCATAAAGCTTTTATGGTGTCCGCTTCATAGTAACTGTTCGACATCTTAACAAGTTTTTGCTTCTCCATTTCGGTCTTAGGGAACCTTATCATAGATTCATCAGAGAATTTCTTGTCTCTAAAAAATTTATGCTCTTCAATCGGGATACCAGTAACCTCTGTAATCAAAGCTTCATCAATCTGAACTTTCCTCCCGAAGAGGAAAACCTCCCCATTGTTCCAGCTTTTCTCAAAGAAATCAGTAATCTCATCCTGAGGGCCATGGAGTTTCTCGATGAATGGAAGTAAGCCACCACTTCTTATTGTTCTCCACACTTTAGTGTTCTTGGTGTGTGACTCAAAACTGGTGGGTTCGACTCTCTTCCGTTCCCCACCCATTTAAGAAATCTCGGTGCAAATATTGTTGCAAGTGGAGAACCTATTCCAGATAGTTCCTTTGCTTCGCAGGACCCACAAAGCGTGCCAAGGTAAATAATTACTTTGACGGATACTCTCAGCCCCATGTAGTCTACTTATTTTGTAAGTCATGACTCGTACCTTCATCATTATTACAAGAAGCCGCCACTTTTCCATTCACCGCATCAAGCACCATTAAAGCTTGAACATCAGAATGGAGGTCAATCCTTTTGTGCCACGTGAGGATTTTATCACTCTTAACTCCCTCGTTAGCAAAAAAATCCACAACTGCATTCGCCTCGCGATAAGCATGAGTGATTTTAATTCTATCAAACTTACTAAGTAATAACTTAGCATCTTTAATCCAATTTTTAATCAACCATGTGGGATAGGACCTACCACAAAGGCTATCTATTATATTTTTTGAATCACCTTCAAGCCATAAATTTTTACATTTAATTTCCATAGCAAGGTTGATTATGTAATAAGCACCTGCCACTTCCACCACATGATTAGTTTGGACCCCCAAAGGGGTGGCAACAACTCCCATAAAGTTACCTACCGAGTCCCTTAGGACTCCACCACACCCAGCCTTCCCCGGATTTCCTTTGGCCGCACCATCGAAGTTGGCTTTGTCCCAGCCATCCATAGGAAAACTCCAGAAAACTCCCTCCCTGGACTTTTTGGCCGAATTTGGAGCATTGGAAATATCCCATTTAATTCTCCATTCATTAGCAATTCGGCTGTCATAAGGAGAGCAAACCACAACCTCAAACTTTCCCTCCCTGAAGGGAACAACAGAGAAGTTCTCTTTAATCATCCTAAGAATTCTTTCAAACACAACTTCCTCTGACGACTCCTTATCCTAAAGATCTTGTGGTTTCTCTCTTTCCAAATTCCCCACGCCACATGGGGGAATGAGAAAGCACAGTCTTTTTATAAAGGGGTTGAGAGAAGGGGCTTTCCATTGAACAAAAAAGTCTTCAACCGACTCCGAAGGAACCCAAGAAAAATGCCAGCATTTCAAAAGCTTATCCCAAACTAAAGAGGAGAAAGGACAGTGGATAAAGAGGTGGTTAACTGATTCGGCCTCACTTTTATAGAGGTAGCATCTATTGGGGAGCAGAAAACCTCTTTTACAAAGATTATCAATAGTTAGCACTTTATTTTGGAGCAAGGACCAAAAAAAGATGTTAACCTTAGGTAAGAGATGCTTAGTCCAAGCATGCGACCATAGAGGGGGGGATTAAGAGCATGTGAGAGATGAGCAAAAGTGGAAGAAATAGAAAAACACCTAGAATGTTCATACTTCTAGATAAGACTGTCCTCCTGATTCAGGAAAAGTTTAACAGCATTCAAAGAGGAGTAAACAGAGACCAAAGCAGGGTTTATCAGGGAGAGATTGACCAACTTACCATCCCTCTAGTAATCTTTGACAAAGAGGCCATAAGTGTCTTTGCAAAAATCAACCCATCTACTGAGATTCCTATCCTGAGTTAGAGGTTCATTGCGCAGCCAACAGTCATCCCAAAATCTGATCTGGTTACCATTGCAAACCTGCCATTTCAATCCCAATTCCACCACCTTAATCTCATCAATCATATAGTTCCAGTAACTTGATCCTTTTAGGAGAAGAGGTTTCTCAATAATATCTTTGAGGGAATTTTTATTCTGCAAATACTTGCTTTTAATTATTTCACTCCATTCCCCAGAGGAAAAGAATAGTCTCCATATCTGTTTAGCTAGGAGTGATTTGTTTAGCAGTCTGATTTTTCTTAGCCCAAGGCCTCCATCCTTTTTTGATCTACAAACCAGGTCCCAACCAACAAGAGGCATTCTTTTTCTTTCTTTGACTCCCGACCAAAGGAATATCTTTTGGATTTTTTCAATGGTTTTAGCATATTTGGTCAGAATTTTGAAAAGACTAAGAGCATAGATAGGAAGATTCTGCAGGGAGGCTTTAAGAAGCTGGAGTTTTTCAGCTTGGCTTAGGCGTGCTCCTTTCCAGCCAGAAAGTTTTTTCCCAAACCTATCAACCAGAGAGATCCAGAAAGAATCTAGAGGTTTTAAGCATAGAGGTAACCCCAGATAAGTAGCAGGAAGGGACTCTATCTTGCAACCAAGAATTCTAGCTATCTTCCTCTGTCTGTGCAAAGGTGTGTTAAAGAAATACAACGAGATTTTTTGCTTATTTATCATCTGACTAGAAGCTCCTCCATAGGTATCCAAAAGTTTCTTCATTTCTTTAGCCTTTAAGATAGTAGATCTACCCATCAGCAAAGTGTCATCCACAAACTGTTGGTGAGAACAAATCAAATTGCTCAAAGAAGGTTTGAGCCCCATAATATATTGAATCTTTTATGTTACAAGCTCACTAGGCGGTGGATTTTTGGCTATACATATTGATTCTTGCTTTAGAAAATGAGTTTGAAAGATGCAAAAAAACTAGAAAAAGACACCAAGCCTTTTTTTTATGCTTTTAGATTATTGTATGAGACTTTCAAACTGTGCCATTGTTCAGCCTTTCTATTTTTCTTATGTTATTTGATAAAACATTAGAATTGTGCCATTATTGTCTTGAATTGGTCCTTTGTAGAAATTTTATGATTTTAAAGCAAGTTTGCTATTTTAGATCATGTCTTTTACTCCTATTTTAGTAAATGTGTGTGAAAATTATTTTATGTCATTAGATGAATTGTTCATATCTTTATCTTTGATTTCTATTATTCTAGAACATAACAAATTACTATTCAGGCCCTTAAATTGAATCCCTAAAGATAGATTTACCATGCCTATATCTACCCCTTGGTGTATCACCTTAGTTACATCTTTATGTTTTATATCTAATTCTTTTTCCCATTCCAAAACCCCAATTACAAAAGAAGCCAACTTCTTAAAAACCCAGAGGTCACTCAGTTTAGCACAATTGGTCCCCCCATTAACTGAGTTTCCCATAAAGGTTGTTACCTTCCCATTTTTTGACATTAAAACTATCTATGTTGCACATGAAATGGTGGTGAGTGGAAAGTACTTTGATCTCTATCAATTGCTCCAGTAGCAACCTCTTGAGAATATGAAGTTTATAAGATTAAAGAAATATGCATTTAAGTTTAGTACTCTAGTTGTATGTGTTGCATTGAAAAAAAGCGTGTCTTTTCCTTACTTGATTTAGAAATAATTAATAATCAATTAGACTTAACATTTCCTTTATTTAATGTTGCAATGTGGTCAACACATTCATATTAAGTCTTGCATCCTTGTGAATTAATAAGAATTTTATGATGCTTTGCAAAAGTGTTGTGAAGTGTTGTAACAGACTTTCACACTTTTCTAGGATCTTATTATTATATTTCATCTAAAAGACCTATTTTTATCACTTACAAAGCCTTATTTCAAAGTGTTGTAACAAAATTTCACACTTTTCTATGATTTTCATCAATAATTTGACCTTTCTTATGCTTTAATTGGCCCCTTTTACACTTACAGGCCTTACTTAAGTGTATTTTTGAAAATAATCTTGATAAACATCATTTTAAATATCTAATTTTTGACACCCACTTAAATTTCCTAAGTGGGACCCATTCCCCACTAGGGGAAAATGAATCACCTTTGGCTCAAAAATCAAAATAAATTCAAAATTCAGGTGGGATATTATTTTCTGAGACCTAAGGTCAGCATGTGATGTGATGTTTTTAGGAATTATTGCATAATTGTGTATAAATATAGGGTTTTCCCTCTCATTTCACCCCCATTCATTCACCCAATCATTCATTATCCATCTCAAGTCAAGCAAGCTAGGGTTTTAACATTTTAAGTCATCAAGATAGTGTTCTAAGACAATCAAGAATAGATTCCTCATCCATTGTTACAACTCAATATCTATCATCATGGAAAGTTTTTAATTGCTTTATCTCATGTTCATGCTTCATAATTTTGTTTCATCATTTTAGTTTAATTATCTAAAATGGGTTTGTCCAAGGAAAACCCCTATTCCCTAACATTCAACATTTTCTCTCTTTCTTTGTGTGATTATAGATTTAGGTACTTTGAAGGTTTGGAGATGATTAAAGAATAGGTTACAAACTTATTGAATGTATCTCCTTATTGGCTAGGTCAAAATATCCACAAAAAGTCACTTACAGTGTCAAAAATTAGGGTTTTAGATCCAGACACGTAGAGGAGTAGAAAGAATAGACTGAGAGCTATAGATTCCACTTTCAAGTTTTTAGAAAATTCAAAGTGGACTCATACACCATTTGTGGTGTATAGTACCACTATACTAGTTTTCTAGAGATTTTTTTAGATTTGGATACCCCTTTTCCCAAAACAGGCTCTGGAGCAGTTTTCCAAACATGGGACTAATTCATCCAGAATGGAAAATGAGTCCCAGTAGGTCAAAATTTTAGAGTCAGTAGAATTTTAAGTCTTTATTCTAGTCCTCAACACATTTGTAGTGCACACTCTAAGTTTTATAGTTTTCTATTTTTTTTAATGGTTGTGATGTAGAAAATTGGACCCTCTTGAGAAAAGAGACAATTTCACATATAACTAGACCTACTTTTAAATACCTTTACACTATTTATTCTTCAAAACAACATTTATAGGCCTCTAAGACCCATTATTTTTTATCTAGAGGCTCGTTTCACCTGTGAAATCACTTAAAACCTAACAAAAAACACTTAATTATTTCATATCTTGAAAACCCTCCTTCAAAAAATTAGTAGTGGGACCCATTCACCACCTTGGGAGAATGAGTCCCCTCTAGTGGGACCCATTCACCCAGGGTGGCGAATGAGTCCCTTATGAGGGAAAATTCAATTTTGAGTGGGAATTCAATTAATTCAACTTAATTTTTTAGAGAATGTCAGCCTCTTAGGTCTAAGTAATGGGAAAATTAGGTGTTATTGGTTATAAATACTCATTTTTAGTCATTTTACACATCTTTTAGTCTTTTCACAAAATTAATTTTTAAAGTCAAGTCTTCTACAACAAGTTTCATTAGTAAAGTTGAAGTTTTAAGGCAACAAACTAGGTTTTTTTGTAGGTCTTGAAGCTCACTTTTTGGATCAAAATTCAACATTGCAAAGAGTTTTTGATGGATTCCTATGGTGAATCATGGATAAATCTAGGTTGAGGAGATGCAACTAGCCATCAAATCACACCTAAAGACTTTTTTTCAAAGTGATTCCATCTTCCATTGCTTCTCTATCTTCATATTAAGGTTTATATTTCATTTACATTCCATTTGCATGTTATTTTATCTCCATTTTTTATGTGTTGAAAGATTTCTAGGGTTGAGATCTTGCATCATTTCAAATCTCATTTGCATCTCTTATTCTTGCACAATAGAATAGGGTTTTTGACATACTTCAAATTTTCCTAGTCTTTAATAGAACTAAGGCTAGGGTTTTATGTAGATTTTGATTCATTCAAGGTTTAATTACCCAATTAGGGGTTTGACCAAGGAAAACCCCCATTAGACAAATAATTTTAGGCTATTTTTTGGGAACTTTTTGAGATCCCGATTTAGGTTTCCATCAAAAATTGTTGTATAGGTGTCAAGGTGCAGAATAGAGATTTGAAATGACAAAAATTTGAAAGTGGACTGATTCACCATGCATGGCGAATGAGTCCCTCCTAAAATGTCATTTCGAGTTAAATGTAGATCTAGACACCCAGTTGACAAAAAACAACTTCTATGTAGAAAAACCCTAAACTAGGACTGATTCGTCGAAGGTGGAAAATGATTCCTAGTCAGCTCAAAATCAGGTGTTGCTAGATTTCCAAATTACTTTTCAGTCTTCTTCAACTTCTCAGGTGCAGACATTCTGAAAAACAATTTTTTGTTTGGTTTAATTTGCATTTTTGTTCATTCTTTTAAGCTTTTTACAAACAACACTATGTTTTCAAACATTGCATATTTCTTAGGTTTTGCATACATAACCAGTCAAATAAATCATCCAATTGCACTTAGGTCATTCCATTTAGTCTAGATAACATCATAAATTATGTAATTTGAGTGAACTAGCTAAATATTTTGAGTGGGGTTTATCTCTCTCCTTTTAGGTGAAATATCCTAAGAGTGCAAGAGTAGCCTATAAGCCCTACCCAAAAATATATGGTTCATTTTGGTGAACCTACATATTGAGCACTTTATATTTCTAATTTCCATTGCATATTTCATCCTAGACTTCATCTACATCAACATTCCATTAGAGTATTGTCTTTTTTTTGCATCCTAGGGTTTCTCATATTACATTAGTGAGAGCATCATTTAGAATTCATTATTACATCTTTTATCATTGAATCATTCCAAAATTTCACATTTTTTATTCTCTATCTATTGAGTATACACCAAAAACCATTCAAAAAAAGAAAAAAAATCAAAAAATACCTTAAAATATCTCTCCTGGGACTCATTCGCCAGCTTGGGTGAATCAGTCTCACTGTAATTTTTGAATCAAAATTTATAAAATTTAATTTATTTCTTTGTACATTTCTATTTTTTGTAGTTTCTTTTCTATTTCATTAACATAAGCATCATTTTCTTTCATGGAATTTATGGATAGTTTTATATTTTTGCAAGTTTCCTTTTTAGTATTCATTCCTAGTTCTTTTAGATTAGACTCATCGATACATAAAAATACAAAAATAGAAACATAAAACCAACCTTTCAAACAACTAATTCAATTTAGAAACATCGCATCCAAGTGCCTTAGTAGTGATGATGCAGACAAGTTAGATGAAGTTCTCCAGGCTTTCCTCTCACTCACTTCATCCTCTAAAGCTTTCCATGAGAACCCTAAACAAATTAATGAGACCTTATCCCTCAAACCTTTTAGTTGAAATGACTTTGATTTGTTAGATGAAACCCTTCAAGAATTCACCTCGCATAAGTCATCCGCTAAGGTATGTTGTACCAAACCCATAATAACGAACATCAACACTTTTGATGTTGAACAACCTAAACCAATTGATGATAAATTACCCCTCAAACCTTTTAATTGTGATGACTTGGTCTTGTTAGATGACTCCCTTCGGGACTTCGTCTCACTCCAATCATCCACTAAGGTTTGTTGTGAGAAATCTAAAACTAAGGATGTTAATGTGATTCAACCTCAACTCATTCTTTACTTTCCCTCACATAAACTGCATCCTTCTAATAAACCCAAGTACACTCTTTACCCACCTAAAACCAATGTGCTGCCACTATCTAGTAATGTTACTATTGCTCATACATATAATACTCACAACAATTTTCAACCACCACAACCAACCGCACCCTCTTTACCTTTACCCAATCCACCTAGTGCTCCTCATTACCTTCCACACACAAAGGAGTGTGATCTTTTTGAAAAATTAAAGAATACTCTTGCAAAGATTTCCCTTTGGGATTTACTTCAAAATTCACCAAATTACCACACTATCCTTCAAATAGCCTTACAACAAATTGTAGTTCCTCCTGGTACTACTCTGAATGATGTGGCAGCTCTAATCCATGGAATGAATCAAGTTAATCTAGATATTAATTCCCATCAACATGAGCTCCCTCCTTTAGAGTTGTGAAAATGAAATGAATCCTTTATGATAATTGCTCAATTCAATCACATAGGCATCAAAAGAACCCTTATCGATAATAGTTCTACCCTTGATGTGTGTAGTGTGAATCTGCTTAATAAATTGTGGGTTGATAAGTCATAAATAATACCTAATTCCATATCCATTCAAGGATTTGACAATACAAAAAATCAACCACTTGATATAATCATTTTACCTATTATGGTTGGGGTTGCTACTTTGCAAATTCCTATTCATGTCATGCCTTATGATCTTTCGTATAATCTTCTTTTAGGCAGACCATGGATTCATGAGATCAATGTAATTCCTTTAACACTTCATTTTATGATGAAATATGTATATAACAATGAAATTTATCAAGTTGAAATAGACCCCTAGCTTGAAAGTTTCTTGTACCTTGAAAAAGGACCTACAAGTCCTCTAAAAATATTAATTCCAACATCCAATATAGACCCTCTTGAAAGTGAATAAAATGATGCAGAATTGGTATCTAAGTTCTTTGGTGATGATTGAGGATTTTTAGAATTCAAATCTTCATTTATGGGAAAATACATAATCACACAAAAGATAGATGAGAAACATGAACAACCAACAATCATGTCAACTTAAAATTTTGAACAATCTTCTCAAACCTCTCTCTTCTACTATGGAAGAAAATGGAACATATACCACAAATTTTGATCAATCCCCACCTTATCCGAAAGAAATAGAACAAATTTATGGAAAAGGCTATGAACTTGTGAAATAGCTAGGATATACTAGAAAAGGGTGTGGAAAACATGAACAAGGTATTCATGTTCCTATTGAACCAAATACACAAGAGACAAAAACTAGATTGGACTATTCTTTTTCCAAGACAACAAAAGCTACTCACCAACCCTCTTTGAATTTCAACACTATTATATGTCAGTAAAAACATAAACTCACCATCAAACATCCTGAATTGCTTGACATGAACTCACCACCATCATGGAAGTATGTTGATAGTGATAAAACTATGAAACACATGTTAGGAGTTTATGATAACACATCCTCTCCTACTTCCATGAAACAAATTCCTCATGCTATGATTGTTACCAAGAAAGACGAAAATGATATCATTGAAGAATCCTATGAGTCTGAAGTTCCTAAAAATAATGCACTCCCTTTAGGAGATACAATTTATGTGCCAATAAACATTGATGATAAAGACAAATTTTTAAGATTGGGAAGTGCCTTGATGATGAAGAACAAGAAGACAATACAACTTTACTTTGTGATTTTATTGAAATATTTTCTTGGAAATATTTTGATATGCTAGGAATTGACCCAAAGATTGTGACACACAACATTTTCCTTGTTGAAAATGCTAAACCCGTTCGTCAAAAGATAAGAAAAATGCATCCTAACACAACCTTGCATGTTAAACCCGAGCTTGAAAAACTTCTTCATGTATCCTTCATTCGACCTATTGATTATTCTCCTTGGATCTCAAACATTGTTGTAATTGCTAAACTCGATAATCATATTAGGATATGTGAGGATTTTCATGACCTAAACAAAGCTTCTTTAAAAGATTACTTTCCACTTCCTAATATTGACATGATTGTGGATTCAACTATTGGACATTCTTTTTTGTCATTCATGGATGGATTTTTTGGTTATAATCAAATCCTTATTAATCCTCAATATCAATACAAAACTTCCTTTACAACTATTTGGGGAACATTTTGTTGGGTTGTGATACCCTTCAGTTTAAAGAATGTCAGCGCAACTTATCAACAAGAAATGACATTAATCTTTCATGATTACATCCACAAAATTTTGGAATATTATGTTGATGATATCTTATCTAAATCCTTAACACGACAAGATATGTAAATATTCTTCCAAAAATCTTCGAACGAATATGCAAATATAATATGCAGTTAAATTTGAAAAAGTGTGTCTTTGGCATAGATAGTGGTAAACATTTGTGGTTTTTCATATCTCATAGAGGCATTGAGGTCGATACAAAGAAAATTGATGCAATAATTAATGTGCCACCTCCTAGGAATATTTCTGAATTGGAAACGTTACTATAAGTGGTAGAATGGGGAAAACAAACTAAACATGCTTCTACACCTCTAAATAGGACATTGCATCTAAGATTTAAGAAATTTAAACTAATTTAAACTAAAAATCTTCAGAAATCTATCCTATTGCTCTCTAACTCTAAAGATCTCTCTAATCTACTTTGCTCTCAGATTTGGAAGCTAATTAAACTATTGAAATGACACTTAGAGAATGAGAATTAAGCTATTCTATTCTAATATGATTTAAATGTGCAACTAAAATGATTCTACAGCAAAGCTTCTAAGAAAGAAACTACTATAAACTGCCATAATTAAGATGTTGGATGCTGGATGAGTGTTGGATGGATGCTGGATGCTTTGGAAAACCTACAGAGTAAGATTGCATAAGTTGGGATCCATTTCTTGTAGCCAAAGAGCTGTATTTATAGCTTTCACGACAACACATTTGCACAGGGATATGGGATAAGAGGATGAGATTCAATCTGGAGAATTGAATGGCATGGGATGAGAAGATGGAGCTGATCATGGAGGATTGTTTCTCCCCATGAAAATACCAGGCAAGATGAGAGGGAAGGTGGTTGAGAGGACTTCTTGCAGGTTTGTCCCTGAAGTTCTTCCCGTGAATGATAGTAGAATTAATTAAATTTTGAAAATTTAATTTTATTGGTGAGTGAATAGTGGTAAAAGATTTATGCATAAATTTAAATAAATTTAATTTATTTAAATTTAGCAAAAAAGAGAATTGAATAATTTAATAAATCAAACTATAGGGTTTGTTTATTAAATTAAAACAAAAGAAAAATGATAATTAAACAAAGGATTTTAGGATATCTTTATTTAATTAAGAAGAAATGTGATGAGGTAATTAAATAACACAAACTATTTAAGTTGTGTATTTAATTTATGATAGAAATATAAAAGAAGTAATAATGATAATAATTAAATAAAACAAAGTTTTTAATTTCATTTATTTAATTAAGGGAGAAATAATACGATAAAAATGATAATAATTAAATAAAACAAAGTTTTTAATTTTTTTTATTTAATTAGGAGAGAAATAGAAGAATTAATAATGAACTTAATATAAATAAATATTTCTATTTATTTACTAAGTAGATGAATTTAAGATTAATTAATCAAATAAATCGTATTTAATTAATTAGATTCTCCAGACCATTTTTAGGTGTCTACATTTTGCCCCTCTTTGAAGTGATGTGTTTACGCATTGCTTCGAAGAATGATTTTGCCTCAGCTGCCAGTATTGACGAAAAGTTTAAAATAGCCCCTGATTTTGCCCCAGATATTGAATTTTGAAATGATAGTGATATATGCCCCCACGGGAGATAAATTGATGAATTTTGAATTTTGTTATGATCTTTCAAGAATTTTGAATTTTTATGATGATTTGATGATGAATTGGTGAAGAAATAATTTAACTCCTGAAAAAATTGTCCAAAATGCCCCTGTGATAGATAAGATTTAATTCTTTAGAAGGAAAAATAAATAAATCCCATGAAAATCCCACAAAAATAACCTATAAATGCTCAAAAGGTCATTTTCAAAACTCATTTGTGCATTTGACTTTGACAATCTTGTGATAGAGACCCTCAGAGTGCTAGAGATTCAGGATGCCGATCCCTTACCACATCCACCGACTCGAGCGCGTGTGATGTCACTAGTGTCCGACCAACTATGCACCTCCGGTACATACCCCAAATCTTCCTTGTGATTCGTGCCCATACTTTTTATGTCTTTTTGCATGTGTTTTCATGTTTTAGCGCGTGACAGGCGCGGTTTAGCGCATCCGTAATCTGTTGTAGTGCACGATAGTTTTAGCGCGCCAACCAAATTCTGTAGTGTGTCCATAGATTAGAGTAGCACATTAGAGTTTTAGTGCGTCAAGTCAATTCTGCAGTGCGCCAGAAGGTTTTTGTAGCGCTCTAGTAGTTTTAGTGCTTTAGGTTGATTTTGTAGCGCTCTAGTAGTTTTAGCACTTTAGGTTGATTTTGTAGCGCTTCAGAAGGTTTTTCTAGTGCTTGGAAGTTTAGACTGATGAAGAATTGTGCACTTTGATTTTTATTTCGTTGATTGGTTGTTGATTCCATCTATTTTAGTTTGATCATGACTAAATAAATGGTAAATGATCTCATGTTGAGCGAGATCCATTGATTGATAATAATTACCCTCATGATAGGCAAGTAATAATTAAAATTTCTAAAGGAATGAAACTGATTGATAGATGAGGGTTCCTTCTTGATAAATTGATAGTTTGATGGGTAAAGCACAATTTTTCAAAATTTGATGACCTCCTAATGTTTGATATTGTGATTAAAATGTTCTTCTTGTATGATAACAGGAGCATTTAGATGTTATTCAGGTGCGAGAGCAGTTCCCTTGGCCTTTTGATATGATACCACGACTTTCACCAGATGAGAGACAGCATGTTACTAATTGTGGTTTAGTGACATTACTGGATATGCCCCATATTAGACTTAATAGGGGTCTACTGACAGCTTTAGCAGAGCGGTGGCATAGTGACCACAACACCTTCCACTTACCTACTGGCGAGATGACCGTGATGCCAGAGGATGTATGGCATATTCTTCACATTCCTTTTGTTGGGGAGATTGTCGTGCATGATTCAGAGGAGGTTGGTGGGGTAGAGTCTATGTAGAGAGTTTTTCAGGATCCCCATATTGTGGGAGAGTGGATTCCATGGGTAGAGATGCATGATTCATATGCTCCACTTCCTTCTATTTTGGCCAGTTTTATTGGTGGATTCCTTTGTCCTGATAAGAGGTCAAAGGGTCTATCTCTCAGATGGGGTCAGGTATTAGAGGGTCTAGTAGTACATAGGATGAGATACTCTTGGGGCATGTGCATGCTTGCTCTGCTCTATCATGATTTACACTGGATTGTGTACCTCGGAGGCAGCAATTTATCGGCAGGTGCTACCCTTCTTCAGGTATGGGCATGGGATAATATTGTTGTTACGCATCCCGTGTTAGTGTTATCGAGACCAGTGACGAGACCCTATGTGTTTCGTTACAGAGGCAGGCCTACCCAGCATATGATGGGTAAGCTAGATTATTGGAGGTGGATTATTGATGATGTGGAGATAGTGACTTGGCATCCCTATTTAGATTGTGATGACTGGGATGATGATGATATTGAGCTAGGGTTCTTGGTTGATTCGATGTATTTGATCGGGAAGAGCCCTAGGATCCTGGAGCGATTCATGTTTCGTCGTGTCTACAGGCAGTATGGTATTGTGCAGTGTATACCAAAGGGAGTAGCGCACTACGGATGACGACAGATAGATGTCAGTGATTGGGGTCCACGGTTGCCTTATGGGGCACTTGTTGAGGGTTATCATGCTCTAGAGCCATCGGCCTGGGATATGCGGCGAGACATTGTTGAGGCACCTATTACTCCCAAGTACGGATAGTATTTGGCCTTGCACCCTCCTCCTCGTATTACCATTCCAGATGAGCCAATACCAGTACCAGCACCAACACCAGAACCAACAGCTTCAGGGGGTGATCAGGTTGGTCAGAGACGAGGGAGAGAGGAGGATGTGGACGTGGAGGGCAGTGATGAGAGTGGCAGTGATGATGACAATGAGAGTAGTAGTGATGATAGTAGTGATGATAATGGTGGAGATTAGGGGAGACCGAGTGTTGCAGGTACTTCAGAGCCATCATCCAATGTTCCTCGTAAGAGGCAGGCCGTTGCTTCCTTGTCAGCAGAGCGATCAGAGGTTGCAGGTTTACAGGTGCAGGTTCAGACCTTACAGGGACAACTAGCACAGGTGCAGGGATTACTAGCATAGACGCAGGCCTAGATGCAGGCATAGCTAGCTACTGCACAGACATAGATCACCTCTCTGATTAGTGAGAGAGATGGGGCTAGACAGGTAGCAGCGATGACACAAGCTCAGTTAGTAGGTGTACGAGCACAGTTGACCACTGCTCAGGCATAGATTACAGCTTTGACTATAGAGCGGGATACTGTTAGACAGGCAGCAGAGACAGCACAGGTTACTGCAGAGAGATTGCAGAGAGTGGCAGATGGGACCTCTGTGGCAGATTACATGCAAGAGGCTATGCGGGCAGGTGCTGAGATTGAGTTTTACAGGAGCCGCTATCACGAGCTTTGTCCCCCAGAGCAAAGAGTCAGTTATGCCCAGTCTCGCTCAGAGAGGAATCGTTCGAGGACAATGAGCAGAGGAGTGACATAGCCTCTCTCGAGAGATCCTGGAACATCTGGTGGTGGTCATGATACTAGCGCGAGACCTACTCCTTCTGGTGCAAGTACTACTTGATATCAGTTGTGTACCCTTTGAGAGATATATATAGCCATTTTTGACATGATGTTATTTTCATCCTTTTCAGACTTCATTGTATACTTGACACTTGATGAGATATATGTGTAGCGGTTCGATTGATCTATGATATGTTCTACATGATTTATGTGATGGATGCATTGATCTTATGATGTGTTTTACATGATTGATGTGATGGATTCATTTTAATTTTTATGTTTTATGATGATTTATACTAGATTGTATGGATGCATTAAAATGGTGTGATATGATATTGATGATGTATTTCTTTTCTTAATGAGATGCAATGTATGATGAAATGTAAATGAATGATGTACGAATGAAATGCAATGTATGATGTATCTAATGAAATGTAAATAAATGATATACGAATAAAATGTAATGTATGATGTATAAATGAAATGATGTATGGATGAAAATGTAATGTATGATGTATCTAATGAAATGTAAATAAATGATATACGAATGAAATGTAATATATGATGTATAAATGAATGATGTATGGATGAAAATGTAATGTATGAAATGTAAATGATATGTGGATGAAATGTAAGATAGAATGAGATATAAATGATTGATGTATATAATGAAATGTAAATGAATGATGTATGGATGAGATGTCATGTGATAGATAAAATGATGTATGGATGTATGATATGTGATAGATAAAATGATGTAAAATGTCTTCTATATGTATGTAATGAATGATGATTTTGCAACTACATGATAATGACAATATGATGAGATGTAAATGAATGATGTAACATAACGTGTATATGATGTCACGAAATGAGATGTTTATTGTGAATTTTATGTTGAGATGAAGAAGTGATTTTTGTATGCATGTCATTATGAAAATTGTATGTGTCAAGTATACTCAATCCTTAATAAGAAAAGATAACATTATTTGTGAATGAATCTTCCCAACTTCTACAATCTTACTCTATCTATGTTACTATGCAAACCTATTTTATCAATGCAAACCTAAGTGTCATTTCAATAATATTTTTAATCTCCTTTGTATCATCACTGAGCTTTAAAATGTTGAAATTGAATACAAGCATCAATGATATGAGATAAACCAATGACGACCTGAGTATTTCTTTCATGATATTTGATATTGCAAGCGCACACAAGCATCAAGGTATAAGATAGACCAATGATGACCTGAGCATTTCTTGCGTAAACAAACAAGAATTAATCATTTTCTTAAGTGAATCAGAATGTCATCCATGATACTTGGTAGAGCACTTCCCGCGACAATTTACAAAATTTTAATGACTAACTCACAAACAACAAACAAAGAAAAGGTATCATTCTCCTTCCTTGCTTCTCTAGTTCAATACATCATCGAGTAGCTCCAAAGAAATGATAAGCAAATGAAAAAATAAAAAGCACAACAATTCAAATTCTACTTAATGTATTTTCAAATCATTATTTAGATTAGATCATCGATGTTGAAATATGTGTTGATGTCTGCATGATATTCTCAGATGTTTTGACCAAATGATGTAACCTAAAGACCTATCCTAGGGGTCTCGAGGACTGATCAAAGATTAGTCTTGCCTATGTTATACACACAGAGACCACGTAGTTCGACTGACACAGACTTTTCCACTGATGTAGACTCTATTTTTGTGTTTTCAATTTTATGAATGTTTTTGCATGGATTTTCTAATTTTTTTTTGAATTGGATGGATTTTCTGATGTTTTTGGATTTTGATGGATTTTTTGATGTTTTTGGATTTTGATGGATTTTCTGATGTTTTTGGATTTTTTCAAGTATCATCACTTGGTGTTGTCATGTTTGATTGCCTTTCCATTTAAGCTAAAAGTCCATTGTACCAGATAACACTAGGATGTTGCCCCAAGCTAGGGTAAAACATGATATCTCTGCTATGATATGGATAGTGATAATGATTATCCCAAATGATAACCGGAAATGATATGAAAGGAAACAATCATGACAAGACTGTATCCAAATAGATAGAAGAGCTGGTGAAAATCACAAGTAGCACTTGTTTTCCAAGTTTTCATCACTTGTTTTTATTGTGTCCTCTTCTTTTTTTCGTCATCATGAAGCCTGTTTGCCAGGTTTTCATCAAGACAACTTTATTGACCGTGCACTAGGTATCCTCAAGTGTAGAATCGCCTGAGATGAATGCTATTCATGGGTTCCTCCAACATGTCTCCTTCTAGTGTAGACAGCTAGTATGCTCCTGATCCATAGACTGATATAATGACGTAAGGCCCTATCCAGTTAGGTTCAAACTTTCCCTTCTTTTCTCTGTCTACTTGATTTCTAGGGTTTTCCTGTAGGACCAAGTCTCCCATCTGGAAGACTCTAGGCTTAACCCTATGATTATAGTTCCTAGACATTCTTTGTTGATAGGTTGTCAAATGATTGACAACTTGTTGTCGACGTTCATCAAGTAGCTCTAATTCTTGAAGTCTAGAGATCCTATAATCTTCATATGAAATGAGTCCCTTTAGTGAAACTCAAAGGGATGGAATTTCTACCTCGATAGGTAATATTGATTCTGATCCATAGACAAGAGCATATGGTGTAGCTCATGTTGGTGTTCTGATGCTAGTCCTGTAAGCCCAAAGAGCAGGGTTAAGTTGAATGTGCCAATCACGCCCTACCTCATTTACAGTCTTCTTGAGAATCTTTAGGATTTTTTTGTTTGAAGCTTCTGCCTGTCCATCACCTTGAGGGTAATATGGGGTTGAAAAGCGATGTTGGATGTGGAATCTTTCACACAGCTCTTGGACGTCTTGATTCTTGAAAGGCCTACCATTATCTGTGATGATTGACTGGGGTATCCCATATCTACAAATGAGATAATTAAGTATGAAAGATGATATTTGTTTCCCAGTTATTGTGGTTAAGGGAACTACCTCCACCCATTTTGTAAAATATTCTATTGAGGTGATAATGAACTTATGTCCATTAGATGAAGATGGGTTAGTTTTCCCTACCAAGTTCAATCCCCACTAACAGAAAGGCCATGTAGTTGTGAATGGATGGAGCTCCTGTGCTGGTGCATGCATAAGATTGCCATGAATCTCACATTTTTTACATCTCTTAACAAACTTATAAGATTCTTGCTCCATGTGTGGCCAGTAATACCCCAAACGAAGGAGTTTCTTGGCTAAAGATAATCCACTTGAATGTGTACCACAAATTCCTTCATGGACCTCATGTAAAGCGGAAGTGGATTCATTATGTTCTAAACAACGCAAAAGAGTACCATCTAGGCCTTGACGGTAAAGGGTGTCAGCAATAATGGTATGTTTGGTGGATTGGCATATGAAGTTGCACTTTTGGTTGCGAGAAAGATCTGGCGGTAAGATATTATCTTTTAGATAAGTATAAATGTCCCCATAAATTGAAGATTGGGCACTATCCAAAAGGCTTATGGTTTGGGATTTGGGATTTACGTATGCAGGATTTGACACTTGTTCCACAATAAATCGATAATGCTCTTGCATTTTAGGAATTTGTAGAAGAGATGCTATTGTGGCCATGGCATCTGCTGCTTTATTCTCCGATCTTGGTATCTGCTCAAATTTGATATCTATGAAGTATTTCTTTAGATCATCTACCAGTCTCTTGTATAAAATCAGTGTGTCATCCTTGGTTTGGTAATCATTGTTTACTTGATAGATGATTAACTGAGAGTCTCCATACACCTATAGTTCTGTGATTTTCCAGTCAATAGCCACTTTAATTCCAAGGATCAAAGCTTCATATTCTGCAACATTGTTAGTGCAACGGAAGGTAAGCCTATAAGATCATGGAATTGTGTTCCCAAGAGGTGTGACAAATAAAATTCCTGCCCCTGATCCATGTTGTGTGTAGGATCCATCGAAGTAGAGTTGCCATGGTTGTGTTGTAATGTTGAGGATATCCACATCAGGAAATTCCATGGTCATAGGATGACAGTCTGACAATGGAGCTTTTGCTAATTGGTCAGCGATGACTTGTCCTTTGATAGCTCACCTTTCAACATACTGAATGTCAAACTCACTGAGGAGCATGACCCACTTTGCCAACCTTCCTGTTAAAGTTTCTTTGCTCAGTAAATATTTGAGGGGATCAATTTTTGCAATGAGCTTGACAGTGTGAGTGAGCATATAGTGTCACAATTTTTGTGTTGCAAATACTACTGCTAAGCATAATTTTTCAATGAAGGTGTAGTTTACTTCATGTCCATTGAGTGTTCTGCTAATATAGTATATTGCCTGTTCCTTTCCTTCTCTATCTTCTTATGCTAGCAAGGCTCCTAAAGAGATATCCGTTGTTGCGATATATAGCAACAATGGCTTGTCTTCACTAGGTGGCACCAAGATTGGTGGTGTCATCAAATAATGCTTGATTTGACTGAAAGTACTCTCACACTGTTCATCCCATTTAAAAGACACATTTTTATGCAAAAGATGGTTGAATGGATGACACCGATCTGCTAGTTGAGAGATGAATCTTCTGATGGACTGTAGTTGGCCTTGTAGAGATCTTAATGTACTGATATTCTTAGGAGGTGGCATTTCCATAATGGCTTTAACTTTTTTTGGATCTACTTCAATTCCTTTTGTAGAAACTATGTATCCAAGGAGTTTTGCTGATGTTACTCCAAAGACACATTTCTTGGGATTTAATCTGACTTTAAATTTCTCCAACCTGTCAAATATTTTGCCCAGTATCTCAAGATGTCCTTCTCTGGTGTAAGATTTGGCTAAGATGTCATCCACATAGTCCGCCATGAAGGTGTGCATCATGTCATGGAAGATTGTTGTCATAGCTCACTGGTATGTAGCTCCTGCATTCTTTAACCCAAAAGGCATGATGTTCCAATAAAAGGTGGCCCATGGACATGTAAATGCTGTCTTTTCTTGGCCTTCAGGAGCTATTTTGATTTGATTGTATCCTGAAAATCCATCCATGAGTGATAGCATTTGATGGACAGCTGTTAAATCTACAATCATGTCTATGTTTGGCAAAGGAAAATCATCCTTTGGACATGCTTTATTTAAATCCTGGAAATCAGTACATATTCTGATGGTGTGATCTGGTTTTGAAATAGGTACAATGTTGGATATCCATTCAGCATAATCAATAGATCTGATAAATCCAACATCTAGTAGTTTCTTAAAATCATTTTTCACCAATAATGCAACATGTGGATGCATTTTTCTCAGTTTCTATTTTACTGGTTTAGTGCCAGCTGGTAAGGATAAGTGATGCATAATGAGATTTGTGTCTAAGCCTGGCATGTTAGAGTATGACCAAGCAAAATTGATGCATCGATCTTCAAAGAATTTGATAAAATCTGGCTTTTCTGTATCTATCATGGATGCTACCAGGTGTAGTATCCTTACTTTCTCTGCTGTGCCAATATCAATAGACTGTGTGGGTTCTATCAACACTGATGATCTTTCATGGTAATGTTGTGGGAGGATGTCAAAACTTCCATCCTTTGGTGCCTCAATGAGGTTTTCACCATTGGATGTGTTCTTTGTTTTTACTATTTTAGGATCAAATACTACCATAGAATGGTTTTCACCATTAGACCCATTTTTTATTTCCATATTTTTGCAACTGGAAGGCTTGGCATCCTCTTGCCTGAAAGCATCGTTAAAAGAAGCATTGGTAGAACAAGTATCAGATTCCTTACAGCAAAGGTAGTTAATAATAGTGGAATCATTGTCAAAAATAGTGAGATTGATGGGGTGTTGGGGTTCCCACTCGATAAGCTCGGGATGTAGTAAAGGAAATGAATCATTAGATGGGCCGAGGTCAATGATTGTGAAAGCTCAGATGGAAATGTCGTCTAGGTTGTTAGTGGTTATGTCGAGGCCTACGAAGGTGTTTTCTTCCACATCATTTATCTCAATCGATGTCTATTCATCTTCACTTGAGTCGTCAAAATTTTGTGTTTCAAAGACAATAGGATTAAAACTCAAGCTTTGACCCTCCTCACGTTTGGGAGTATACTTTTTGATAACGTCAATTTGAATATCTTCATAGAAAACATCTGATAAGTTGTCCCACTCATATTCATTTGAATCTATTTCAGAATTATCTCTCATTTGAAGAATACGCTCCATAGTTTTATTGGTGATTTCTGCTCTTGCTTCTTTTGTGTATCCTAGTCCAGTTCTACCATTTTGCTGAATTGTGAGGATTTGGATTGGTTCTGTTATACTTTGTTTCCCTTGGTCAAGAGATCCTTGTTCGGCTGCATATCCTAGTCCAGTTTTATCCTTATGTTGGAGCGTGAGTGGTTGGATTGGTTCTGTTATGCCTTGTTTCCTTAACCCAAGAGGTCCCTGTCCTGAATATCCCATCTTCTCTAGAATAGTTTTTCCCTTTCCATATTGATTTGTCTCTATGATATTACTCGTGGAAGTGGAAGCGTCCTCATCCCTATAAAGCCAATTTAGAATAGCCTTATCTTCTGATTCTTCATCTAAATTTCCTGCTCTTACAAATCTACCATCTAATGCCATTGTAGGTTGTGCTGAATTTTGGGTGATTGTAGATGCTTGTCCATATGTTTGTAAGGAGGGTAACATCTGTGATAGATGGAAAGAGTGTCCAACACCATATTCACTTATTCCTTTGTCACTTATCTGTACTTCCTTGGTGAATTGATGTGAGAGTGGAGCCAATTGTGTTTCAACATTTGAAGGGTTAGATTGTGCCATCCTGATCTCTTGTGATTTTTGTTGTTTTGGAAGCCACTTTGATATGAAGTTCTATTGTTGCTCACCATCTGATGTGCTAACTTCTCTATTGTGAGGTATGAATGTATCCTGAGATGTTTTCAATGTATGACACGCTTGTGTGTCATTATAGTCTGCTGTGATTGTTACCTCCTGTCCATTGATGGGAAATTTTAGGCATTGATGATAGGTGGAAGGTACTGCTTGCATATCATGGATCCAAGGGTGTCCCAACAGTATGTTGTATGTCAGTTCCCTATCTAAGACTTGGCAAACCACTTTTTGGACAATAGGTCCCACTTGAATGGGTAATATGATCAACCCTTTAGAGGACCTTTCTTCTTCATCATATGCTTTGATTGTGATTTTTCTTCTTGTATCAATGGCTTCATCTGAGTATCCTAGTGCATGAATCAGCTTTAAGGTACAAATATTTAAACCAGCCCCTCCATCTATCAGGACACGTTTTACACAATGTTTATGGATGAGGACTTCAATGTGAAGGGCAAAATTATGTGGATGGGTGAGTGATACTTCATCATGTTCAGAAAATTAAAGGCAATGAGGTGCAGATAGATGTCCCACCATAGCTTGGAACTGACACACATCCAAATTTTTAGGTACCGTGGTTGACACAAGAGCTTGTTCAAGAACCTCTTTATGTGATGGGGAAATCTTTAAAAGTTCCAAGATGGATATTTGTGCTAGTATTTTCTGCAATTGATCGATGAGATTATATTGATTAGAGGGAGGATCCACAGATGGGGATGATATTGATGCTCCTTTCAATATAACTTTTGATTGTGCCCTTGTTGTGGCATTAACCAGTTGGTACTCTTGTTTCCCTTTGAGTGTGATTACATTAATTTGGTTTTCAGATTTGTCCATATGTTGTACCAAATTGGTAGATGTAATGTCATTGTTCCAATTGATTTGGTTGTATAACTCTTCATCCTCCTTGGTAGCAGAAAAACAAAGGATCAGTGTGTCATAAACATAACCGACGTTCTTACCTTTGGTGTTTGTGGAAGAGGATTCTCCCTTCTGATAATTGGGTAGAGGATTTTTTAATGTTGTATGATCTTTGTTTGTTTGGTGTCCCTCTACAAATACTTTCTTTTGATCTATGAGGTCTTGTACCGCATGTTTTAACTGCCAACAATTTTTAGTCATGTGGCCTTTATTTTGATGGTAGTGACAGTAATGTAAGTCATTCCACCATGATGGTTTGACTTGAGGGTCCCAATTTCTAGCCTCTTGTACTTGAATGAGTTTTTCATCTAAAATTTCTTTGAGGACTGATTCCAATGATTGTCCTAATGGCGTGAATTTTCGTTTATTGGATGGTTGTTGGAATGATTGGGTTTTTGTTTCTCCACTGTTTTGATTATTTCCTTGATCACTACTTTGTTTGACATTAAGACCATTGTTTTGTTTGTTTGTAGTGGTTGGCATCAAGGTGAATACTGGTTTAGATGTGTGTGTATCGATCATGGTATCAGTATTCTTGTTCTTTTGCCAAAATATTGGCTTTTCGTTGTTGTTGTTAGAGGAATTGTTATTGTTTGAACCTTCAATGAAGTGTTTGATCGTTCCTCTTTTGATTAGAGCCTCTTCGATTTTGAGCCCTTTTTCGATAACTTGTTCAAGTGTAGATGGACATTGTAAGTCCTATCTGTAATTCATGTCATCTACTAAGTTATCAATGAACATCTCTATCTTCTCCTCTTCAGGAATAGATCTAGGGTATTTAGCAAATAGTCTTCTCCATCGTTGGAGAAAGGAAAGAAAATTTTCACCCTTTGCTTGTTTGGTGTTGTAGAGTTCTGTTAAGGTCACCCCATGTTGGATGTTGAATGAGAAGTGTGTTATGAACCTATTGATCAGTTCTTCAAAAGATTGGATCCCGGGTTACAATTTAGAAAACCACTCCATGCAAGTGTTTCCTAAGCTTCTTGGAAATAATCGTAGTAAGAGTCCTCATGTGCGAACTCTATGCTCATGGCCCAAAATTCTCCTACGTGATCAAATGGATTGGTTCTTCCATTGTATTTGTTGTAAGTCGGGTATTCACAATACCGTGGAAATGGTATCATGTTAATGCTTGGATCGAATGGATAAGGGAAAATGTCTTGTAAGGAATATCTTTTTGTTGGCCCTTGTTGGATATTTTGGAACTGTAATTGTAATTGTTGGATTTGTTTTGTCAAAGGATCTATTTGATTTCCATATTAGTTGTTTTAGGTGTGGTTGTTTCCTTGAGTTGATTGACATCAAATTCTTTAGGAAGCTTAGCACCTTTGTCAGCTAATAATAGAAGATACTTTTCCATATCTTGCTCTAGCATATTTTCCATAAATTTATGGAAATGAGGGTCTTGTTGAACTTTCTCGATTTCTTCTGTAGTTATTTCTTTCTCGTGTGAATTAGTGAGAGGATCAGTGTTACTGTATCATCCCCAAGGGTTTTCTTCAGCCATGGCTACTATTCTTTCATTTTCTTCTTGTTGTTGTCTTTGATATGCTGATCGTGTGAAAATAGGCATACAAACGTTAAAGTTTTACTCGAATTTGATCTTGGATTTTCGATTGGATAAGTGTCAAGGTTTTTGATTTAAAATCTGATTTAGTTGTGTCTAGTTTCGTGATGGAAGGATGATAATATCCTTAATAGGGAAACTTCAACACAAAATCTCAGATTTGGTGATAAGGACACTTTGCAAGATGTTTCAAGATCTAGGCGTAATAGTAAAGTTTTCTTTTTGTATGATTCAAGTGTTTTGGATTATGGAAAAAAATATTTTGGACTGATGAAAACCTTGTTTTTGATATGGGAAAACTGACAATTTTCCTTACTAACTCTCTATTTTTTTGACTTTCTAGAGTGCTAAAATAGAGATATGAAGTGCTAAAACAGAGCTGGGACGTGCTAGAATAGACCAGTGATGCGCTAGAATAGAGACCTAACACACTAGAACAAACTAGTGACGCGCTAGAAAAAAGACCCTACGCGCTAGAACAGACCAGTGACGTGCTAAAACAGACTAGTGGCACGCTAAAATAGACAAGTGGCATGCTAGAACAGATAAGTGATGCGCTAGAACAGAGACCTGACATGCTAGAACAGACCAGTGATGTGCTAAAATAGACCAGTGGTGCACTAGAACTGACCAGTGACGCGTTAGAACTGACCAGTGACGTGCTAGAACAAAACCATGAGGTGTTAAGACAAAAAACTATCTTATTCTATGAAAATCACTGGGTCTGGTATCGTATTGTATGGCTGGTTGTGGGATGTATTCTGGATGAATCCTTTGACTGTGATTGTGGTGTTGCCTAAGAACCCTTCTTTGATAAAATGCATGTGAATCTAAGGGAGCTACATCATAGTCATCTGTATAACCTCTAGAGAAATTGTGATACCTATGAATAAAAGTCCTATGTTGAAGTAGAACTTTCCTGCTTTGATATTAGAATCGTTGCTTTCTCAGAAGTTGTTTGTATGTAAGTGTTTTCTTTGGTTTTCTGATTCGTTTGACAAGAGATTTCTTGACAAATTTGGTGGATACCCAATCTCGAATCATGAGAATTTTAAAAGTGTTTTGATTTTGAAAATTTTTGTGATGATCTTATCTGAATTTAATGAGAGAAAACACAACAAGCAAGAATAGAATGGTTGACTTTAAAATCTTAGAATCTAAACAGATAGTGTATGTTCTTTAAGAATCAAGCATGATTCTTCTTGATTTTCACTGGTTTATAACAGATAAGACACTTCAGATAGACTCACTCCTAGAGACAAAAGGTCATCGTTATATACTCAAATGGCCCATAGCTTGGAATTGTGTCAACTCACACAGCCATGTCACCCCCTAGAGGGCACCCGTGTTTTTGTCTTTTCTAGGTGTGTACTCAGAGTGACAGAAGTGGATACTGGATCCCCTGAGCAAATAGTCCTTGGCAATTATATGGTGAGTGTTTGAGGGTAGATTCTTCCCCGCCCCTGCACCGCCGAGTATTACAATGCTTAGAAACTGACAAGCGTGCTTCTATTTCTAGGTTCTTAGATAGGGTTTCTGTTCGGAGCGGCAAATGGATAAACTCCCTCGAGAGACCTCCCAATCTTTAAAACAAATATTTTGGGGATGGTTATCCTGCACAATTCTGTTGAAAGAGGGTTTCCCCAAATTCACATAAATTTTTAAGTGGGTTGGAATACCATGGCTTTTGGCTGTCCCCACTCAGGTCGTTCCCGTAGGGTGAGTACTTTTTCCCACTACGGCAGGCCTGTGTAAAGGTTTTTTTTTTTTAACTTTAAAAATGCATAAAGAAAAGTGAGTCTGGTATTCTGATGCACCCAGTAAAGGGGAGAGCATAAACCTATCAACCAATCACAACAAAGAAGTTGTCCTTTTTAAAACCCAAAAGACAAATTAGTTTAATCTACATGGAGATATTGCTCCATAAAAGCAAGATGTTCAATTTTAATCCCACAAGAAATTGTGAAGTTTCTATCCTAGGATTGATCAATTTTTATCCATTTCTATCCTAGGATTGATAAATTTTATCCATTTTCTATCCTAGGATTGGTAAATTTTAATCACAAATTAGACAAAAAAAAAATTGGCTGCTGACACGTCGGATCCAGATTAAAAAAATGATTTTAAGGACAATGACACAGCGCACTGAAACAATGATGTGGCACGCTACAACAGAAACTCAACGCGCTGAAACAGACCACCGACATGCTATAAAATCCAACTGGCGCACTGCAAAAAGTCACGGTTCTGTGAAAACTATCATGCCAATACCTGTAAGATACTTTTCTCAAAAATCAAGCAAAATATGGGGTTAGGCCCCATAGTGGGCACCAATTTGTAAGTGGTAGAATGGGGAAAACAAACTAAACATGCTTCTACACCTCTAAATAGGACATTGCATCTAAGATTTAAGAAATTTAAACTAATTTAAACTAAAAAACTTCAAAAATCTATCCTATTGCTCTCTAACTCTAAAGATCTCTCTAATCTACTTTGCTCTCAGATTTGGAAGCTAATTAAACTATTGAAATGACACTTAGAGAATGAGAATTAAGCTATTCTATTCTAATATGATTTAAATGTGCAACTAAACTGATTCTACAACAAAGCTTCTAAGAAAGAAACTACTGTAAACTGCCATAATTAAGATGCTGGATGCTAGATGAATGTTGGATGGATGTTGGATGCTTTGAAAAACTTGTAGAGTAAGATTGCATAAGTTGGGATCCATTTCTTGTAGCCAAAGAGCTATATTTATAGCTTTCATAGTAGCACATTTGCACAGGGATACAGGATAAGAGGCTGAGATTCAATCTGGAGAATTGAATGGCATGGGATGAGAAGATGGAGTTGATCATGGAGGATTGTTTCTCCCCATGAAAACACCAGGCAAGAGGAGAGGGAAGGTGGTTGAGAGGACTTCCTGCAGGTTTGTCCCTGAAGCTCTTCCCGTGAATGACAGTAGAATTAATTAAATTTTGAAAATTTAATTTTATTGGTGAGTGAATAGTGGTAAAAGATTTATACATAAATTTAAATAAATTTAATTTATTTAAATTTAGCAAAAAAGAGAATTGAATAATTTAATAAATCAAACTATAGGGTTTGTTTATTAAATTAAAACAAAATAAAAATGATAATTAAACAAAGGATTTTAGGATATCTTTATTTAATTAAGAAGAAATGTGATGAGGTAATTAAATAACACAAATTATTTAAGTTGTGTATTTAATTTATGATAGAATTATAAAAGAAGTAATAATGATAATAATTAAATTAAAAAAAGTTTTTAATTTCGTTTATTTAATTAAGGGAGAAATAATACGATAAAAATGATAATAATTAAATAAAACAAAGTTTTTAATTTTGTTTATTTAATTAGGAGAGAAATAGAAGACTTAATAATGAACTTAATATAAATAAATATTTCTATTTATTTACTAAGTAGATGAATTTAAGATTAATTAATCAAATAAGTCGTATTTAATTAATTAGATTCTCTAGACCATTTTTAGGTGTCTACAGTTACAAGGTTAATTCAAGCTATTCGTCGATGTGTTGCATTTTTAGTTGATCACACATTACCTTTCATGCATCTTCTTAAAAGGGGTGTACCTTTTGATTGGGATGAGGATTGTAAAAATGCTTTTGAGAATTTAAAGCAATACCTTGCAACCCTACCTATTTTACAACCAACTATTCCTAACAAACCATTTATCTTGTACATAGCTGCTTCATCCCATGCTCTTGCAACATTGTTGTCTCAACAAGATGATAATGCAAATAAAATCCTATTTATTACATTAGTCAAACTTTAATTTATTATGAAACTCGATACTCACCAATTGAAAAACAATGCTTAGCTCTTGTATTCGCTACTAGTAAATTGTGACATTATTTACTAAATGTTGAAATACAAGTCATGAAAAAATGTGACACCCTTAAGCATCTTTTCAACAAAACAGACCTTTCTAGCCTCTTAGCTAAGTGGGTGATGTTGTTAATTGAGTTTGACCTTAAGTTTGTTTCACAAAAAAGAAATATAAGGACAAGCCTTAACCGATCACTTAGCTTATGCTCCTCCTCTTGCTTTACCTAATCATAACTCCTTTCTTGATGATAGTGTCTTGACCACTGATGTTAAAACATGGGAATTGTATTTCAATGGATCTAAGTGTAGAACTGGTTGCAGTGTTGGAGTGGTCTTAAATCCACCTAACAAAAAAACTCTTCCCTTATCCTATCGATTGAATTTCTTATGCACAAATAACACAACTAAGTATGAGGCATTAATCATGGGTTTGTGAGTTGCTTTAACAATGAATGCTAAACATATTAAGATGTTTGGTGATTCATAATTAGTTATTAAACAAATCAATGGTATGTATCAAACTAAATATGATAAGTTATTAAAATACAAGGATCTTACAATGAAACTATTAGAGAAGTTTGAATCATTCACCATTGATAACATCCCATGACAATAAAATTGACATGCAAATGCAATGGTGAGTGCATACTCTCTTATATCCCCTCACAATCCTTCAACAACCTTCACCTTTGTTATTCACCCCATCATAAAACCTTCCATCGATACTTTATTAGAAGAAATTTCAACTATAGCTCAACATAAATCATGTGAATGGTATGACACACTTTACCATTATTTGAATCATGGTACTATTCTCAAGCCCATAATGATAAACACTAGAAAATGTTTACATAAACTAGTAGCTAAATATGTGATTCTTGCCAATGTGTTGTCTAGAAGATCCTTTAATGGTCTCTTACTATGGTGTCTTAAGGATTCTCAATCCCTATAGCCCTTGAGCAGTCCCATGTTGGTGCCTGTGGTAGTCATTTTAGAGGATGGTCATTAGTGCAAAAACTTATCTATATGGGTTATTATTGGCGACATATGGAGAAAGATTGTTTCGCTTATGTTAAACGATGTCACAAATGTCAAGAGCATAGCAATTTGATTCATGCTCCTACTTTTGAGCCCCATGCACAAGTTCCAATTTGGTCTTTTCTAGTGTGGGAATTGGATCTTATTGGAAAATATTCACTTCCCTCTTGTGCTGGACATGCATTCATCATCACCATGACAAAATTTTCATGAAGTGGGTAGAAGCTATTCCTCTTCATTCTACAACTACTGAAGTAATTTTTTTTTCATATTAGAACACATAATTACTTTCTCTAGACTACCTTCTACACTCATTACATACAATGGAATCCCCTTTAAGAATAACAAAGTCTAGAAGTTTCTTGAAACATTCAACATTCAACATCAATTCTCAACACCGTATTATCCACAATCTAATGGAAAATCTAAAAACACTAATAAAATTCTAGAACAAGTTCTAAAGAAAAGTATTAACAAACATCATAAGGTTTGGCATACATAATTACATTATGGGCTTTGGGCTTAGAGAATGAATGTTATATTATCTACAGGAACTACACCTTATAACCTTATTTATGGCACCAATGTGATCATGCCCTTGAAATTGGAAATTTGTACATTACAAATTTCTCTCCGAAACCTTATTGATGATACCACTTATAAATAACAACACTTACACCAACTTGAGATGCTCCATGAAAACAATATTAATGCTCTTGAGCATCTCCAAGCTTACATAAAAAAATTACAATGAAAACATAGCTCGGATGTCATTCCTCGAACGTTTCACAAGGGTGATTTTATCCTTTCTAAGAACCAATGTAATACTAATGCTAACAATGAAGACAAAGATAAATTCAGCCCTAATTGTTTACGACCTTACATAGTTGATACCAATTATGGGTCTGGTGCTTACATATTAATGAAGCTTGATGGAGCACCCCTTAAGGAACCTATTAATGTCATACATTTCCATCGGTGTTACCTCTAACCTCTTTGAATAGTATGATTGTTAAAGAAGTTTTGTTAAAAGTTATTTGATGACATTCTAAACAATTTCCACACTACTTCATTTTTGACAACTCATTTTGTGTTTGTCTTAAGCACTAAGGTAATTATTTAAAGTACATTTTATAGTTACTTTAGGATTCATACTATTTTCCCTTGTGTTATGTTAAGTTAGATCCTTATGAGTTATAGGTGTATTTAATTTAACATATTCTCTAATGAATAATTTCATATCACACTAAAACTGAAGTTTTTTTAAATTAAATCACATTAATCATGTTAAATCATGTCGACATTAATTAAATACTTTTATAAGTCATTTAATTAATCACATTACATTTAACATCCACACAAAGAAACAAATCATAATAAAAACATAGTCAGATGTCTATATATATATATATATATCAAAGTTTTATATGCATATATCACTATCATATACAAAATCACCAAGGTTTGTGAAAGCTAGACCCCTCAAGCTCTGACGCTTGATATTCGGTCCCTAGACATTGAGAGATGGTCATGTGTGATCTTGACCATGAACTGCCAAGTCTAAGTGCATACTCTAGACCCTAAACTTGACCAACAACCATAAGACACTCCTCCACCATTTGATCCCTCTCCACTCATACATGTGCTAACTCTGCATGCAGTCTCACAATCTCTGTTGAGGTTTGTGATGACTGTCCTACACTCTCATCTCCTCATACTGTCGTATGCTACCCATAGCCTTATGGAAGCTCTGAGTGACTCTAGCTCCTCCTCCATGGTTGGTGGGGGAATGTAGTCAAGATCCATCTCCTCCTTGTCGATAGATGTAGGAACTATCTCTATGACAGCCTGCCGATAGAACTCCTTCCAGTCTCTTGTTGATCCTACAAGATAAAAAAGGTACACAATTAGTACATATCATCATGATATATGTATATAAAAAAATAATAAATATACTCAAGTACATGCATAAAGTCAAAAATATCATCACTTATGTTGCCATAATCATGAGGAATATCAAGCTAATCCTCTTGGGGGGGCATGGAAAAAGTTCTAGCCTCTCTCTAACTATGGGTATCGATGTATGTCATTGCTACTGCACATGATCTAATCCTATAAGTGTGTGAGGAATATCCATGCTCACCTTGATCCTCAATTGCTACCTCATCCCCCTCACATAGGAGTGGATCCTCCTCATAATACTCCTTGTCATCCTCTCCTCCATCTGGGTCCTTAGTCAGGATCAGCCTCTGAATCATACTCATCAACAATAACATCAATAAATATATCTGGTGGCTTATATTGTACATCCTTTTCACTTTCATCTGGCTCATCTCCCTCATCTAGTTCTTGTCCTATATCACCTATAGCAAATTCCATGGGGAACATAGGAGCTATTCATGTAACTAACCACCACTCCTCATGCTCATCTATGCTACTAACATCATCAGCTTCAGATGTTGGTGACTAGTCATGATCTGAATCACTCTCACAAACATGATCTATGGTAAGCCGAATAGTATCATCTAGCCTCCGAGAACTCCGTACTGATCATCTAATGAAGGGGCATGCCCTTGGTGGTATCTGCACCTAACCAAACTGTTGCATGACTTAGCCATAATAGAAAGGTCATACAACATAGTCATTCCTCCTAGCTAAAAACCTATCCATCTCCATCCTCCTTAGCTATCATGTGGGATCTGGCCACTATAGAGTGAGTAGATAGAGTTTCCATAATATTTCATCCTCCTCCATCTCATCAAACCTCACCCTCTAAAAGTGTAGATCTCCATACTACCACAAGTATCATAGCAAATAGCCAAATTCTCATGGATATCCTATAGATATAGCACAAAGGAATATGATAGGCTTGGTGCATGTGAAATGCTCAAGGAACCACACCTACAGAAGCTTGCAATGCACCATACTATCAATCTCTCAAAATAAAATTTGCAAAGATCATAATATAAGTGTGCTAGTATGTAGTGGCCCCAAGCATAAAATTTCTTGTGCTCATACATCCCTCGAATAAAATGTACCAATCCTCCATCTAAGTGTGTTGCTCATCCATCTAGATTGAGAATAAGAGCCATTGTGTGCATCATAATCCATCTAACAATAGGAGCTTGCAAATATAGCAGCATGGGGAGCTCGATTTGTGCTCTAACATTCTCATCGTGAAAAAATCCACCTAGGAAATATTGCATATCCCTCGTCTTCTTTTGGAATGACCAATCCACCTAGAAATATACCTGCTCTCCCCAAATGGGAACTCAGAGAATGCAGTGTACATCCTCGAGAGTGATGGTCATATCCTTGGTGCAAAGATTAAATTTACAAGTATCAACATCCCAACACTCACACAAGGCCATAAGCATGGCATCATAATATCTCATCGGTGGCATAAGATATTCCCAATAGATACCTACTAACTATAAATGCTCTATCTCTATTGTCAATAATGCTAGAGTGTGAGCTCTCAAAAATGTAAGCTGACTTCCCTAGCCACTATCACAACTAGGCAGGGACCTATCAAAATTATCACAAAATGCTCTAAAATCCATCTAATTTCTTCAAACTTTACATATCTCATCATGAAAGTATGATAAAGTAAATCTAGAGTATTTTCCTAATAGCCCTAGATGCTTCAGAACCCTTTTAGGTCATTTCACAAAGAAATGGACACTTCACGAAGAAATGGGACACTACGCGAAGAAATAGGAAACTTTGCAAACAAAAAGGACACTCTGCAAACAAATGGGACACTTTGCGAAAAAATGGGACACTTTGCGAACTCTTTTTCAAAGATCCTAAAGTAAGCTATCCATGCATTAAAAATCATTAAATTATTACAAAATCACAAGGTGATAGTTGCAGAATTGACTCACCTCATAATACAACTTGTCACACTCTACCTTCTCACACAACTCATCCAACTGTGATGGTGTGTAATCCCATCTACTTGAAATTTTCTTCTCTCACTCGTCACTCTCAAGCTACAAGAAGGTAAAATTAATTGTAAGTGATGGATTACTCCCCTTTACCTCTTTTCAACCATTTTTATCTCTTTTTACTCTTATGCATTAACTTAGGGTTAGTTTATCTTAAGAGTTTATAAATCATTTTTTCTTGAAAACAACATAATGAGAGCTAGGGTAATCAGCTTTTGATGTCATTTGATGCATTGAAATCATGCTTCTGCATCCAAAATCATCAATTGTCTATCAATATGCAGCATGGTACTTGGAAATTCCCTACGGTATGATGTTCCTTGTTTAATGTGGCTAGATTGCTACCTTGATTCCACCTATGTAAAGCAAGAAAAATCAAGGGGGGGAATACATCTACCCTTTAATTGGATCCCTAGGAGTTAGGCACAAGGATTTTCATATGATTAACGAATGTGTATTGTAGGATGTAGTTCCTAATGTTGTGGTTTTGTAGAGAACTACACTAGAGGCTTCGTTCTCCCGTCTTTTGGATGAGTATCCTCTTTTATAAAAAAACTACATTGTTTAAAGTCCTTTAGCTTACAAATGCAAGTAGAGTCATATGGGCACTAAAGTGGGGGCCAAATTTGATGTAGAAAATTGGACTCTCTTGAGAAAAGAGACAATTTCATGTCTAACTAGACCTACTTTTAAATACCTTTAAACTATTTATTCTTCAAAACAATATTTATAGGCCCGTAAGACCCATTATTTTTTATCTTGAGGCCCGTTTCACTTAAGAAATCGCTTAAAACCTAAAAAACAATAGTTAATTCTTTCATATCCTAAAAACCCACCTTCAAAAACTAGTACTGGGACCCATTTTCCAAGGGTGGCGAATGAGTCCCTTTTGAGGGAAAATTCAATTTTGAGTGGGAATTTAATTAATTCAACTTAGTTTTTTGGAGAAGGTTAGCCTCTTAGGTCTAAATAATGGTAAAATTAGGTGTTGTTGCTTATAAATACTCATTTTTAGTCATTTTTCACATCTTTTAGTCTTTTCACAAAAGTAATTTTTAAAGTCAAGTCTTCTACAACAAATTTCATTAGTAAAGTTGAAGTTTTAAGGCAACAAACTAGGGTTTTTTGCAAGTCTTGAAGCTCACTTTTTGGATTAAAATTCAACATTGCAAATATTTTTTGATGGATTCCTATGGTGAATCATGGATAAATCTAGGTTGAGGAGATGCAACTAGCCATCAAATCATACCTAAAGACTTGTTTTCAAAGTGATTCCATCTTCCATTGCTTCTATATCTTCAGACTAAGGTTTATATTTTATTTGCATTTCATTTGCATGTTATTTTATTTCCATTATTGATGTGTTGTAATATTTCTAGGCTTGAGATCTTGCATCATTTCAAATCTCACTTGCATCTCTTATTCATACACAATAGAATAGGGTTTTTGACATAATTCAGATTTTCCTAGTCTTTAACAGAACTAAGACTAGGGTTTTATGTATATTTTTATTCATTCAAGGTTTAATTACCCAATTATGGGTTTGACCAAGGAAAACCCCCCATTAGACAAACAATTTTAGTCTATTTTGTAGAAACTTTTTGAGATCTTGATTCAGGTTTCTGTCAAAAAATTTGTACAGGTGTTAAGGTGTAGAACAAAGATTTGAAATCATAAAAAAATTGAAAGTGTACTGATTCACCATGAATGGTGAATGAGTCCCTCTTGAGATGGAATTTTGAGTTAGATGCAAATCCAAACACCTAGTTGATAGAAAATAGCTTATGTGTAGAAAAACCCTAACCTATGACTAATTCGCCTAAGGTGGCAAATGAGTCCCAGTCAGCTCAAAATCGGGTCTTTTCAGATTTCTAGATTTCTTTTTAGTCTTCTTCAACTTCTTAGGTGCACACATTCTAAAAAAAACCTTTTGTTTTGGTTTAATTTGCATTTTTGTCCATTCTTTTAAGCTTTTTGGAAACAACACTGTGTTTTCAAGCATTGCATATTTTTTAGGTTTTGCATACATAATCAGTCAAATAGATCATCCAATTTCACTTAGTTCATTCCATTTAGTCTTAATAACATCATACATTACATAATTTGAGTGAACTATCTAGATCTTTTGAGTGGGATTTATCTCTCTCCTTTTAGGTGAAACATCCAAAGAGTGCAAGAGTAGCCTATAATCCCTACCCAAAAATCTATGGTTCAATCGTCATTTCTAGGTCATTTAGTATATGTTTGCATATCACAATGTGTTTTCAAAAATTCTATGTTTTCCAAGTTTACACTTGGTGGTGAACCCTCATTTGTTGTTATTACTTTTCTAGAACCTTCCCTTTATCACATTTCAATTTCCCTTTATTTGAAATCTCATGGGCTTATTATTGAGTGAGTCATTAAGGTTTTTGGTACCTCTCTCCTTTTAGGTGAAAAACCATAGAAGTGTAAGAGATCCTCCCACCCAAAAATCTTTGGTTCATTTTGGTGATCCTGCATTTAGAATACATTCTTTTTTGATTTGGAGTCCATCATTATCCTATAATTATTTTGCATTGAATTTTGCATTAGTTATGTTGCATTCTAGGGTTTCAAATCTTGCAGTAGTGAAAGTGCATATAGGTTTCATTTTTACATCCCAAACCATTAAAAATTTCTAAAATATTGCATTTACATCTTTGGTTTACATTATACAGCATAAAAAACATAAAAATCAATAAAAAAGTCTAAAATTTTTGAAAAAAATTCCCCATTAGGATGCATTCGCTACCTTGGGTGAATCAGTCCCTTTATACCCCTGAAACTATCATTTACAACACTAAAAACCCTATTTTCAAGCTTATATTTTCTGCCATTAACTATTTATATTAGTTAGTTAAGTTTTTCTTACATGCATTTCATTAGATCTAGCTTACATTAGCTCATTCCATCCATTGTTCAATTTCAAATTTTGCATTTACAATCTTTCCTCTTTCAAGTTGTTGCATGATGTAATAAAAAAATTACCTTGTTCCACACTTGAACATTGCATTTCAACATTTCATTACATTGCACTTTCTTTACTTTTCCATGATAGCATGTTTACTTTCAAGAGATGTGGCTTTTATTTGGTTAAAAATGGATTTCATAAATACAACATGCCCTCTTATGCTCGTTCAATTTAGATTACAACAATGAGTTCATTAAGAAACATGTTAATCATCAAACCATTGACACAATGCTTTATATTACATTACCCATTTTTGAGGATGGTAGTGTAGAAAATCATAACAATCATACTTGTTCTTCTCCTAATACCTCTCCTATTAGTTATGAAGGTATCTTGGTGAAAGAAGGTACAAGTATTGAGGGTCTTGATTGTCCCTCTACTCATTCCCCTTTGGAAGATATTAGACAACAAGAAGAAGCAATCATAGAAACATTTCTATACATCACTTTACCTAGTATCCATAACCATGACAATCAAAATTTTCCTTCTCCTAAAATCCCTCCTCAATGCAAAGAGGATAGGTTGGTGTTAGAAGATATACCTATTAAGATTCATGAGAACCTTTATCCTCCCACCATTTGGGACAATTTATTTGAAAATCATAGTGGCCCTTCTCTTGATGCCTCCTCTACTTGCGATGAAGATTCCTTACAAAATCTAACCATGGAATGTGGAGAACATCTTACAAGCTCTCCTACTAGGGTAGATAATGTGGCACAAGAGAATGAGACCTTAGAGAAAAGTAATAATCAAATAGAGCCTTAGCCTAATCTCCTCACTATTGATAATCAAGACAATCCAACCTTTGATTGTTCCCCTAGTTGTGATGAATTAATTTTAGCATAACCAACCCTCAAATTTCATGAACATGTGGTTTTTAGTTTTCCTAAAAAATTGCCTCCTAAGGAGAGTATAATGGTACAAGAAAATGGAAACAATAGTAATGTCTTCCTTAGATAAAGATAAAAGGGTAATTCTAGATTTCCCATTATTAAAGATACATCAAACCAAGACTATGGAGGTTATGAATGTGTCAGTTTCCTTTAGATCCCCCTTGATTAATGGACCTCCTACATACCCCGTAGGAAATCCTAATAATCCTCTAATTCTTTACCCACCATCACACAAACCTCAAACTCACAACAAACCCAAACTTATCCTTTACCCACCTAAGAATAATGTATCCCAACAACCAAGTCATAATACCATTTCCCATAAATATAACACTAGACATAATTGGAAACCAAGTCAACCAACCCCAACAATGTTACCTTTGCCTAATCCCATCTTACCTTGTCCGCCTCATTTTCCTTCATATAGTCTAAAGGAGTATGATCTTGTTGAACAACTTAAGAATAGTCTTGCTAAGATATCATTGTGGGACCTTATTCAAGCATCCACTCACTATCATAACATGATTCAAAATTCCTTGCAACATGTTCCTATCCCTTCTAATGTGCAACCAAATGACATAGAAATTATGATTCAAAGAATAAATGCTCACATTGTTTTCCACCAAATTGAACACCCCCCTTTGGAAGTGCAAAAAAAAAATGATGCTTTCATGATCATAGCTCAATACAATAGGATAGGGATAAAGTGAACCCCTGTTGACAATGGCTCTGACCTTAATGTTTGTAGCATAAACCTTTCGATAGGCTCCATGTGTATAAGTAAAAATTTCAACCTGAATCTTTATCTATCATGGGATTTGACAATGTAGGAAAACAACCATTGGGTGTGATTACTCTACCTATTATAGTTTGAAAGACCAGATTAAAAACACTAATCCATGTTATTCCCCATGATATTTCATATAATCTTCTTTTAGGAAGACCATGGATTCATGAGATGCATGCAATGCCTTCAACTCTTCATTGTAAAATTAAATATGTCTACAACAACACAGTTTACACATTTGATGTTGATCATGAGCCTTATAGTGTCTTGCAACTTGAGAAAAACAAAGAGAACCCCTTGAACACATTAACACCAACAACACAAGTGGAACCCCGTGCAACAAAAAGATAAAGCACAACACATTAAGGAATTGACAAAGCTATTAGACGATGATTGGGGTTTCTTAAATTTCACACCAAAATTCATGGGAGAGTACAAGATCACAAAAAAGAGTCTACAAAGGGAAAGGAAAAAGTAGTAATTTCAACACAAAATTTGGAAGACCCTTGAAAAGCATCCACCTCAACCACTAAAGAAGAAGAAGCAAATTATATAACAAACTTTGATGACGTTGACTATCAACAACCACCAAATCCAAAATAAATGAACATAAACTTATGGAATAGGTTATGAGCTTATGAAACAACTTGTCTATAGTGGTAAAGGATGTGGTGCTAGAGAACAAGGTATTTGTGTCCCTATAGAGCCTCACATGTAAGAAAATACTAGTGGTCTTGGTTACTTTCCCTCGAAAGAAACAACCAAGACTTCACTCAATATCAACATTGTTACAAAACATCCTTCTAAGCCAAATTTAACATTAGTGCATCCAGAGCTGATAGCCACTAGAGTTCTTGATTTTCATCCTTTGAAAGAAATGAAACAAACAAATAAATATTTTCTTAATGTCAATGTCATCATGCAAAACACTAATGATTTAAATTCATTAGAGTTTACACCCTCCTATAAAGGAGACAACAAAATATCATAATATAAAGAGTCTTTTGTATGTATGATATCTTGTACTAAGCAAGTGATATCTTTATCACAAACTACATGAACACCTTCTACCATTGATCAAGAGGGTGTCTTCTTGAGACTCCTCCAAAATCACTCGATATATCTCACACCAAGAACTAAAAATATTTTATTACAATACTTCATTTTGTGCATATCATAGAAATTTAATGGTCATTCTAATAATGAATGTACATATTTGACTAGTAAAATTCAACATCTTAAGGAGTTTGGTGCTCTTCCTTATGTGGGGGCACCTCATTCCTCTAATTGATATTTATTTTCACTCTAGCATGCATCTTATCAATAATTTTGGCTCACCATTGTCCTGAACTAAGTGGGGACAAGGGGTTAGGTATCATTTTCCTTGTATGTCACCTATTTTTGTCTCTTTTGGCTAGTCATTAACCTTTCATGTACATATAAGAGAAATCTTGGGACATGGATGACAAGCCCTAAGTTGACTCGCATGTGACATACTACCTTTCCATAATGTAGATTATCTGAAACATATGACTTGGCATTGGGCTTTCCAAATAAGCTCTCATATCCTCTTCTAATTTAAAGAAATTTCTCACAGTAATGGTGTTAACAACTAATTTAAAGTGGTGGAATACATAGACACTCATATTTCATTGTGTGATTTTCTTTTTTATTTTGATTTTCTCTCTTGGTAACATTAGGTACAATGTTACTCAGGATGATATCTTGCACTTGTCCTCTCTTGGAAACAAGATGAGGCCTTGCATTTATCCTCTCTTGGAAACATTAAGTACAATGTTCCCTAATATGAGACCTTGTATTTGTCCTCTCTTGGAGACGTTAAGCACAATGTCCCCTAAGATGAGACCTCACACGAACTAAGAAAAATCCCTTTGAACATTCCTTGAATGATTTTGTATTTTATCTGTGAGCTTTAAGCATACAATTTTTTCTTGCCTCATAGAGCTTGAAATCATTTCCTTGTGGAACCTTATCAAAGTTATTAGGAGGTATAACTTTGGTATGGTTTGAGTGGGAAGCCCATTCTAAGGCATGAATTTTACCATAGCTACTTGTGTGTGTGTGAGTGAATACCAAAAATGAGTTTATATTTCTCACCTTTTAGGACTTCTCACCCAGTAGACATCCAAGAGTTCTATTGCCTTAGAGTGAGCATGCATTTTTGGAGAAATATCCTAGATCTAATCTAGAACATGTTGGACAAATGGTTGAATCTTGATCCACCCTTTTATTTCTGCTCATTTGTATTTCTCTAGTTATTGCAATTACATGATCTTGTATCTTGTTTTACTGCAAGTCATTCACCTTGTGCATGTCCTTTTGTGCTCATGTCTATTTGAATTAGGATCTTGGATCCTGGGGGCTTGATCAATGCCTTGATCTTTGTCATCTTTTATCATCCACATTAGTACAATTGGACCCCTCTTAAATGTCTACTTTAGTGTGAGCTTGAAGTAGGTTCCTCCTCTCACTAAAGTGGGGGATAAATGTAGTGTAGAAAAAATGTATACCTTTTCCTTGCTTCATTGAAGAATAATTAATAATGAATTAGAATTAACATTGCCTTGATTTAATGTTGTAATTTTCTCAACACATTCACATTAGGTCTTAGATCCTTGTGAATTAATAAGAATTTTTTGATGCCTTGCAAAAGTGTTGTGAAGTGTTGTAACACACTTTCACACTTTTCTAGGATCTTATTATTATATTTCACCTAAACAACCACTTTTTATCACTTACCAAGCCTTATTTCAAATTGTTATAAAGTGTTGCAATAAACTTTCACACTTTTCTATGCTTGTCATCAATAATTTGAACTTTCTTATGTTTTAATTGGCCCCTTTTTACACTTACAGGTCTTAAGTGTATTTTTTAAAATAATCCTGATAAAAATAATTTAAAATATCTAATTTCTAACACCCACTTAAAATGCCTAAGTGGAACCCATTCGCCACTAGGGGTGAATGAGTCCCCTATGGCTCAAAAATCAAAATAAATTCAAAATTCTGGTGGGATATTATTTTCTAAGACCTAAGGTCAACCTGTGTGATGAGGTCAAAAAAACATCATCAATATAATGGACTAAATACTAAACCTTACAACTTTCAACCAACTTTACCCTGCCAATTAATTATCTTTTGGATAAGTAATTGCTTTCTTTTTCTGAATAAGTGTACAATATTTATTTCTTGAAATTAGACAGAATAAGATAATTTGTGTTGACTTAATGGTTTAGGTTTTGATCATTCCATAGTTCAGTTCCCACAATCGGTTACCATCCCAGTCAAAGAGATTTAATACAGACTTCAACACCATTGAAGATAAGTGAATGGGAACCAGAAGTTCAAGAGCATACATAATGGACCAAGTTTTTATAGTTCCTATTATTTTATGTTATAAAGACTTTATGGCTCGTGTCAAGCCTCTTTAATATTTCATGCCATGGGATTTAAATTTTGTTAGTTGTTGACAATTAGTTGAAGAATTTATCAACTGAAAAGTAGGATTTTGTTAGCTACTCTCATATAAATATGTAATTGTTGAAAATGATAATATGCATAAGATCATTATATTGCCATTATTTTTTCTAAGTTACACTTTTCATATGAATAAAATGATTTTTTCTTGCCACTTTTGGAGTTATTGAATAATGTGAATGGAGTTCTTTAAATGAAGTAATTTGGAGTTATCAGTGTATGTAATCTGAGCTAGGTGTAGGAGCACCTGAGAGATGGCCACTTGAGGGGTTGTAGATTAGGTAGATAAGTATTTTAGTCTTAATTATGTACTTTCATTTAGTAGATAATAATTGGATTTGAAGTTTATTTTCATATGTGTAATTTTGTTCAGATCAATCCTATAGGTTGTAGTTGAGTTTGTAGTCTTTGAATTTAGTGTCTAAAGTCTTCTTTTAGTTGTTTCAAAATTTTAAATCATTCTCTGTTAGTTGTTTAGATTGTTATCTTTTGATTAGATCAATGTTTCCTAGTTTCTTTACAAGCTTTACTTCTTTAGTGATTTATACATTTCTTAGTTTAATCATTTCCATGCTTTCTAGTGTAGTTGTTATGCTTTTCAGATTCATAGTTTTCTTCTTTCTAGTTTAGTTATTTCAAGCTTTCTAGATAGATGGATTCCTTCTTTTTAAGTTTAGTAACTTCTTAGTTTAATAGTTTTATTTCAGCTGTCTATCATTTAGGAATCCCGAGAGAGATAGTCAAGATGTCTTTATTGCATGTAGCCTTTGAACACTAATCGGTCGATAAATTAATGTTTTTATCAACTAAAGTGTTATGACCTAACGACAACCTATACATTTTTGGCGTCATTTTTAGGGACCTTATTTTTCTATTGTTAGTAGGACATACCTTGAATACCTCTTTTAGGAGAAAAAATAGTTCTTCACCTCCTTTTTCTACATGGTAAGGAAATGAATCCCCCACAGAAGATTCATACCAAAAACCCTCCCAATCGACATACGAACCATAAGTAGGGAGGAAGGAAACATAGATCAGGAACTTACTAAGGACTTGACTGAGTAGGGTCAACTTGAGACCTTCCTACATACCCCAAAAAGAGAACACGTAGTTGTGGAGGAGTGTATTCCTTTGCAAACTCCAAAACCTCACCGAGCTAAGAATTTTTTTGAAGAGGATCACATTCCCTTCAACATCATAGATGATTGTAGGAATTTCGCCAACAACAATAACCCTCCACCACCACACAGATTCACTTATCCTATTTCTATTGATGCAAATGATGATACGACCATGAAAAATATCTCACCAACCTTCTTGCCAACCTTTTAAGGTTCATCTACTGAGGATACTAACCAATTTCTATTTGATTTTAAATTCTTTTGTTAGACATATGACTACAAAAGTGATAATCAGAAATTGAAGCTTTTCCCCTCCACTCTAAAAGAGTCAACCATGCCCTAGTTTATGGGATTAGCTTCTCAGTCAATAACCTCCTAGGATGAAATGGAGTCTAATTTTTTTGGAGAAATACCAAAGTTACTATAGGATCAGTGATAGGAAAGAACTATTCAAAATAAGGAAAAATGAGGATGAAAGTCTAGAAGATTACCTAGATAGGTTTATCTTCTTATCTAAATGATATGATGGAGAAGTGATAAGTCTTGAAAATTTTAAGACCCTATTCCTTAAATCTCTTGATGATGAAGCTTGAAGGAGCTTGGATTTAATGGGAAAAGAAGATGTTTCCCAACTGGGGCTTGACGATATTACTGAACTATGTCATAATTTCTCTCATACTCATGGAGGTATCTAAAAGTCCACCCTCTTTAAAGGTTCCAATGAAATAGGAAAACTATGTGAAGAGATAGGAAACTTCAAGACTAGCATTCTTGTTTAGTTGAATACCATGTTAGATGAAATACAAGCTAAAATGTGAAATCCTGAGACATTGTCCATTTACTGACCCAGGTGCTGAAACAAACATTTGCTAATGGAATGTCCTTTGGATGAAGCCAAAAGAAATGACATTTTTCATGTTTGTGACAAAAATCATCCCACTGATCAGTGTGAGCTTTTGAATTCCATCTATAATTCTAAGAAAAGAACACCCCCAGTTGAGGAAGAAGTCAATGTTGTAAATCAAAGAACTGGAGGGAATTTTTCCTATGGAAAAAACTTCAAACCTTACTGGAGACCTCAACCAGTTGGAACAATAATCAATGGACAATGCCTAGCCTTAGGCACCACCTCCCATACCACCTAATTGGGGAACTTATCCTTTGGGACTACTTGAATGGGAAAATCAATCTTGGGGTAATCCTTAGTGGCCTAACTAGCCTCAACAACAATGGTACTGTCAGAATTCTATCCCTAAATGGAATCAACCTTAACATCAGTTTTATACAGCTCCTAGAAGGATTCCTACTCAACAATAAAATATTTTACCACCTCCTCAGAGTACTCAAAAAAATGAACAAGTTAACCAACCACCACTTCTAGTGTAACCCATTTTGAACCCAAAGAATAATTGCCCAAGTACTCCAGTGTATTCCACTAAACAAGAAAATGTCACTGTACTTAGCACAATACACTATGGAAACTTGCAATTGAGGTCTAGAAAAACACTTTTGTAGCCAACTATTGAAGAAATTTTGGATGAACCTATTCAGAAGATTACTGAGACAACTACAACAACACCCACATTTGTAGAAAAAGCCCCAAAAGCTACTTAAAATAAGCCTGACCTGCCATCTTCTACTCAAGATTTTGACCTACCTCAAGAGGAGGGGGGTCAGTCTCCAACTAAAATTTTGAAGGATTCCACTCCTAATTACAAAATCAAAGCACCTTTTCTAGAGCATCTGAAACAATTCACCATGAAAGATACTCTGGAAATGACCACATCTACCAAAACTACATTGATACAAGAAATTAAATAGTTGTAGATTGAAGTCCCTTTGCTACAAGTATTTAAGAAAATTATTGAGTTGAACTAGCTAATCAAATAGTTGTGTATCAAAACTCTAGGGAGGAAACCTAAACAAATAATTATTGTCCACATAAATACTTATCTAGCAAAATTGTTGGATCAAATGACCATTGCTCCAAAATATGATGATCCAGGTAGTCTACTTATAACTATAATAGTTAATGAGGTAGTAATACCTAATGCTTTGGTGGACCTTGGAGTAGCAATTAACACAATGACTGTTGATCTGATGGAAAAGTTGGGACTTACTTATTTACATCCCAAAACTACAATCTTGCAAATGGAAAATCAATCCATAACTATTCCCAAGGGCTTCATTGAAAATGTTCTTTTTAAGGTGGATGGATGGGAATATCAAGTATATTTTCAAATAATTGAGTCCCTTACACCTAAAGATAGTTATCCAATAATTCTCGGATGACTGTGGATGGCTACTATTGCAACCAAAATTGACTGTCGAGAGGGAGGAATGACCATTTCACATGGAACTAACAGCAAAAATTTATTTTTTGTACCTTCCTACCAAGCCTACTGAACACAATAAAGTATGGGTTGATGAACCAAAAGTCTTGATGGATAGGAAAATTTGGGTTCACTGGCCATGGTAGTCATCAAACAACATGGTGAAGGATTAAAGGATGAATTGGAAAAAAATGTGGAAAGTCTTAGTATGGATTTGAGTGGTGAGGAGATGAAAGACATAGAAGAGATCCTAGGACACCCAATCAACATGGATCACACATAATTTGATAATTATAGTTTCATGGGATTGCCTTGTCCTTTGACAAACTTAGTTCCAAAAAAGAACCATTTTTTTATAGATATTTCTAGGCTTCATAAAACCATACCTCATAGATTTCCTCTTAACACCTTGATAAGTCCCATGTATACTATCACATCCAACCATTTGGGAGTTAAAACCATTATGTTGCTGCCAAGAAAAACTTTGAACAGTAACAGTTGGTTGATTGGGCTGGAAGAAAACAAATTATTCAACACCCTAGTGAATAGATCTAATGCTTTCACTTGGGACTATACATATATGAGAGGAATACACCCAAGTTTGTGTACTCATAATATCTATAATGAGGATGTTTGACCTATTCACCAACCACAATGAAGACTCAATCCTACATTGAAAGATATCGTTAAAATTGAAATTGAGAAACTCCTACAAGTAGGGTTTATTTATCCCATTTTTGATAAAAAATGAGTGTCACCTTTGCTTGTGTTTCCAAAGAAAAAAAAAGTGGAGAGTGTGTGTAGACTATAGGGAACTTAAGAAAGCAACACGTAGATATTATTTCCCGCTACCATTTGTAGACCAGGTGTTGGATAACTTGGCTGGGAGGAAATATTTTTTTCATTTTTAGACGAAATTAGTGGTTACAACAAGATATAGGTAGCAGCAAAAGACAAGGATAAGACGACCATTAATTTCCCTTGGGGGACATTTTCATATTAGGTTCTTCCTTTTGGGCTATGTAATTCTCTTGCAACATTCCTAAGAGCTATCCTAGCTATATTTTCTAAGTTGGTGAATGAGTTTGTGGAAGTTTATATGGAAAAATTCACTATATATGGTTCCACCTTTGATGAGGCTCTTCAAAATTTAGACAAGGTGTTGAAGCAATGTGAGGATCATAATTTGTCCCTAAGCCATGAGAAATTTTTGATAATGGTAGAACAAGGAATAGTGTTGGGACACCATATTTCATCTAAAGGGATTAAGATCAATCCTAAGAAGATCGAAGTAATACAACAACTTGAAACCCAAAAAATCTAGACTTATGTCAGAAGTTTCTTAGGGAATGCTAGATATTATTAAAGATTCATAGAAAATTTCAGCAAAATTGTATCCCCTATGGTTTCCCTTCTTGAGAAGAATGTAGAGTTCATCTGGACACTTGACTGTCAGTCATCATTTGAAATCATCAATGAGAAAATAATCTCTGCTCCTATCCTTCATGGACCTAATTGGAACCTTACATTCTATATCTATGGTGATACATCTAATGATGTACTAGAGTAGTTCTAGGACAAGAATATGAGAATGGGGGAAAATATGCCATATATTTCATCAATAAGAAATTTGACTCCAACAAAAAGGAATTATACCACAACGGAGAAAGAATTATTGGTTGTAGTTCATGCAATCAATAAATTTCAACATTATATCATAGGATACAAAGTTATAGTCTACACATATCACTCAACCATCAAGTACCTCATGAATCAACCAATATTAAATACAAGGATAATTAGGTGGTTACTTCTTCCCTAGGAATTCAACATAACAATTATTGAAAAACCAAGGAAGTCCAATGTAGTTATGGATTTCTTATCTCAGATTAAACATGATGGTGATTATGCTCTAGTGCAGGATGAGTTCCTAGATGAAAATCTATTTTCCATGTCTACTAAAACCCTTTGGTTTTTCAATATTGCAAACTACTTGGCCACTACAGAAGTACCACCCCATTTTTCATCAAAACAAAAGAAACGCCTTATTAGAGACAGTGCCCCCTTCAAATAGATTAATGGGATCCTATTTTGATGTGGAACTGATATGGTTCTATGACGTGTTAGGGAATTTTTTTTCCAAGACACTACTTTTGCGACTGTAAAACATTACCACTACATATGACAATGGGGGTAGGTTAATCATAAGGTCATCTTTATTAATGAACTCCTCTCGAAATATATTAATAATTTAGGATCAAGTTTTGTAGTTGGTATAGTGCTAGTATTAATCTTCCCCCTGAATTTCTTATATTTCTTTTAAATTTCCTTAATATTAGGTCCAAACTTAACCACTAACATTAATATTTATTTTCTTAATAATAATAATGTTAATTAGAAGTTAAATACTAACATTTATTTAAATATTAATAATTTTATTGTCTACCCCTTCCTTTGTAATTCCCTTGCTGAGTCTAGTTTATTCATCTTTAATAATTCAATAATAATAATATTTTATTTTATTTAAATATTTATTCTTACTTTTCATTAGGACTATAAATATAGGTACTCACATTATTATTCACAAGACTCACAAAATGTATTATTCATTATATTAAAAAAAAAACATTTATTATGGCTATAAGATACACAAATCAATTCACTACACTTTAATTAGTATTTTCAAAATATTAATATTGATATTAGCATTATTATTGGTTGTTTAAATATTGATATTGATACAATTGCAATAATAATTTCACTATCTAAGTAACAATTTTGTTGTTATATGAGAACATCCTCACATTGTCATTTACTTAATACTAATATTGATATTAGATTTAGTGTTGTACTATTACTGCTAATGCATTCCATACTCAAGAAAAATATAGTAGGAAAAAAGAATAAATAAATAGATAAATAAATTCTAATTAATATATATGTCTCAAATTCTCAAATATAATTCAAATTATAATAAAATTAATATATATATATATATATATATATATAAATATATAAACCCAACTTTATAAAAAACAATAATAATTAATGATAATACTTTATTTACTTTATTCATATCATTTACTATTAATTCATATATATACTATCAATTATTACCTCCATAAATCTTTTAACTATTATACACCTAATTAATTTATAATTAAAATTCTTAAATTATATAATGATATTTGTAAAAGTAATTTATCTTCATCCTTTTTAATAAATATCATTATTTTATATTCTTATCTCTTAACAATAACTAGAGTATCTATTTTTTTTGGTTTGTTTTTACTCTTTTTCTCTCTATATATAAATAAAATTTATTTCCTATGAACTAAAAGAAAAGAAAACTTTAACTTCTTAAAAAAAATCTAATTTCCCATTTTTTCTACATCATGAAAAAAAAATAGAAAGAGCCTTAAATAAAAAGCTAAAAGAAAATAAAATAGAAAGAGCCTTAAATAAAAAGATAAAAGAAAATGGGAGTTGGGAAATAGAATGTTGAGTGGAAATGTGTAAAAGTTTCTAGAGTTTCAATTTCGCTGACAAGAATATTTTATGTTGTCATTTTTAAAATACATATAGATAACATACACTCTCATATATTTTTATTTTCTTATTAACACGATTTTCTTCCCAAGGAAAGATACCTAACCCTAAATTGGTGTTTAAGAAAATCCCTAAGTCTTTTTTTTTTTTTTAATTTGTTTTGTTCTCCAGGAAGAAGAACTGGAACACAATGCTAAGAAGGAAGGATGGGTTTCTTGTTTTCTCACAGGGATGAAGACTTTTTCTGGGGTGACATAGTCTAGGTCAAAGGTGTGGAAATTTTCTTAGGGACAAACCTATGCCTTGATACAAAGGGCAACAACTTGCCAAAAGGGCATAGACATAGGGTGTGGCTACCCCATTTCTCCAATCCTGCTACAGTTGCGAGTTGGCCATAGTTATTGGTTCTTTGTTTGTTGTAGTTATCATTTGTTCTGAGTTGCTTTGACTCTGATATATTTTTAACTTCATTTATTCTATTCTATACACATATTCAATAATTTTTTTACAATCTGTTACCTCTTCTTAATGCTTATACATTGAATTCCCCTCTTTGTTTTTCTTGCCTTAGTGACATTAATTTAATCTTTTCACATTTTATAGAGAAATAGATTTCTTTTTTTTGCAACCTGGAGTAAGTTTAACTCTTTAACATGGAGCCACAATGACTATTTTGAACAAGAAAAGCAACTTACTAGGTATAGGATGAGTACACAAACCATTGGAAAATCTAATGCATTCATAGCAAGGAAACAATGGAAAAGCTACTACATTCTCTTTGTTTTTGGTTTTTTTTGTTCTCTTGTAGACCAAAAATACAAGTAAAAATCTTCTAGCACAATAGAGTATTATAAGGGCACCTTCAATAAAAGGAAAATCTTCCCCAACAATATACCAGTCTTTAAAATTTTCTTTTTCTTTCAATTATAGATACATATATTTGTCTGATAGATTAGTATATTTGTCCTATAGTATTATGTTTGCTACACTATCATTAAGAAACAAGGATGAAAGAATTTCCTCATTATTTTTTTCATTTTTTACATAACACAAAATTAGCATAATAAGAACTAGTTTTCACATTACTAGGCATTGTTCAGAAGAGAATATTTGGGACATAGAAGAGAAAGAGAGACCGGGTTTTTATCGCCAAAAACCACTAGATATGTATACACATATCTATTTACATTTATTTATCCATTTATTTTTACAAAATTCTCACTGAAACTGACCTTTTTTTTTGCAGAAGTATCATTCCTATAAGCACCAACACATTTTCCCTACACCCAGGTCCATTTCCAAGGAGATCTACATAGGGGCTTGAACAAACATTTCCTCAGTTGGTTCAATTTTTTTCTTTTCTCCCTACATACAAACACATCACCACTTTCCTAACAAATGAGAGCTCTCCTCCCATCCATAGGACTGATCACAATCCACCCCCAAGTGAGGGAATAACCAAGGTAACATGACACACACAACTCATAGACCCATAAACATGGCTTGCCACAAAGCAAAATACAAAGCAGGACATTACTAGAGGAATAAAGCAACCCTACTTAGGACTCCACTATAGCTTTCCAATTATCACATTATACTTCACATTGGACTCAATCACTTGAGCCAGAGTTGGGGAAGTGGGGACATCTACAAGAAAAAGGGAAGCATTTTTTTTTTTTTTCTAGAGTAATTATAGCCATTACCACTTCAATTTACAACACAGAACAAACTTCTCACTTTTGATTCCCAGCCACTTTTCTACTTCCAATCTTCTCCTCAATTTAACCAACATACCAACAACTTTATGCACAATCCAGGCCTTTAACTAGGTACTCATACCCATATAACAAATTTATTTATTTTCATTTCTATAACAACTTCCCATTCTCAAACATCTCTCCCACTCAGACCCCTCACACAATGAACCTTCAAGAACTGTGAAGACCCATTCAACTTGTCACATTCTCAACAAGCAATCATATTAGTTCGTACAATTTTCCCCTCATAGGCATGTATTTACGCACATATTTCCAAAAAAAAACACAAGGGGAATAAAATTATTAACCTATGAAGTTTTCATAATGACAATACAACTTACACATTGTCTCACATTCAACTTGTCACATTCTCAACAAGCTTTCTCCTGTTCTTCTCTTTCTTTTCTTTGAGATTCAAACCATGCTTTAACTTCTTCATAAGTTAAAGAGTCATAATCATCTTGAGGAGTTTCATGATTAGTAGGCTCACTTTGGTTACCCTCCATTCTTTGTTCGCATTCTAGTTCCCTGTATTGAGATCTTTTTCTATTCATGTTTGGAAAAATGCAATGTTTCTGTCAGAGTTGCCACTCACTTTTTTCAAAAGTGAGAAAGTATTTGACATTTCTTATTCCCAACGGAGTCTGTACAAAGTTCCTAAATCTATGATTAAGGCCTTGATTTTGAATTCATGTCCCCAGTGGAGTTGCCAATTTCTTAGCTCTCAAAAATGCAAGTAAAAATACCTCAAGAGGCTGCCAATCTCTTGGTATGTTTTAGGGTAAAAGACAAAGCCAAATGGTTTAAGCTTTCTACTCTTTAGGTGATGCTAGACCTAGGTGGGTGTACCTGTATGAATTGGACAAACTTGACTTATGATCTTCTCTCTTGTAGTGATTTGTCCATGATAGGCGCCTTTGCCGATGGACAAATTTTCTCCTATCGCCGAGACAATAAAAGTGTCTTGCTGAAAGGTGCCTGCATGTGAATTCCAATCACTGTGACATCCCTGAGGTCTTACCGATAGGCAACAATAGACATATTAACAAAAATGCATTATGGGTCAGGGAGACCTTGATAATCTCATGCTAATATGGACTACTATTTGAAATACTTAGACCTAGATGGATATTATGGGACCACATGGCCAAATATGGGGAAAATGTGCTCACGGTAGGATTTATTAGAAACTTATGAGTATGAACAAAAAGTAAATTCATCAGAATTTTATAGTTCTAACAGTGGCTCGATCTAGGGATGAATGATTGTGAGATCATTGCAAGGATCTAGATCTTTGGGTGAGCAGACCAGACACAAGATAATGAATGATGTGAGCAAGATGGAATGAATGGAAATGAATGTGACCCTACACTACTGTACATGGAAAAATTTATTTTGAAAGAAGGAAAATAAGGATTGTCCATGTACTGGCAAGTCCCGATCCTTTTATTTCCTAAACTAGTACTATGCATGGAAGATAGAATTTTTGAGAGGATTGTCAAGAGTTGTCCTTGCACTGGAAACCCTTAATCCTCTGTGTTTTAACTTCGTTAGTTTTGAACTATTACGGCCTGAAACTCAAACCATAAATGATGGTTCAAGGCCATCCAAAAGAAAGACCCATACTTTCGTCTATCAAACACCTGGTTTTTCCTTAAGTTCATCAGATTCTTCTTGAAGATATTCATGCAGTCTTCCCTATCACTATTAATGAAAATTCCTAGAGAATCATCGTGCTCAACCTGGCCCAAATTCACTTCACCATTCTATAATTCAAATTTTCCATCATCATGGGACAAGTCTTTGTTATCTTCAACATACAAAGTACATGCATATTCAATACAAAATTTCTCATTATCTTTCTCACTGTTATGTATTATAAAACATTCTCCTAGCTGTACTAAAATTTCATCATCAGAATGCTTCTCTTGAGAATCAAAAAATTCTATCATATCAACATTGTTTGAGACAAAAATATGAAACCATTTGGAAGTGACACTGGATTATGACTCATATCCTCAATATCATGCATATATGAACCAATCAATGTTGGACCTCTATCCTCCTTGGTATGCAGATAAATGTCTTCTCCACATGAATTAGAAATTTCAAAATCACATACCTCTTCATGAATGGACATAGATTTTTGATAAAATTAAAAGGTTTCCCCATCAATTTGAGAAATGCATTGGGAGTCATATGAATCATTACAAAAATAACTTTCACTTTCAAGGAAAATGTAAGCTGGACACAAAACTTCAGAATCATCCTTGGGTACACATCTCTGATATTCAGGAGTTAGCAAATCTAAAATTTTCTCATTACTGAGTGAATATGTCTCCTCTTCCATATCCTCTATTATTTCTTCCTCTTCTTGATCTCCACAAGAGCTAAAAATATCTCCTTGTTGAAAATCAAGATTCACATGACTGCCCTCAAACTCTTCCTCATTGTGACATGATACACAATGCCCTTCCATTTCATTTTCCAATTCATCAACATGGAAATTTTCAAGATCATTGTATTTATTCTCTTCACATGTTGACGTACTCTCATCTTCATCATCAAATGTATCATGGTTCTCATCTATAGTAGGAAGTTTTACTTGTTCATTATCAAATGGATCCGCATTTTGTATTGCTTCTTCCTCTTGATTACCCCAAAAACTGCAAGAATCATCTTGCTATAAATCAGAATCCATAGCTTCATCTTCATAATCTGAACATTCATTAGATCCCTCATAACATACACTGCTTTCCTTGTTAAATTTTTTATGCAAGAGAGATTTCTTGTATCTTCATCTTTCTCATGCAAGCTATCATATGAACCATTTTGACTTGCACTTGTCTCATCTTCTATTGGTTGCATTGTTTGATCAATTTCTCTATACTCATCAGAAATACAACTATTGGTTTAAACATTGATAGTGTTCTCATACCTCATCCGCTCCATGGCATCAATGAATTTATTCACTAGATCAAAGGTACACTACTTTTTCTGGCCAATAAACTGATTTAGGCTTCCATTCTCTTACAAATTGCTCAACAAACATGGCCCTTGTAGGCCTACAATTAGGAGATAATTCCATACAGATATTTATCATCCTGTTGTATAAAGAACTTTCATTTTCTCCTTCATGTCTCCTTATGTTGAGAAATGCATCCAAGGGGGAAATTCTACATCCTGATTCTATGATGGAGTCCTGACCTTGAGTATATATATACTCATCTTCTTATTCTTCAAATTGTTGATTTTGGCATAGATATTGCTACGATTTCTAGTTTTCTTGAATCTCTAATAACCCATGACAACCCAAATTTGGTGCAGACAGATTTCCATATTTCTCAAGAAATTGATCCTGAAATCCTTGGAGAGAATCAATAAAAGCTATTGGTAAGTTGTTGAACCAATCGCTAGCTTCGTGAATGAGTGACATCATGAATAGCCTCATATGTAGATCTTCATATGGCACATCCAAGTCTTCAATGAAAGCATTGAAACTCCTTAAATGATCTTCAATAGAAATTGTACTACTCCCTGTAAACTTAGGAATCAGACTTCTCTAGCTGCTATCCATAGGGTAAGGGTACTGTTCAAACCCTGTCAAGTCAAATTGTTCGATCACTGTTATGTATTGATGAGGTGGAGCATTAGGTGGGTATTGATACTAGTACAGTGGGTTATTGTAATGTGTATTATGTTGTGGGATATAATACTGACCATGAGGTGGCTGTATATTTATATATTGTGAGGGAATATATGGTGGATGGTTTGGCTATCTGTATTGATTCCCTATCTGATTGTGAGGGACCTTTGGTGGATCAGAAGGCCCTGCACCATGATCACGCTTTTTATGAGGTGGTACATATTTTGGGCAACCAGCTGTCTGAGTAATGTTATGAGCTTTCTGCAATTTGGATTCTCTCAATGATTGTATCATCTAGGCTTTATCCTATTCTTCTCTTTCTTTTCTTTGAGATTCAAACCGTGCTTTAACTTCTTCATAAGTTAAAGAGTCATAATCATCTTGAGGATTTTCATGAATAGTAGGCTCACATTGGTTACCCTCCATTCTTTGTTCACATTCTAGTTCCCTATATTGAGATCTTCTTCTATTCATGTTTGAACAAATGCAATGTTCCTGTTAGAGTCACCACTCACTTTTTTCAAAAGTGAGAAAGTATTTGACATTTCTTATTCCTAGCGGAGTCTGTACAAAGTTCCTGACTCTATGATTAAGGCCTTGATTCTGAATTGATGTCCCCAGTAGAGCCACCAATTTTTTAGCTCTCAAAAACACAGGTAAAAATACCTCAAGATGTTGCCAATCTCTTGGTACATTTTAGGGTAACAAACAACGCAAAATGGTTTAAGCTTTCTACTCTTTAGGTGCTGCAAGACCTAGGTGTGTGTACTTCTATGAATTGGGAAAACTTGACTTATAATCTTCTCTCTTGCAGTGATTTGTCCATGATGGCAGATGGAAGTGGACAAATGAAATCAAATTTGGGATAGATTGTACAACAATATTCTGAACTATATCCTAATATGCTCAGTTAACAGATTTAAAGAAAATGAATGAATCTAAATGGTGAAATGCAGATACTAGTGCCTTATTGGGTATGCAGAGTCAAATGAAATAGAAATGGGCAACCTATTTCTAGAGAACACTCAAATTGTTTGGCATATGTTTTATTTATAACTTGTATAAACATGCAAGACTGTGACTACCAAGTTCTTTAATAATATAGATGAATTTCCCCGATTACTATGATTAACCAAAAGGATTTAATCTTTTTTTCAAAGAACCAGTCAATTAACCACGCAAATACAACAAATGTGTACTGATAAACTGAATATAAACTTGTTATATCAATTTAAACAACTAGAAAGCATCAATATTGGACAAAACTTAGTAATATTTCAATAAATTCAATAGACAATTGAGAGCAGAAATGATCATGGTCTCTGTTATGTGGAAAATTTTATCCAACTGTATATTGTCTACCCTATCTACTCTAATCTATCTCCTCTGATAATCTTTACAATTGAGAATGAACATTTATACATTGGCATCCAAAGAGACACAACACTTCGCATTCACTTGTCGGCAACCAACTGTATTCTGGCTTTTATTAATCATCACTAAAACAATCACCGAGACATCCTATAGTTATGCCGAAGGAAAATGTATCGCTGAAAGTCATCCTTCTATCCATTGCTATAATATTATGCCATCTCATCGACACATTGAGTCTCGCCGATAGTCACCCTTCATCATATGTGTTTCGCTGTGATATTTCAATGTCAGGGAGACATCCCATTGATCATATTAGTCTTATCAAAATTTGTCCTTCCATCTTGTGTGTCACTGAGACAATACTGGATCGGGAAGAAGCTTCATAGAACACCTTATGTCTTACCGATATGCCCCCGTAGTATCCGTCTGGTCACTAACACATAAGCACACTCTTTCGCCAATGAAGTTGATCTTACCAATGAAATAAATTTCATCAGCAAGACTATGAATCTTCAAAAAGACTCATACCAATGCCAAATGTCTCACTGAACCCATTCCTCTAGATTTCTCCATTCAGTGAGACTCTCCCCAAAGCATTCTATCAGCGTGACTTATAGGTCAGAAGGACTATAGGACTTCCTCCCAAAAGTTCTTTGATATACTCCCTCTACTGTGTCATCAAGCCAACAAACCTTCAGTAAGACCTTACTCCGATGCACTTTAGTCTTACCGAAGTACCCCGTGATGCATTCCTATCGCTAAGACATATGGGCTCTCTCGCCGATGAAAAAACATATCGGTGAGACATAAGAATCGGCAAGACTGCGAGACCTCATCCCAATAACCTTTGAAAGGATTCCTCTGTGCATGTTAGCGAGACGGGAGGTACTCGTCGAGACCTCATTTCGCATACCTCTAGCTTGGCCGATATGTTTCCACGTGCATCGGTCGCTGAGACAAAATGTGATCGGTAAGACCTTGTGCCGATGATAGCCCCCTTTGCCGATGGACGAATTTTCTCCTATCACCGAGACAATAAAAGTGTCCTACCAAAAGGTACCTACATGTGAATTCCAATCACTGTGACATCCTTGAGGTCTTGCCAATAGGCAACAACAAACATATATTAACAAAAATGCATTATGGGTCGGGGAGACCTTGATAATCTCATGCCGATATGGACTATTATGTGAAATACTCAGACCTAGATGGATATTATGGAACTACATGGCAAAATATGGGAAAATGTGCTCACGGTAGGATTTATTGGAAACTTATGAGTATGAAGAAAATGTAAAATCATCAGAATTTTATAGTTTTAACAGTGGCTTCGTCTGGGGATGAATGATTGTGAGATCATTGCAAGGATATAGATCTTTGGGTGAGTAGACCAGACACAAGATAATGAATGATGTGAGCAAGATGGAATGAATGGAAATGAATGTGACCCTACACTACTATACATGGAAAATTTTATTTTGAAAGAAGGAAAATCAGGATTTTTCATGTACTGGAAAGTCTTGTGCCTTTTATTTCCTAAACTACTATGCATGGAAGATAGAATTTTTGCGAGGATTGTCAAGAGTTGTCCATGCACTGGCAACCCTTAATCCTTTGTGTTTTAACTTCATTAGTTTTGAACTGTTATGACCTGAAATTCAAACCATAAATGATGGTTCAAGGCCATCCAAAAGAAAGACCCATACTTTCCTTTGTCAAACAGCTAGTTTTTCCTTAAGTTCATCAAATTCTTATTGAAGATATTCATGCAGTCTTCCCTTTCACTATTATTGAAAATTCCTAGAAAATCATCATGCTCAACCTAGCCCAAATTCCCTTCACCATTTTGTAATTAAAAATTTCCATCATCATGGGACAAGTCTCTGTTATCTTCAACATACAAAGTACATGCATATTCAATACAAAATTTCTCATTATCATTCTCACTGTTATGTATTGTAAAACATTCTCCTAGTTGTACTAAAATTTCATCATCAGAATGCTTCTCTTGAGAATCAAAAAATTTTGTCATATCAACATTGTTTGAGACAAAAAAATCTGTAACCTTTTTCACCTCTTCCATATCGCCATTTGGAAGCAACACTGGATTATGACTCATATCCTCAATATCATGCATATATGAACCAATCAATTTTGGACCTCTATCCTCCTTAGTATTCAAATAAATGTCTTCTCCACATGAATTAGAAATTTCAAAATCACATACCTCTTCATGAATGGACATATATTTTTGATCAACTTCAAAGGTTTCCCCATCAATTCGAGAAATGCACTAGGAGTCATATGAGTCATTACACAAAGAAATTTCACTGTCAAGGAAAATGTAAGTTGGACACAAAACTTCAGAATCATCCTTGTGTGCACATCTTCAAGAGTTAGCAAATATGAAATTTGCTCATTACTGATTGAATATCTCTCCTCTTCCATATCCTTTATTATTTCTTCCTCTTCTTGATCTCCACAAGAGCTGAAAATATCTCCTTGTTGAAAATCAATATTCACATAACTGCCCTCAAACTCTTCCTCATTGTGACATGATACACAATTCCCTTCCATTTCATTTTCCAATTCATCAACATGTCAATTTTCAAGATCATTGTATTTATTCTCTTAACATGTTAACGTACTCTCCTCTTCATCATCAAATGTATCATGGTTCTCATCTATATTAGGAAGTGTTACTTGTTCAGTATCAAATGGATCTGCATTCTCTATTGCTTCTTCCTCTTGATTACCCCAAAAACTGCAAGAATCATCTTGTTGTAAATCAGAATCCATAGATTCATCTTCATAATCTGAACATTCATTAGATCCCTCATAACATACACTGCTTTCCCTGTTACAATTTTTTATGCAAGAGAGATTTCTTGTATCTTCATCTTTCTCATGCAAGCTATCATATGAACCATTTTGACTTGCACTTGTCTCATCTTCTATTGGCTGCATTGTTTGATCAATTTCTCTATACTCATCAGAAATACAACTATTGGTTTCAACATTGATAGTGTTCTCATACTTCATCCCCTCCATGGCATCAATGAATTTATTCACTAGATCAAAGGTACTCTACTTTTGTGGCCAATAAACTAATTCAGGCTCCCATGCTCTTACAAATTGCTCAACAAACATGGCCCTTGTAGGCCTACAATTAGGAGATAATTGCATAGAGATATTTATCATCCTGTTGTATAATGAACTTTCATTTTCTTCTTCATGTCTCCTTATGTTGAGAAATGCATCCAAGGGGGAAATTTTGCATCCTAATTCTATGATGGAGCCTAACCTTGAGTATATATATACTCATCTTCTTCTTCTTCAAATTGTTGATTCTGGCATACATATTGCTGCAAGTTCTGATTTTCTTGAATCTCTAATAACCCATGAGAAGCCCAATTTGGTGCAGACATATTTCCATAGTTCTCAAGAAATTAATTATGAAATCCTTGGAGAGAATCAATAGAAGCTATTGGTAAGCTGTTGAACCAATCCCTGGCTTCATGAATGAGTGACATCAAGAATAGCCTCATTTGTAGATTTTCATATGGCACATCCAAGTCTTCGATGAAAGCATTGAAACTCCTTAAATGATCTTCAACAGAAATTGCACTACTCCCTATAAACTTAGGAATCAGACTTCTCCAGTTGCTATCCATAGGGTAAGGGTACCATTGAAACCCTGTCAGGTCAAATTGTTTGATCACTGTTATGTATTGATGAGGGGGAGTGTTAGGTGGGTATTGATACTGGTACAGTGGACTATTGTATTGTGTATTATGTTGTGGGATATAATACTGACCATGAGGTGGTTGTATATTTATATATTGTGAGGGAATATGCGTTGGATGGTTTGGTTGTTTGTATTCATTCCCTATCTGATTGTGAGGAACCTTTGGTAGATCAGAAAGCCCTGCAACATTATACCCTATTTAGGAGGTGGTACATATTTTGGGAAACTAGTTGTCTGAGTAATGTTATGAGCTTTTTGCAATTTGGATTCTCTCAATGATTGTATCATCTGGGCTTTCTCATGTTCTTCTATTTCTTTGCTTTGAGATTCAAACAGTTCTTTAACTTATTCATAAGTTAAAGAGTCATAATCATCTTGAGGAGTTTCATGATCAGTAGGCTCACTTTGGTTACCCTCCATTCTTTGTTCACATTTTGGTTCCCTGTATTGAGATCTTCTTCTATTCATGTTTCAATAAATGCAATGTTTCTGTCAAAGTCGCCACTCACTTTTTTCAAAAGTGAGAAATTATTTGACATTTCATATTCCCAGTAGAGTCTGTACAAAGTTACTGACTCTAAGATTAAGGCCTTGATTCTGAATTGATGTCCCCAGTGGAGTCACCAGTTTGTTAGCTCTCAAAAACGCAGGTAAAAATACCTCAAGAGGCTTCCAATCTCTTGCTACGTTATAGGGTAACAGACAAAGCCAAATGGTTTAAGCTTTGTACTCTTTAGGTGTTGCTAGACCTAGGTGGGTGTACCTGTATGAATTGGTCAGACTTGACTTATGATCTTCTCTCTTGCAGTGATTTGTCCACGATGGAAGATGGAAGTGGACAAATGAAATCAAATTTGGTATAGATTGTACAACAATATTCCAAACTAAATCCTAATATGCTCAGTTAATAGATGTAAAGAAAATGAATGAATCTAAATGGTGAAATGTAGAGACTAGTGCTTTATTGGGTATGTGGAGTCAAATGAAATAGAAATGGGCAACCTATTTCTAGAGAACACTCAAATTTTTTGGCATATTTTTTGTTTATAACTTGTATAAACATGCAAGACTGTGACTACCAAGTTCTTCTTTAATAATCCAGATGAATTTCCCTGATTACTGTGATCAACCAAAAGGATTTAATCTTTTTTTGAAAGAACCAGTCAATTAACCACACAAATACAACAAATGTGTACTGATAAAATGAATATAAACTTGTTATATCAATTTAAACAACCAGAAAGCATCAATCTTGGAGACAACTTAGTAATACTTTCAATAAATTCAAGAAACAATTGACACCAAAAATGAGCTACGACATCAACTGATTCTCACTAAAAACTCCATTTTGAAAACATGCATCATGGTCTTTATTCTTTGGAAAATTTTATCCAACTGTATATTCTCTACCTTATCTACTCTAATCTATCTCCTCTGATAATCTTTACAATTGAGAATGAACATTTATACATTCACATCCAAAGAGACACAACGCTTCGCATTCACTTGTCGACAACCAACTGTATTCGGGCTTTTTTTAATCATCACTGAAACAATCACCAAGACATCCCGTAGTTATGCCGAAGGAAAATGTATAGACAAAAGTCATCCCTCTTTCCATTGATGTAATGTTATGTCATCTTGTCGGCACATTGAGTCTCACCGACAGTTGCCCTTCATCATATGTGTTTCGCTGTGATATTTCGATGTCGGGGAGACGTCTCATAGATCATATTAGTCTTATCAAAAGTTGTCCTTCCATATTTTGTGTCACTGAGACAATACTCGATCAAGGAGAAGCTTCATAGAACACCTTATGTCTTACCAATATGCCCCCGTAGTATCCTTCTGGTCGCTGAGACATAAACACACTCTTTCGCCGATGAAGTTGATCTTACCAATGAAATAAATTTCATCAGCAAGACTATGAATCTTTGAAAAGACTCATACCAATGCCAAATGTCTTGCCGAACCCATTCCTCTAGATTTCTCCATTCGGTGAGACTCTCCCCAAAGTATTCTATCAGCATGATTTATAGGTCGGTAGGACTATAGGACTTCCTCCTGACAGTTCTTTGATATAATCCCTCTGTTGTGTCGGCAAGACAAAAAACCTTTGGTAAGACCTTACTCTGATGCACTTTAGTCTTACCGAAGTACCCCATGATGCATTCCTGTCGCTGAGACATATGCGCTCTCTTGCCGATGAAACAACATATCGGTGAAACATAAGAATCGGCAAGACTACGAGACCTCATCCCGATAACCTTTGAAAGGATTCCCTAGCACATGTTTGCGAGACCGGAGGTACTCACCGAGACCTCATTTTGAATACCTCTAGCCTGGCCGATATGTTTCCATGTGCATCGGTCGACGAGACAAAATGCGATCAGTAAGACCTTTTGCTGATGATAGTCCCCTTTGCTAATGGATGAATTTTATCCTATCACCGAGACAATAAAAGTGTCCTTCTGAAAGGTATGTGCATATGAATTCCAATCACTGTGACATCCCTGAGGTCTTGCTGATAGGCAACAGTAGACACATATTAACAAAAATACATTATGGGTCGGGGAGACCTTGATAATCTCATGCCGATATGGACTATTATGTGAAATACTCAGACCTAGATGGATATTATGGGACCACATGGCCAAATATGGTGAAAATGTGCTCGCGGTAGGATTTATTGGAAACTTATGAGTATGAACAAAATGTAAAATCATCATAATTTTATAGTTCTAATAGGCCTATTGAGACTAAAACTCCCTATGAATCTCACTATACCAATCATCCACTAGAAAAAGCTACAAAATGTGAGCCCTCAAGTCTATACTCACTATCATAGACATTATCTCATTTCACCATCTACTGAAGTCATCTGACACAACATTATCTTTCCCTTTGATTTAATGTACATCAAAGTCATATTCACACAAGAACTCCATCCATCATCTTTTCCAAGCTTTCAAGTTTAGCTGTGTGAAGATGTACTGCAAACTACTATGGTCAGAATGAAGATCAAAATGGTGTCTAAGGAGAAAGTGTCTCCATCTTGTGAGTGCATGCACTACTGCTACAAGCTCTAAATCATGTGTGGGGTAATTCAACTCATGAGTCTTAATTTTTTGAGACTCATATGTGACCACTTGCCCCTCCTACATGAGTACTACTCCAATACCATCCAATGAGGCATCTGTGCACACCACAAAATATAAAGTGGGATCAAGTACTACTAGAACAAGAGCACTCATGAGATTCTCCTTGAGGGTTTAAAAGGCCCTCTCACACTACTCTGTCCACTCAAAACTCTTCCATTTTCGGTGTAGAGAAGTAATCGGGTGTGCTATCTGTTGGTTATTTTTATAATGAACCAATCAGGTCTCTACAAATACCTATGAGTTTGCTAAGCTTAATTCTCAAATATTTTCTAGACAAGTGGCCAACTAACAAGACATAGCACTAATGGTTTTATCTCCTGCACTTCGGGCTCTACAAAACGTAAGAGGGTGATCCCATAATGTGTATTACTCTATTATTTAAGACAATTCCTATGCACACTATATGTTTAAGTAGATATATTCTCATCCATAGCTAATAAGCTAAAATTATCCAAGAAGTTAGGAATTCATTGAATGAATCTTGCAACTTAAGTCAAGAATATAAAACACAAAACACAACAAATTCAAGATAGATCAATGATTATTTAAAAGGTTGTTCTCAAGTTGGGTTACTGGAACAATAAGAAAGATTTAAATGAATTACAATCAGTGTCATTATCTGTGGGCTAAGAGTTGAATAAAATGGAAATATAAGGTTTATTTAATTCCAAATACTCATGATTTGACATTACTTTGCAATTCACAAATCTATAACCAAAATCTATAGACTACTTATTAGATCCAATGACCCTGCACATAAATTCATGATTTGATTCAAGATTTTTAACTCATTCCATGAATGGGAGCTAAAACCAAAACATATATTAAAGCATAAACAATGACAATTAATGGAATGATTTATGATCAATATTTTCATTAATAATTCGAATACAAAAACAAAATGGAGAGACTACAGACTGAGAAAATATCCATTATCTTTCAGAAATATTCAGAAACCATACATTTGACAAAATATTCTACCTAGACTTAAATCATTAGATAATGAATCAACATGTTTACTTTGTATTTTCAATTTTTGCACTTTAGCTCCAGAATTCAACAAAAGATCTCAAACAAATCACCCTGAATTCTCTTTTATAGAATAAGGGAGCAAAAATAAGCTTTAGGCCAAGTGTACACATGTCACATTCTAATTGGACTGCTAGAAGACATATTCCCTAATTTAGTTATATTTACATTCATCAAAATGGAGGGAATTCATATGAGACAAAGATCATTTACATTCATTATTAGGAACAACTTTTCCTTCCAAAAATCACATGTTAAAAAGGATAAACCTCTCCATAGAAGCACCTTAGTTTCATCGAACAAGATGAAAAAATGATGTGGATCAAAAGGTGGGCTAGCATCTCAATCAACATTCCATATCACCAACAACCGATATTTTCTTGTGAAACATATGTTTTATACACTGTAACTTCTGAGGAAAAACCTATACAATACTTGACTCAGTATATGTTTCACATCCTTATTGACAAACCAAACTTGCCAACATACACTCTTCCCCATTCTTCATATTCCTCCTCAAATGACCAATTGAATTCAATAATTTTATCTAGGGTGTTTTTGTATGGGGAGTATTTGGTTACTACTACATTGGATTCTCTGTCAAAATCCTCCATAAAACTAATAAGAAATGTTAACCTGCCCAAAGTGTCATTAAAGACATCAATGTCAACTTCTTTGCAAATTTCATTCACTTGGGAATCAATAACCTCATTCAGTTCCTTTTTCAACACTTGCAATGGTTTTAATTCATAATTAGAAACCTCAATGTATGGTAATGGTGGTAAGTTAGTGAGATCATATTGAGCTATCAATTCTCTTATCTTTTTCTCCAATGGGGCTATGTACTCTTGAAACTTCTACTCACTTAACTCACATACAAACTCATAAATTGGAAGCACCTGAGGGTACTTATCTTCATTCTAGTTAGCTCCCACTAATATTAAATTTAATCTCTCAGCTCTTGGGACCCACTTATTCAAGATTGGTATGGCCAACTCTTTATCTCTTTGGGATAATCTCATTGCCCGCACCATTAAGGCATAGTTGTCATGCACACTATTAAGTGTATCTTGAATCTTCTCATTTAGATACTTCAAGAAAATGCAGACAACTTTTGATACATTTTCATACATTGTGTCATGAGCTTTCTCCAACAACTTCTTATATGTTTCAACTTGTAGAAGCAGTTGCTCTTTGTCAGATGAGCTAGAGCCTGGTCTACTCAATTCTTCCACTAAAAGTGATCCCTGTCCCAGACTATATGATACTATTGCTAAGGCCTGATCAGGAGCTGAATGCTAGGAGGATGCAATTGGAGATGTTGGAATTGGGTGGCTTAAGCTAGGCTGACCCAGTTCTCCTTGTACTTCTCCTCTCTATTTTTAAATTACCAATTCAGTTTCTAATACAATCACCTTTTGTTGGCTATCATCATAATCATTGAGGAGTTCTCTATATTTAGTTCTTAGATTATCTCTCTCTAGGGTGAGAGATTTTAGAGTTTCTTGAGTAAGCCTAGCAACATTGAAAACCATATTTGCTGCCTCCAAAGATGGGGTATCAACAACTCTCTTTACAAGCAATTGTCCACTAAAATTTGATGGCTCTACCAAATTTGGTTTCCTGGATCCCACTGATAGCAACCAAATTTCCAATGCATCTCAATCCTCACTAAATGTTGATCCTCGAAGTGTCATTTCTATCTCTTCTTCTATTTGCACTAGAGGCCTTTAAGCCCTTCTTATAGAATCTAAGACAATAGCATTGGAAATACTCCATTCTGGTAGCAGCAACAAACCACACTTTTTAACAAACTCTCTACCCTCTTGGGAATTAATCTTTTGGAACTCATTCTTCATAGTGCTTCTTACATTTGACTGAATGAAATTTTTAGGCAATTGAGGATGTAAGCTCCATTCAATAGCCACCTTCTCTACATATTTTGTAGCTTTGGATCTCCCCTAGAAATCCTGGAATGTAGAGGTTTCAATGGAGTCATCTTCCATAAACTCCTTGCAAGCTTCTATTCTCAAATCATATGCAATTTTTATCCCACTGATGTAAAGCTTTCCCAATCTGAGACCACTCTGTCTTGAGCTTGAGGAAATTTCCCCTTCATGACGAGGCATTCCTATTTGTATTTACTTAGGAGTGATGCAGATGTCATCTTCATCTATGTTATAGTATTCAACCACTCCTCGTCTTGGTGTTTTTCATTTTTAGAGGTGGTTGCTTAGGAGGAGCAAGACTTCTAGGGGGTGAGTCAAGATCAATTATAGGAAAATGATCCTATGTAGGAGGGGGTGGCACTACACTCTTAGCAGGATCTAATTTTGGCCCTTTAGAGGTGATAGGGGTCATCAAGCCTTTTTCTTCCTCTATTGTTGTCTTTCTCCTATAGTAAATTCTTAATTTCTTGGGTGGTTGATATGTGGGTCTTTCTTCCAATGTCACTTTAGCATCTTCTTCAACCACCACTACTTTTCCTTTATCTGTGACTTCTCATTTTTCCTTCAAGATACCAACAACATTCTCAAAATTGCCAATAACATACATAACTTTGATAAATTCACTAGGTATGTTTGGAAAAGGATCATATTGAGGATTTCTTCCCCATTTTGATTTTGTCATCTTCCTATAAGTGAGGTATTTAGCTTTCCTACCATCTTGTTCTTCAAAGCTAAAAACATTCCTGATGACATCCTCAGGGTAATAAAAAATATGCACAAAATTAGCCATTTTCTTATCTACTTTGAGCTTACTAATGAATCCTTCAAGATCATGATTCCTTGGATGTATAGTCATCAATTTGTAAGGAGTCAGCAGATGTACTATTTGATTCCATGCCCCTTTTGCTAAAATGTAATCTCCAAACGTTGTCCATTCTGGAAAGAATGGCCCCTTCCTTGTTGATTCAGGTAAATGTACTACCTATGAAGCTCCTAACTACCTTATGATTTTGAGGAATCCTATTCTCAAAGGCACATCTCTTAGAAAGACATATGGGTCTAAACTATTACTATATAGTCTGAAGATGGTCTTTTCAGGATATAAGATAGGATCTCCCTAGTTATGACTCAAATTCAAGTCTGGTCTCATCTCCTTGGGCCTCAAGAACTCATGAATTTATCTGGGAATTCTATATGGTTCGTATATCAGAGACCTTATTCTAGATACAAAATCATTTTGAAACATTGCAAAATTATACTTCTTATCATCTCTATCCAGAATTTGGGTCCAGCATTGGACAAGCAAGTCAACACCTTCCCTTTTCCTTTCCAAAGTGATATTTGTTGGTTCTTTTCTCGTGCACCTAAGAAATATCTAAGGGATAGCCAATTCCTATGTTCAAGACTCCTAAAATGACTGGAAAACTAACAACATATAGTCAATGACTAAGATCTTCTTCACTTTAGGCTCTATGGGACCAAGGAGGGTGTTCCTATTGTGTTCATTTGAGAATATGCTTTACAGAATATATCATTTAGAATGAAGGATAATTATGTTACAATCACTACAAGATTGGCTTATCTTTAAGTAAATTTCTTAGCTATTCATAAAAAAAAGGGCATACTACATGATAGTTGACAAATACATTCATCAAGATTGATAAATTTTAAAAATGAATTTAAATCCTGACTTTAGTTCGGTCATCAGACAATTATTTGATCAACCCTTTAGGTGAATCATTAAGGAATAAATCAATGCCTTGTTACATTAGGCAACAGAGTCACATACACAAGAGCCAGTAACATAGAAATGACTTTAAAATTTGATGGGATGGACTGCTCTCATAACAAATTTTCATTATGGAGTTCACTCTCTCTGATACACTGTAACTACTTATCAATCCCTTTAGAATAATTGTAAATCTAAGACTCCATTTAAGCATTTAATTGATTTCTTGAATCAAAGCAGAAACAAAGACATACGTTTGAACATATGTTCAAAGAAGAATGAAAATATCATTAACATTCCATTCAAAATTCACTCAAATTCACATAAGGAGAGAAAATATATCAGAATTATATGCTCATTCATGTTTATCATTCATATCTGCATAACAATTTAAGATAATTTGTATATGTTCTTCTGAAAGCTCAAAACAGACTATCTATTTTATTCCTATTGTTCTACCCACGTACACCTGACTCAAAACCTAACCATAATTTTCATCCCCTACAAAATGAGCCTTGGATTCCCTTTTATAATACAAGGGAGCAAAACAAGCTTCAAGCTCAAATGCAATTTCATCACCAAATTTCATTTCACCCCCAAATTTCATTTGCATTTCAAAAATTTCCACATACTGATTATGCAACATGTTGAACATGAGGAAAGCAAAAATGATGCCTCCATCCAAAAGAGAAGATTCAAAGGCCTGCCAAAATCCCCCTTTATCATCTGGTAGACCACATTAGATGTCCACTTTTCCACGAGTGCACCCATTCAACATTAGACCCAAAAAGGAATAGTCACGTATGCCAAAAAAGAGACTAACCACTACAACAATATAACAAAACCAAAATTACCGCTCCACATAGGAATTCTTCATCAACTAGCCACCCAACTCTTACCAATGTCTAGACCATGATACACATGCCAACTTTGAGTCATCACAAGGGAAGGAGAAAAAAAATCAGCTTCTTTCTCATCCTTTTCCTTACCTAGCACAGTACTCGTTCGTCCCCTTGGAGTTTTGGCTACCATTGGAGGAACAAACAATATTTCTTCTCTTGGGGCCTGAGTTCAACCTAGATTGTCAAGATACCACTGATACTTAGAGTATGTCTTAGTTTCACTATCTGAGGGGCTCTTAGTAATGTCAATGCACAATTGTTGGCATTCGAAGGACCCATGCCCATACCTTATTCTTCTACGTCCTCTAGTAGCAAAGCACACTGGTTCTTTTCCTTTATCTTTGACTTTTCCAACAGGAGCATTCTGGAATCGTAATCTCTTGCTACACCTTGTGGGTGTAAGTATGGGCTTTCTATTAGGAACATCAACCTCCATCATTGAATCAGCTTCATGTACACTAGCACTAGGCTTCTGTGAGCTCAGGAAAATAGACCTCACTAGTTTACTCATTTTCCTTGTCTGAAAATTGCTCAAATTCACCTCATCTTTATCAAGAAACTTTTAACTGCTAAGTGTGAATGAAATGAATAGCAACTATTCCTTCTGTATTTATCGTGTGAAGGGATGGCACCCACTATCAATGTTTAGAAAAACACATGCATAATCCAGGCATCTCATTGGCATATGTATTGTCACCATTTAATTCCTAATTGCATGGAAATCAATAGATTACACTTCATGATTGCCAACATTTGTGTTTCCACTTGAATTGAGATCAACTTGATCACTCCTACAGAGATCTAGCCATCAATGTGTGATAGTTGCAGAGCAAAATAGCTATCATGTGTCATTCACCAACTTTGAATATTACCCATTGATCCTCTGAAGATATGGCAGATTGAATAGTTCACCCTGGGCTGACCGAGTTTGACATCCAATAAAGCATCACTAGTTTTCTCTCGGTAAATGGTAGTTATCCACCTTAGACAATAGTTTCCCTATTGGTGAGCTTTGTATTTCTCATAAATTGAATGGTTAGAGGCACATGTCATGATCTCTGTCATCTCGCTAGTCCTAATTAGCATTCACTTTCTCCCAGTGAACTAATGGGGAATGGTGAAGATTGTTCTTGAGATTTGATCTTGGAAATTTGTTGAAGGTATCAGATGGTGGGTGGTGGTGGGGACTAGGTCCCATAGTTGTATAAGGAAATGTGTCCTTATTTCGCCAACCTCACTACTTTTAACATGTTGGCACTTAATTCCCATGAGCTGGCAGGGTACGGTCAAGATCTTATCATGGATCCTTGAATCTTAAAACCTACATTCCATACCATGTTAGAATTAAATGGAAAGGACTTGATTAAACTAGAAGTGACATGACCCCTTGAGGATAAATGGCTTAGGCTTAAGTCACTGAGAAAATTTTAAAACCCAACTTAAGGGAAAAGCTCAAACCAGTGGAATAATTGTTGATCGGTGCTTCGAGTTAATGGGGCCAATAAACTTATGTGAAATGTGGCTCAAGAGATGAATTAAGGGATCAGTGACTGATGGAGCAGGTCAACTTACAATTAGAATGCTTGCATACTCATGTAAATAAAACCCTACTCATTCATGGCAATAAGGGTTAAAAAATAGAGACTAAGTCCATGGGGCAAAGAGAAAATTCTTTAGAATTTTAGAAGCTCCATCAATATCCTTTTCAAAAACCCTTTGTCCTTTATACAAAAAAATGTGCATTAATAGTGAGTACCGCCAGAAATTTTCCCATTGTTTTCCCTCTTTTAGCTCAACCAAGCCCTTATGTATATGTTATTCTAGATAAGTATCATAGTCATACACAATGCTAAATGGTGGGTGCTACAAATGTGTGGCCAAATAACTATACTCCTGCAATGTGTCAGGTGAATTGGAACCAATGATTTGGTACAGAGAGTACACATTTTTTCTGAACTAGCTAGAAAAATAATTCATTAGAAGAGGTTCAAGCTCCTTTCATCAATCTTAATCTGCCATTTGTGCTTCCCAATACCAGTCACTGCAGTGTATAGAGGAAAAATCCTTGTTCTGATGAACACCTTAGTATTGTACTCATTTTTTATATTATCCAAATCTAAAGGGACCATATCTTGACTCCATTTTTGCAAGTCAAAAACTTCTTCAGTTTCCTCTCTATTTATTCTTACCATAACCACCCCATCAAATTCCTTGACCACCTTGGCAACAAGGTCATACTTTGAGGCAATATCCTTCAAGAGATCTACATCCATGTACATATTAGGAACAATCAACTTCCCCATATCTAACCTCTAAGGATTACTGAGAGGAGCTCTAAGGTTCCTATTTCCAAACCAATGCTAAAACAAGTGCCACCCGATATAGGGTACTTCGGCTTCCTTTCTGAAGCAAGCTTTATCCATCACTCCTTCCTTCACAGTAGGGCCTTGAAATAATACCTTTCCCTCTGGTTTCTTGTTCATAGATGGGGGTAGTAATTCAACTACATCCTAAGATAGGGTTCTGGAATGGGTTGAAGAGGAGGCACCTTGAACTTTGGGAGCCATGGGTTTATGTATATTGGGGTACTAACAGAGAATTTTCAACTATTTAACCTCTAAATTGTAGCCTATGACCTAGGGTGAGTGCTAATTCTATACAATTTATAGGACCATGACTTTAATAAGCCAGAAATAACCCTAACTCAAAGAAATAAAATAAAAATGATCAAACACACTTGTCTAAAAACAAATTGAAAGCAAGCCCTAATTCAGAAAACTAGAAAAGTATAAAATTGCATTTTTTGTACTTACTACTTTTAGCTGCAGTAAACCCTAATGCCAGTCAGGATGAATATTGTGAATCACTTCTCTCAATTCTTTTTATTGCTTCAGACATGTCCTCGAATCCTAAATAAGCAAGAATTGGCCAAATAGAAAATTTCCAAAAGGAATTGAATAAATTTACAGGTCACCTCTGCCATTACTACCACTAGTGCCAAGTGAAACAATTGCAATGAGCGTACTTTGCAACTTTGAATGTGTATTGTTGATCAATGGTTGAGCTAGATATCTTGAATGACTCAAATTGAGTCATAACATTTGAATTTTCACTACTACTCCAACTTGAATGAATGACCAATAAGAGTGTGGCAACTAGATTTTCCCTATGTTCCTGTGGGTTCCACCTGCTAGTATTCGTAGGGTGCACATGGTAACCTCTTGTGGGTCTTGTAGCTTTTAAAGAGTCTGCATCTTACCTCCGCAAGCTAGTAGCAAATGGTGATGATCACCTTTCCTCATTCAATTAGCACCATTAATCATCAAACTTTAGGTGTTGGGATGGAACACAACGGATGGGCCCACTTACATGTGGTGACATTTCACTAACCTCACAGCCACTAAATTACTGTCACTTAAGATGGGTGATCCTGCAGGGCACGGTCCAGATTAAATCCCATGATCTAGCAACATCTTAACCTACACATGCAACAAGGTTATTCATAAAAGAATCCCTTGACTAGGATGATGAGAATTTACCCTTAGGAACTGATGACTTAAACGTAAGTCACAATGATAGTATTCAAACTAGATTTTGGGAATAATAATGACAACTTACAACTTGAAATGACCAAATGACCACAGCTGAGGGGCCGGTAAGGAACATATAACCAAGGCTCAAAATACAACTTATATGACCGACAACTAGGAAAACAAGTCAACATAAAATTAGAATGCTCAAGGATCAAACATGGGGGTATGTGCAGGATCATCATGGAAAAAATAGGCCCTTAAGTGGCAAAAAATTTAGAAAAATCAAAGTTAGACAACTTGATGTAAAAATTTAAATAAGTTATCTATGTTATTTCAAAAATATGTAAGAATAGAATCTATAGCGAATTGAATGTATTTTCTAAACTACTAGGTTTATTTAAAAAAAAAAATCTATTTGGTGAAAGTTTGAAATTTCAATGCAATGGTACTTAAATTTCAGGGAAAAAATAAAATTAGGTGTCTACTGACCACCCTAACCACAATAAAATGATAATATTTTAGATATAATTAGAGGACTCATGCCCCAATGTTTTTTTTATTTTTTGTTTTTTATTTTTGTTTTTTAATAAAAAGGGGTAAAAACTTTATTGAAAATTAAAAGAAAACTTTATAGCAATAATCAAGGGCCCAAGCCCCAGGAACCAACAAAACCAGTTCAACATAACAACATCAACTATCAACATGAAGCCTCCTATCCTCCTCAAGGAACCGATCCAACTCCTGACGCAACTTAGGGGAAACCTGCATCCAGTCCTTAATCTTCTAGCCACCATCATGATCAGAAGCCCATTTGGCCAAGCAGTCAACAACCCTATTCTACTCCCTCAGGATATGAACAAAGGAGACCTCCACCATCCTAGAGATAACTTGAAGAATCCGATGAACCACCGAGGCCAACTGCCAGTTAATACTAGACACTTTCCTCTCATTCAAAAGAGAAATCAAGACTTGTGAATCAGCTTCACAAATAACCTTTTGCCAACCCAGAGCAAAGGCATGCTCCATAGCATAAAGAATCACCAAACACTCCATGAGATTAACAATCTTCACCCCCTCATGGATAGAGAAAAGAAATATCATCGAACCTGCAGAGTCCCTGCCAACTCCACCAATCCCAGTAGGACCAGGATTACCTCTAGAAGATCCATCCGTATTGATCTTCAAAACACCACCCAGAGGAGGTAACCACCTACCTACCTATTGGACTCTCTTTTTCCCATGGTGATAGCTCCTAGAACTAGCAGAAGAAGAATGTATCTCCTGAAGACCCAATCTGTCTACCAGCTCAACATCCTCTTTCCCCAAGGGAAAAACCACATCACTTTTAGCCACCACCGACTCCTGAATCATTCCTAACATACGCATCCACACTTGCTAACCCACCATTTTCATACCACGGAATTACCTACAATTCTGCTCCAGCCAGATCTGCCAAAGAAGAAAGGTAGGACCAACATACCAAACATCCTCTAAAAAGGAAGCCACAGAGGGGGGTCTACCCATACTATCCCAGAATTCCACCAAAGAGTACGCATGAACAGAAGGTTGCTTCCAAACCTCCCACCACATATGCCAAAGCTACATAACAAAGGGACACTGGAAGAACAAGTGTGCAGCGTCCTCCTCCCCGTTCCCACACAAAACACAAAAAGAAGGCCCCTGGAATCCACGTTTACGAATGTTATCCCATTTCAAGCACCTATTCCATGCCAGAGTCCAAACAAAGCAATTGCATTTTGGCCAAAAGAGCTTATTCCATACCCTCTTCCACCAATGCACCTCCGCCCTAGCCACTTTCTGAGCCAATAAAACCTGATAACCAGAAGCAATAGAGTAAATCCCCTTATGATTAGGGGTCCAGGCAAGAATATCCTCTTCCAAAAGAGAAGAACAACGTCTACTCCAAAGAATTGTGTATAGTTTAGCACTTTCTTCCTCCATTCCCACAACCGGCCACTCCGTGGGATCCTTCCAACTAGCCACTTCCAACTACCCAGAAGAAGAGTAAGACTTGAAGTCACTCACCCTATACCAACCTACTGCAAGAAATCTCTAGCATAAAGGCAACAAGTTAGGGATCTGAGAGATAAGAGGAGGGAAGCCATCCTAAGAATCTGACCAAAAAAGAGCTTTGAAACCCTGTCTGCAAATCCAAAATAAACTTCCTTGATGAGATTCGCACCCTTTTGAAGAGTATTCCAAATCATGAACCCTTTCCCCACAAGAGGGTACCTCGGGAGATCATATCGTGGAATTCCTGTAAAATACTTATGAGACACAATCCTGGCCCATAGCTGATCCTGCTCCACACACCATTTCCAGAATAGCTTAGCAGCCACAGCCACACCGAACAAAGAAGACTGACAAAGACCAAGACCACCATAATGCTTTGGGCTACACACAACTTCCCACCTAACCAAGCTCCATTTGGAAGCCGACAAACATCCAGCCCATAAAAATTTCCTTTCTAAAGCATCCAACTCTTTAAGAAACCCTGTTGGAGCCACCTAAAGCATGCATATGTAGGTAGGAAGAGCCTGCACCACAGATTTAAGAAGCTGAACCCGCCCAGCAAAAGACAACCACCTATGGGTCCAATGATTAACTTTCACCCGAAACTTGTCAATAATATTCTGCCAAGAACCCTTGGGAAGACACCCAATAGAAACTAGAATACCCAGATAAGTAAAAGGAAGAGCCCCTATTTGAAACCTTAATAGATTAGCAATTCTTCTCTGGATGGGTCCCGGTGTATTGAGGAAGAAAATGGAGGATTTATCCTCATTAATCAATTTCCCTGAGGCCACAAGGTAAACATCTAGCAACTGCCTCAAATTAGTAGCTTCCCTAACTGTAGCCATCCCCATCAGAGCAATATCATCAACAAACTGTAAATGAGACTGCGGAGGAAAATCTCCACCCCAATGCCATCCTTGAATGATGCCTAACCCAACATTTCTTTTCAACAAATGTCCAAGACCTTCAACAAAGAGAAGGAAAAGGTATGGAGATAGAGGATCCCCTTGTCGTAAACCCCTAGAAGCCCCAAAAAGTTCAGAATGATCTCCATTTATCAGCACCGAGAAAGAAACTGATGTCACACAGCTCATGACCCATTGGATCCACTCCTTGCAAAACCCAAAAGTAACAAGGATCTTTCACAGGAAAGACCATCTAACCCTGTCATAAGCTTTAGCCATATCCAACTTAATGAACATTTCCTTCTCCTTGGAGTTGGCCATGGAGTGAATGGTGTCTGTAGTAATAACAACCCCATCAAGAATTTGGTGACCTACTACAAATCCACTTTGTTCCTCTGAAATCAACATTTTAAGCCACTTCTTCAACCTTTCAGCCAATAAATTCGATATAATTTTATAAGTCACATTGCAAAGGGAGATAGGCCGAAATTGAGTTAATCTATCTTCCCCATCACACTTGGGAATGAGGGCAAGGAAGGTGGAATTTAGAGCCCTCAACATTTGCTTATTCCTTTGGGACTCCTAGACAACTGCTAGAAGATCCACCTTTATGATATCCCAGAAGTCTTGAAAAAACTCAGCTGGGATTCCATTAGGGCCAGGAGCTTTTCCTTTTTTCATCTGAAACACAATCTCCTCCAGCTCCTCCAAAGAGATCTCTCTCATCAGATACTCATTCGCCTCCCTGGAAACCAACTGAGGAATACAAGAAAGAACATGTGCTTCCTCGATAGAGCCCCCTTGCGAATCTTCCCTGAATAGAGTAGCAAAATACTGTGAAGCCTCAGTAGAGATTTCCTGATAAGAGGCCAGACGTTCACCCCTATCATTCACCAAAATGGGGATGGAATTACCATGCCTCTTGTCCTTCACAGAGTTAAAGAAAAAGGTAGTGTTTTTGTCTCCCTCCTGCAGCCATTCAATCCAAGACTTTTGCTTTCAATAGATCTCTTCCCGCAATTCCCATTCCTCAACCACTTTCAAAGCCCTGGCCTCCTCCCTTAGAAGCTCCTTAGAAACCCCATTTTTGTGAATCAGCTGCGTAATATTATTCAACTCATCTTGAGCAACACCCTTATCATGAAAAATGTTACCAAAACAACATCGATTCCACCTTCTGAGCTGGTATTTGACAAACTAGAGAAGCTTGGCAAAAGTGTACATTGCCCTACCAAAAGCAGGTCTTCCAATTCTCTACCAAACAACCATATGGTCAAAAAGAGTAGCATCCCTTAACCACATAAGCTGGAACTTGAAGGAAGGGGAATGAGGCATCCGAGTAGAAGTAATACTAAGCTTGATAGGCCAATGGTCAGAACCCCTCCAATCCAGAATTTTAGAGGACGTAGACCACAAGTCTCCAATCCAAAAGCAGGATACCAAGAATTAATCAAGTCTCTCAGCAACAGAGTCCTCTCCAAGCCTCCTGTTATTCCAAGTAAAATGACCATTACTAGGCTAAACATCAAACAAATTTAAATCTTAGATGCTATCCTTGAGAAGTAGCACTGAAGGCTCTAGCCTAGCAAGCCCACCCTTTTTCTCTGACAACTCCACGATAGCATTAAAGTCACCAGCCAAGATCCAAGGATGAAAATGAGTCAGGCTATGAACAAAATGAAGATGGGACCAAAGAAGTTGTTTTCCTTGAAACTCCATAGGAGCATACACATTAGAAAAGAGGATACACTCGCCAGTCTCAAAACAAGAGGCAACCAAGGAAATAGAAGATCTAGAAGTTACCCACCAAAGAGGGAAAATCTTTCGAGGATTCCATAAGCAAGCCACCCCCCCAGAAGCACCAAGAGCCCCAATACACTGACACTCACCAAACTTCCATAACTTAGGAACCATACTCAACATAGCCTCAACAGATAATTTAGTCTCCTACAGAAAACAAATATCTGGAGAATGACTTCTAACCAACTCATGAATAGCTTTTTGTTGAGGGCCACTATTGGGGCCCCTTACATTCCATTATAGGGCAATCATTTTTGGGGGCAAGAGAAAAGTGAATCCAAGGTCTTGACTACCCCTGACTCAACCAGAGTTTCCCCAATTGATTTAATCTTTTACATATCCTTTTTCCTACCTAGTTTGGGATTTTTCTCACCAACCCCTTTCTTTGGTTCCTTTTGCTGAATACCCATGCGAGAAGAGAACAAAGAACTCTTTCCAAATTCCACATCATCTTTATGGGGCAAAGGAGATCCTCCCCCCCTTCATAAATCCAATACTAGAATCTTGCGTAGGCTGGACAATCAAATGTTGATCTGAATCCAACTGCCCCACACCAGCATCTTGCACAACTTGCAAAACCTCCAAAGGTTGCCCTTCTTGTCTTGTACCCAAAACTCCCTGGTACAAATTCATCAATCTTGGATTCACCTCCTACTAGCTGAGATCATCTAACACCTTGAACCTGTTAAAAGTGTCATCATCCTGTCTCTCCCTCAAGGTCCACTTTTTCCCCCGGTTCCTATTGCATGCCTTGACAAGGACAAATCCATCATCTCCAGTAGCTTCACCCTAAACAGGCTCTTTCCCCTTATCAACCTTGGGTAGATTACGAGAAGGCTGAGAAGACTGGGATGTCATAGTCTTAGCCCTAGGGCACCTACGCTATAGGTGTCCATATTCATGACAAAGTCGACATCGAAAAGGTAGGGTTTCATAGTCTAACTATTGCACCCATGTATAAGGTCCTACACTTACTTCCACAGAGTCTGGAAATGGTTTACTTAAATCAATTTCCACACAAATACAGGAAAAAGTCATTACCTTTTCAAACTGCCTCTGCTGTGAAGACCCAATAGGTTTACCGAGCATCGAAGCCACCAAATGCAACACATCATCTCGCCAACATTCAACCAGAAACCAAGGAAGTCTAACCCAAACCAGAACCTGCCTTGGAAGCTCCTCAGTCGGATTAAAGCCATCATGACATGGCTTAATAAATAATCCAACCTAGTTATAGAAATATGGCCCCCCTTCAAAGACCCTATTCCGATCCGCCATGCAATCAAAAGAAACCATAAAATAATTGCTCGCTAGGAGTCTAATTTCCATCTCCCCCATTGGCAACCAGGTCCTTTGAGACCAAGATTCCAAAAATTGTAACAAAACATGCAATCCCATGAACTTGCAGTAAAAGGAATGCTTTGAATAGTAGTCAATATCATCTGCCAACATCTCCATCGAAATCACCAGTTCTGGCCTCTCTTTGCATCTTTCCAGACACCCATTAATTTTCGTAATTTGAGGCCCCCCAAATTGCCCCGCATCATTCATCTCCTGATCTGAAGAGAATAAATTATTATATATCATTTTTGCATTTAGCACTGAAGGCATTGATCTAATCACAAAATGAAAATCCAACCTAGGGCTGGCCCCAGATGAAATCCCCCACGACATTGCTTCACAGATACCCAAGTCGAGCATGCAGCCCCCAGGGCGAAAGAATCAAGGAAAATCTATACCACAAGAATGTGTTGGGACTCCCCGAACGTCTCCCTTAGTGGCAACATATGAATTCTTCGCAACAAGGGTTCCAACACCCCCCAAGTCCAAACGCTGATGCGGCAAGGCTACGAAGAAAGGAAGAGTGATATACACACCCACCCTATGTAGCCAGCAAGAAAAAATTAGGACAGAGAGAAGCATCCACTGCCTGCCATAGGAACAAACGCCCACAACCCACAAAAAACTACCAGTCCACGGCCATAGACCAACTCCATGCCAGTCAAACTAGGGCAGAGATTGCAAAAAAAAGAAGCCCACAATAGAATAAAATAGGTAAACAAACCATAGGTTTTCCCCTTCCCTGAACACGTCGACAACCCCCCTCAAACACAGTAGCAAGCAACACAAGAAGCGAGCTAGGGCATGGTTGCCCTAGCTTGGCACACAGAGCTCGAGCAAGCCATCCTTTAAATTTGGATTCGACTCATGCCCCAATGTGATGCATATTTTTTTGTAATTTTTTTCCAAGTAAATAATTAATTATGAATTTTTTATTACAACTTTTTAAAAAATATAAAAAACTCGTATGTCAGACCACCTTAACTTGGTCAAAACTTCATGAAATTCAATTTTTCTTTTTTTAATCCTATAATATGCGAAGCATAGAATGTGACAAATGTTTTGGATTCAAAAAATGTGATATTGTTTGAAAGCTATAGATGTTTTTCACTCATCCTATCAATCAGGACTTTAGACTTAATTTGAATAGAAAATGAATAATAATTACTTATTAAATTTAGAGTAAAGCATAATTTATATTAGTGGAAAGCTGAGAATATCTTTTAAAACCCCTTTTCATTTCATCAATTTTGGGTAAAAAATAGTTGCTAGCCACATACCCATCATATTGCCACTTTTTCGCCCATCATGATCCTGCACATACCCATGGGTCAATTGAAGACAAAAATTAGCTAAGAAAAACTTTGAATCCTACCAATGGGGAATGTGTGACATGTTAATAACAAGCACAAAAAGGCTCAAAATGTCAAAAAAATTGAGGGCTCTATCACTATCCTGGAGAAACCCTCTACAAAATGTCAGTAGTATCCTGCTAAACCCATAAAACTTCTAACCTCTATAACACTGGTGGGTGTTGTCCAATCTATAATGGAGCTAATATTTAATGGATCTACTAACATACCATTTCCTAAAATGATGTGTCCCAAATACTAAACCTCTATCTAAAAGAATGAGCACTTAGCCAAATTGACATAAAGTTGATGTTGTCTCAAGCACTACAAAACCTACCTCAGATGCTCCTCATGCTCCTCTACTAACCATGAGTAAATAAAAATGTCATCCAAAAATATCAACATGAATCTATCTAAGAAGGTATGAAACACCCCATTCATCAAACTCATGAACACTATGGGGGTATTCATCAACCCAAATGACACCAGGTGCTGCAAACTCATAGTGTCCCTAATGAGTTCTAAATGTTGTCTTGTGGATTTCTACCTCCATAATCCTCAACTGATGGTATTTGAATTTTAGGTCAATATTGGAGAACACCTTGGCTCCCCTCATCTAATCAAATAAGTCATCAATCCTCGGCAATGGGTAGTGGTTCTTAATTGTCAATTTATTTACCTGTCTGTAATCAATGCAAAGGCGTAGGGACCCATCCTTATTTTAAACAAAAATGATAGGTGCATCCCAAGGTGAGATTCTAGGTCATATGTGCCCCTTCTCTAAAATCTCCTCTAACTAAATCTTGAGCTCATTGAGCTCCTATGTGGTCATCTTGTATGGCGCCCTCAATATTGCCTAAGCTCTTGGAACTAAATCTATGTGGAAATCCACCTCTCTGTGGGGAGGAATCCCTAGCAACTCTGAAGGAAACACATCTACAAAATCCTTGAGAATAGGATTGTCATCTAATGATAGCTTTGTTGATCCCTCAGATCTATCACTAATGGTGATGGAAAACATCGAGCACCCAATCCTCAAGCATTGCCTTAGTTTCTTAGCAGATATCATGCAAAGAGAAATGGGCCTAAGAATTCCTAACAATAATATTGATACACCCTGATCATCTCTATACCCAACTATCTTGTGATGACAATCAATCTTGGCCTAGTGTACACCAAGCCAATCCATACCCAACACTATATCATAGGATCCCAAAGGAGTGACTCATACATCCATTGTGGTGGTAGCATCCCCAATGACCAACTAATAGTCACGAACTACCGAATCAATGGGTACCTTGGCCCTTAAAGCCAACTCCACCTCCCATCTATCATCTTGCCTAGCTGCCACTAGCCTGTAGCAATCCACTAGAACTGGGGAAATAAAACAATTAGATGCTCCTAAATGAAATAGTACACTAACTTCTACACCATCAATCATTACTATTTCCTTGTTAAGGTGGCTTGATGCTCAGCCTAGTGGTTCTTGACCACTACAAAAACCCTGTGGTATTTTCCCACATCTCCAACTATTGGCTATGAGGCTACAGAACGGGGTTCTCCTATTGTGAAGCCATGTGGGCACTCTTTGGCTAAGTGACCCACTCCCCCACAAACATAACATGGTCCTCTCAATTGTCCCAGTGCTGATTGGGGCCTAACAAACTAAGAGGATCCATACCTCCCAAAACTACTATGGTCCCCTCTAAATGCCTGTTGGGATTGAGGAGGAATTGCCTACTACCCCTAGGGCCTTTGGTCTCTATGTAGGCCATGTTCTGGTAGATCCACCCTATGCACCTTATTGTGGTGTAGTTCTTTGTGATTGATGTTGTGACTATTGTGACCTAGGAGCCCCAAATGTAGGTTTAATGCCCCCTTCACTAGAAGGGGTGGTCTACAAGAGTTGTGCTCCTGTTAGCCCTGGTTGTGGTTCCAAAACCATTCACAAGTCTCATATGCCCTACTGTGTACCTCCTCTACAATTAATTCCTTCTCCACAATGACCCTAGAATGTCTGTAGGGTCAACCATCCATACAAGTCCTGATATGTTGGGGTTCAATCCCTTAATGATCCAGCTGATGAGCAAATTCTCATCCTAGATATAGTCTACATACTACAAAAGCTCGAGGAACCAACTTTCATATTATGGCACTATGAGACCCATCTACTATAGGTAATGGAACTCATTGATACACCTCTGACAGAAGTGCTCTAAGATATAGCATGCTCTAAAATTCTCCAAGAAGGTGTTCCAAGTAATTGTTTCCATGGTCAGGTGGTGATTCTGCTCCTCTTGAAGCCACCAAGTGGAAGCGTTCTATCTCAATAAATGGATAGCCACCCTTTCCTTTAGGTTGCTCTCATATGGTTGCAACCTAAATTTCTATCAAGGCTAAGTAACCATGACTCAACCTCCACCTCACTAGTGGATCCTACAAACTCTGGTAGCTTGAGATGAAGCAAATCACAAAGCTAGTCTCCTATACTCTATGGAGCTCTCAGTACCTCTGGCAGTAAGGGAATGTGCACTAAATCCTACTTCGATCCTCTTGCTTATGCTTCTTAAGATGAGGGGGACTTCTATTGTGCTCGTGTGATTCTGCATTGTGTCCCTCAACCTTAGGCTCCTTCGTGCATCGGGGATCAACCTCTGACTACTCTTTGTGTGGCATGTCAACTACCTGTAGCCTCTACTCATTAACCTCGATTAGATTTTGTAGTGTCTAAGTGGGAGAGATGTCAGGGAATGGGAAGTTGTTATAGAAACTAAAATAAATAAATCTATTACATGGGTATGAGTACCCAGTTAAAGGCCCAGATTTTGCATAAAGTTGTTAGTATGTTGGTTAAATTGAGGAGAAGATTGGAAGTAGAAAAGTGGTTGGGAATTGGAAGTCAGAATTTTGTTCTGATGAGACCTATAGTATCCTTAGAGCCTGCCATGATGATCCTTCTAGAGGGAATTATTCTACTAAAAGGACAACTCGCAATATTTTGGAAGCAAGATACTACTGGCCTTCTATGTATAGGGACATCAAGAAATATGTTTGCAGATGTGATGAATGTCAAAGGGTAGGAAGACCAACTGCCTCTAATGAGATGCCCATGTAGCCTTAGGTAGTCCTTGAACCATTTGAAAAATGGGGATTGGATTTTATTGGCTCTATAGACCCTCCTTCACAAGGAAAATAGTACATTTTGGTCTATACTAACTACCCGACTAATTTGGCAGAAGTGCAAGGCCTATGTGTTTCTAGGGAGGAACAAGTAGTTGATTTCCTTTATAACAAAAGCTTCCTCAAATTTAGAGCTCCTAAGACAATTATCACAGATCGGGGCCCCCATTTTATGTCTGAAGTTTTGTTAGCCTTCACAAATAATTTCCAGGTGGTTCAAAAGAAGTCCTCACCCTACCATTCTCAAGCGAATGGACAAGTCGAAGTCACTAATAGGGAATTGGAAAATATTTTAATAAAACCAATTTTATCAAGAAGAAAAGACTGGGCTTGGAAACTACCTAAAGAAATTTTCTCTTATAACACCACCTAGAAATAAACTACTAGGTATAGTCCATACAAGTTAATTTTTGGGAAGAAACCTCTCTTTCCCATAGAATTTTAAGTTCAAACACTTAGGAAATCCATTGAGTTGGGTATAGATCTTAAATGAGCCTAGGTAGAGAGAGTCTTACAACTTAGTGAACTTGATAATCTCTATTTGGATTTCATCCATCAAACTAAGTTGGTCCAACAACAATGAAAGTATGGCATGATGAAAATATCAAGGAGAACTAATTCCATAATGGTGATTGGGTATTATTGTTTGATTCTAGATACAAGGATAACAAGGGAAAACTCAGAACGCATTGGCTCAAACCATATGAAATTTATAAAGTATTTTCCAATGGTTTAGTTTAGTTGAAAACCATTCATGGTGATTGATGTAGAGCTAGGAGGATTCAACAACATATCTCACAAACCTTCAACAATAATTCAAAGCAATCTTTCTATAACACATGCTATTAGGAATTCTATATCACATTAGAAACATATCCATCACAACCCACAATTTAATGCAATGAAAAATCATTAATAACTTCCTCAAAAAACATAATGAAGCCAATATCTCTAGTGAGACTGAAGAAAAAATAGTTATAGACCTTTACTCCAATTTTTGTGAATATCCAACAGTGGAAAAGAAAGTTATTGCATTTTTCCCAAAACTGCAAACCCTAGGTAGGGTTCAGACCCGCCCTCGCAAAAAAGGTCATAACTTATTCAAATATTAATGAAATTTGATGAGACTTGAATAAAATGAAATTATATTCACATGGAAACAAAATAAAATTGGTTTTAGATCCAAAATATAGACTTTACAATATTTACCATCGCATTTTTTAGACTATAAATTCTCCACATTATTGTTAGAATAGGCAGTCTCAGCAAAATAGTCATATTTTTCACAAAACTCAATAAAGTTCAATGATAAAAAAAAATTGGAAACTATACATAGATATATTTCCATCGATATATGATACTCCATTATTTGAGTCCATACCAATCCATACAAAGCACAACTTCAGCTTGGAAACAATGTAAAAATTAGAAAATGCACACAAAACTTGAGGTTGCCATTCATCAAACTTCAAAAATAATGTCTCCAACCCATAATTCAAGTTTTTGATGGTGTATTTATACATTTCCAACAAAAAATAACTATTTTAAACCACATTTTAATTAGTTTGTTGAAAAACACCTTAATGACACTTCATCTACCTAATTTTGCACTTTTGACAATTTTTACAATATGGAACAACTTTAAACATTATTTGAAAAATGACCTAAAATATGACTTTATAAGACTAAAACACCTCTAAAATAGTTTGGTAAACCTTATTATAAGACCCAATACACAAAATAGAGAAAATATTTATAAATGGCCTCATGGAGGCAAGAAATCAAATAGGTGCTCCTGCACCAAACTCCCAGTGGAAAAAGAATTCAAGCCACTTTGAATTGCCTTCTTCTTGATCTTTCAATTCCTTTTCACTTTTTCCTTCATCTTGGAAATTATCCTTGGGTCTTTCTTCCTCTTCTTCTTATACCATCTCTTCTCCATCATCTTCTTAACTTCTAGGCTCCAAAACTCCATTTCTTGTGTATAAACCTCAGTAGCATCATATATATCTTCATTCTCATCACTAGAGTACCATATAGTAACATGTTCACCATAATCATAATCTTTGTATACCTCATTAGCAAAAAAATCTGCAAAAAATTTATTAACAACCTTATTATCAACAACAACTGGATCATGAATATCAGCATCAATGTTATCAACAACTTTATCATCATAAACTTGAGTATCAATACCAAGGTTATCAGTAACATCAACAACCTTCTCAACTTGTTCATAAAAAAAAAATCAGCAACTACTTGAGTACCAACAACAACCATATCATTAATCTCAACATCAACATGTTCATTAACAAACAAAGAAGTTTGTTCATCTTCAAACACAATCGGAATATCATGCATCTCAACTTGTAACTTACCTTGCTCAACTTGAACAGTAGATTCAAACTTTACCTCTGTCTCATTTGCTACCTTCTATTTTCTTTTCTTCCTCATAATCTTCTTTAGAGGCCATCTTAACCTCTTTGGAATTGGTATATTCCAACTCCTTAGTGATTTCTTAAGAAATTTTTTTTCCTTGGCTAATCTTTCCACCATATTGCTCATCTCTTTCAAGGCTTTCTCAAACTATATTTGTCTTACCTTCTTTATCTCCATATTTTGCAACTATTTTCCCTATATTTTCTGCTTCCTTCATGAATCCTTAGCCTGCAAACATATTTCCAATCTTCTCAACAAATCCATCTTAACACTATGCCTCACCTAGGTGGCTCCACTTTGCTCTCCCTAGTCTCTTGGACTTTCTCACTGCACCAATCTGCAAACAACCACACACACAAACTACAAAAAACTTTCCCAGAGCATCTTCAGGCTCTGATACCAATTTGATGTAGTGCTAGGAGGATTCAACAACATATCTCACAAACCTTCAACAATACTTCAAAGAAATCTTTGTATAACACATGCTATTAGGCATTCTATATCAACAAACAATCATTAATAGCTTCCTAAAAAAACATAATGAAGCAAATATCTCTAGTGATATTGAATAAGACATATTTATAGACCTTTCTTCCAATTTTTATGAAGATCCAATGGTTGAAAAGAAAATTATTGCATTTTTATCAAAACTACAAACCCTAGGTAGGGTTCAAACCTACCCTCACAAAAATGGTCATAACTTATTCAAATCTTAATCAAATTTGATGAGACTTGAATAAAATGAAATTATATTCAGATGGAAACAAAATAAAATTGGTTTCAAATCCAAAATATATACTTTACAATCCGTACCATCACATTTTTCAGACTATAAATTCTGCACAATATTGTTAGAATAGGCAGTCTCACTAAAATAGTCATATCTTCCACAAAACTCAATAAAATTCAATGAGACAAAAATAATTGGAAAATATAAATATAGATATTTCCATCCATATATTATAATCCATTATTTTATTCCATACTAGTCCATACAAAACACAACATTAGGCTAGAAACAATGTAAAAATCAGAAAATGCACACAAAACTTGAGGTTGCCATTCATCAAACTTCACAAATAATGTCTCCAACCCCCAATTCAAGTTTTGGATGGTGTATTTATACATTTAAAACCAAAAATAACTATTTTAAACCACCTTTTGATTAGTTTGTTGGCAAAACACCTTAATGACACTTCATCTACCTAATTTTGCACTCTCGATAATTTTTACAATATGGAACAACTTTAAACATTATTTGACAAATGACTTAAAATATGACTTCCTAAGACTCAAACATCTCTAAAATGGTTTGGTAAACCTTATTATAAGACCCAATACACAAAATAGAGAAAATATTTACAAATGGCCTCATGGAGGCAAGAAATCAAATAGGTGCTCTGGCACCAGTGATACCCAAAATCTCCTAGTTAATGGACACTAATTATGTGTCTACCAAAAGCTTGTTAATAGAGAAGAATTTACAAAAATGGTAGAAATTCAGGGAGAAATCCAATTCATTCACTCTGCTATGGCAGAGTCAATATAGTTTTTCCCATAATAAATGTAAAAAAGAAGAAGTGTGTGTCAATTTACTTTATTTTAGAATGATTCTTTCAATTTCTTCATCAACTTCATCATTTGAATATGGCTAAATTTTGTCTATATTTTGCAAGACTTCATTTCTTTGGTAAGAAAAAATTTTGGTGCACCATACTGTGATGCTCTAGAACTTGTTGACTCGGTTGCTATGATGCTCCAAAACTTGTTGACTGAGTTGCTATGATGCTCCAGAACTTGTTGACTCGGTTGCTATGATGCTCCAGAACTTGTTACTGCTATGCTCTGAAACTTGTTCAACTGACTTGTTTCATTCCTCATTCTAATCTTTCTTTTTGATGCATCACTCAATGGTGCTTCGGTAAATCAAAGTCCAAAATGTCACATTCTTCTTCTTTCTTCTAGTTGCATCTTTTAGCAATGCTTTAGAATTTTGTTGTTTCTTCCTTCAAATGGAATCTTCTAGCAAGGCTCTGGAACTTGTTCGGTTGCTCCAAAACTTGTTCAGATGCTCCAAAAAAATTTGGTTGACCTCATCTTTTGGTGATGTTCTGGAAATTTTGGGTTACTACTCTGACTGCATCTTTCGACGATGCTCTAGAAATTTTTGGTTGCTACTCTAGTTGCATCTTTTTGGTGATGCTCTAGAAATTTTTGGTCATTGCTTTGGCTGCATCTTTCGAAAATGCTCCAAAATCTTCAATCTTTTTGATGTGTTTTGATGACATCTCTCCATGATGCTCGATAAATTTTTCTCCTTTCACTTCAGTTGCATTTTTTGGCAATGCCCCAACTTTTTGCAAAATATTTTTCTTTTTTTATTATTTTCATTTTTCCTAAGTTCTACGTATGCCCATCATTTAATTTTCCTTCCACCTCAAGATCCACTCCCTAATTGTCATATCGCCATATCATATCAAATCTTTTGGTAATAAATGAAATTATTGTGACAATTTTTTTTGTCATAATAATTTTTCCACCATTTAAACCATCTCATCCATATCATTATTATCTTCTGCCACCCTTGCCAAATCATATAACTATTTGATTATGTTGGCAAAGGTAAGTGATGTTCAATTTAATGAAAAAATCTAAGGTGCATAGAGATTTATTTATTTAAAGTTAGTAATTATTTTGAATGAAGACTAATTAATTGGCATGAACCATTCCCTCTCTCAATTTTGAAACTTGTCATTGCACGATTGCTAAAAGTACAACAATGGTTGTGTAATTTCCCATGAAAAATTGTTAGGATTACACAAATAGGACTCAAGTAAGGTGATTAATTCTTCTTCCATTGGTTATATCAAAATTGTGTCCCTTTTCATCTATAATTTAGTTAATTGAAGGAAGGAAAGTATTACAAAGATCCATATAATTTGTCAAAGTTGCAAGGGAAGGAAAAATGGGAGGAGCCAAAAAACATTTGAACTAGCCTCAACAACTCAGTTGTTTCCATTGAGCAATATTGTGGGTCTATTTCAAAAAGTTGGGTGGCATGAATTCATGAAAAGGTTTGAGGTATATACAGAGCAGCTGGTAAAAGAATTCATCAATAATTATGTAGATAGATAGACCATGGTGCATGGAAAGCATTTCACAGTAAGTCTAAAAATCATTGCTCATATTTCTAGTCTTGAAAATAGAAGAATTGATTTGAATGAAACTACCAATGTTACCTTTCAAAAACAAGTAGAATTATTTCATAGGGAGGGGGAGCCTCAACCTATAGTAACTATAAGTAACATGAGATAGAATAAAGGTCTCCATAGAGTTTCTATTCCAGAACCATGTGAAACTACCGTAGCCTAGATAATAAAATATTTTGATGGAAATATGTGCCTCAAATGATATAGGCTGAAACCTCCATTAGAGACAAGTCGGTGTGACATCTTCATTGTCTGGCCGACTAGTAGCTTGATTCATTCTGGTTTGTACAGGTTGTTGTGACCTTGCAAATGTCTTGCTGAAAGGTTGCATTGTGGATTCTATTGCTGCGACATAGTGTATTCGTTATGACCTCATAGCACTCGAGAGACCTCTGGCCAACAGGCCATTCAATCGTATTTTAGGGAGACTCTTGGTGGCCATGGGCTTTGAGATAGCTAAGGGTTCTTGCTAAGAAGTCCCAGCGAACGGAGAAGGTCATGCCGATAGGGAAACATTCATATGTTCTTCAGAGTAACTCAAGAAAGGTCAGAGAAACATCTTAGCAACTAAAGGTTGTCTTGCCGATAGCCGATGGCTATCAGGGTAACTCAAGGATCCCAGGAAGACATCTCAATGAACGTTGAAGGTCTCATCGACATGAACATCTTTTGAAGTCTTCGGTGTAGCTCTTGGAAAATGTTTGTCATCAGTGGAACACGGAGGTCTCGGTAAGAAGTCCCAAGGACTTTGATGAGTCTTGCCAATGATGAAGAGTCTTCGGGGTAACATATGGAGATGAGTATGTTCTCTCAGTGAAGGGAAATGTCTTGGCGATAGGTGAACACTTCGGGGTAACCTTTATGTCTCGGAGAAACCTCTTGGTGATATCGGTATGTCTTGCCAACTATCCTTTGGAGCTCGATGTGACTTGTGTCTTTGGTATACCTTTGGTGACTCGCTATGGTCTCTTGGAAAATGCGATAGGTCTGGGTGATTGCTTGGTGATTTGGTGTAACTCATGGAGCTCAATAGAACATCTTAGCGACAACAGAGTCTCTTGGTGATATCGATATGAAGTCTATGTGGCATTGGTGAGACATTGTTAGTGTCTCACTGAGATGCCAGTACATTGCAAATTCTATTGACCAAGTAAGACTGTCCTATGTGGAGTCTCATGGATGAATAGGAGGAGTCGAATGGGAACAGTTGGAAGATAGTTAGTTACGACGGTTCTATGAGGAAGTTCTACAGACAGATTTCGACATGGATATACTCTTTGAATACAATTTGTAATCAGTTGGTTGAATCAACAAGTTGTTGAGTGATTGTATCAGTGGATGAATTTTGTGGACTGTAACGTGAAGATTCCTGTACAAGAATGTTAATGGTGAATGTTGTATTATAATGACACCAGAAAGATAAGTTTGGAATTTGTATGTAATTTCATTACTGTAATACAAAGTGATTTATCTTGGTGTGGTGGGTTTTTCTCCCGTAAGGGTTTTCCCACATATATCTGGTGTTCATGTGTGATTGTCAAATACTCTATTTTTGTTGTCTGTTTCTTAGTGCATCTTAATTGGACTGTAATTGTAAATTTTTAAGGTGTATCTAAATTCTTTCCTGAGGTATTGACGTTAGGATAATTGTTTTCCACATCTGATTTTCCTTACAAGTGGTATAAGAGCCTGGCCAGTTGTGTTATCCATGTGGGTATGTTGGGTTTTTTGTGTCAATTCTATTAAGTGGGAGTCTTGTAGAGTTTGTCAATTGCTAATTACAGATTAAGATGGCTAGTACATCTGGAAAGTTTGAAATAGAGAAATTCAATGGTAGTAACTTTGAGTTGTGGAAACTCAAGATGGAGGATCTTCTTGTTGACTATGATCTTTGGATTGCTATGGCTGGAGTGAAACCTATAGGCATGAAGCAAGAAGATTGGGACCTTGCAGATAGGAAGTCTAAGGGGCTTATAAGGCTCTGTTTGGCAGACTCAGTGCTTTTGAATGTGCATGAGGAGAAGATTGCATCTTCCTTGTGGAAGAGACTGGCGTCTATTTATCAGGGGAAGTCCTTGGTGAATAAACTATTCTAGAGGAAGAAACTATACTCTTTGAGAATGCAGGAAGGAGGGTCTGTAGCTGATCATTTGAACACATTTAATATGTTGCTTGCTCAATTGACATCTATTAGTGTGAAGACTGAAGAAGAGGATAATTGTATGCTTCTATTGTGTTCTTTGCCAGACTCATGGGATCATCTGGTGATGGCGATTGGGAGTACAACATCCAGTTTCAAGATGGAAGATGTTGTTGCATCTTTGCTGTCAGAAGAGATGAGAAGGAAATCTTCTGAGATGGAAAAGGAAGCTCTTGTTGTCATAGGAAGACCAAAAGAGAAGGGCAAGAAGGACAAGAAATCAAAATAGAAATTAGAGGGGAGATCAAAGTCTCCTGGAAAGAAGTCCAAGGTGAAGTGCTGGAACTGTAGGCAACCTGGTCATGTCTGAAAGGATTGTAAAGAGGAGAAAAAGAAGAAGGGTTCTTTCGATAATGGTTCTTCTCATAGTGATGGTGATGCCTTCATTGCAGCCTTGGCTACACAGGCATCAGATGATGTCTGGCTTATTGATTCTGGAGCATTGTTCCACATGACATCTCACAAAGAATGGTTCACAAAGTATGAAGAATACGATGGTGAAAAGGTGTACTTGGTGAGTGATTCAAATTTAGAGATTATTGGCCGTGGAAGAGTCAGAATACAATTCCCTGATGGCAGAGTGAAGGGAATTAATAATGTTATGCACATACCAAGTCTGGCTCGAAATCTATTGTTTGTAAGTATGCTGAATGATATTGGAGTACAAATTATGTTCTCTGGAAGTGGTTGCAATATGACTAGAGGTTCAATGGTGTTGGCTAGAGGTGCTCGAATTGGTACCCTGTACAAGCTAGATGCACAGGATGTTCAATGCAACAGTGTCTCTGGAAAGTCACTGAAAGCTACTCATGGAGGTAAAGAGGGAAATATCCCTAATTATGTAAATTCTATGGAAGTAAAACTTCCTGCAGAGAAGACTATGCTTTGGCATCATAGGTTAGGCCACATAGGAGAGAAAGGTTTAAAAACCTTGAAAAACAAAAACCTGGTTGAGGGGCTTGAAGTTTGTAATCTTGAATTTGAATTTTGTGAACACTGTATATATGGAAAGCAACACCATGTTTCATTTTATTCCAGTCCTCATAATCTTCTAGTTTGTTAGACTATATTCATTCGGATGTGTTTGGTCCAGTAGATGTTCCTTCTTTGTCTAAATCAAGATACTATGTGTCATTCATTGATGATTATTCAAGAAGAGCATTTGTTTATTTTTTGAAAAGTAAATCAGAAGTGTTCAGTCGATTTAAGGAATTTAAGAACCTTGTTGAAAATTAGATTGGTAGAAAAATAAAATGTTTAAGGACTGTAATGGTGGTGAATTCTATTCTGATGAATTTGAAAGATACTGTAAAGACCATGGAATCAAAAGACATAAGACTACACTTTATACTCCACAACATAATGGATTGCTGAAAGGTTCAATAGGATAGTGATGGAGAGAGCACGAAGTATGCTCAGTAGTGCTAGCTTGGAGGAGAAATTTTGGGCTGAGGTTGTATCTAGTGCATGTTATTTAATTAATCGGTCTCCAAATTCTACTCTTGTTGAGAAAACACCTTTGGAAGCATGGTCTGGTAAGAAGCCCTCACTTAGACATGTTCGTGTTTTTGGTTGTGAGGCATATGCTCATGTGTTGGATGTGAAAAGATCTAAATTGGAGAACAAGGCTATCAAATGTATTTTCATTGGCTATAGCATTGTCATAAAAGGATACAAGCTTTGGAATCCTAATATAGAGAAGGTTGTATACAACAGAAGTGTAATCTTTCATGAGCTAAAACCTTCCACTTTGGATTTGTAGTTAGAGACAAAGTCAGATAAAAATAAGGATGTAGCATTAATTCCTCCTACACCAGAGAAAGAGGAATTGGAAATTCAAAATGTACCTGAAACTGAGGAGAGCTCGAGCAGTTCTGAAAGTTTTGAAGAAGAAGAACTTCAGCCTCAGCAAGTGAGGAGGTCAACCCGAGAAAGAAAATAACTAGATAGGTATGGGTTCTCTTTGATTGATTCTACTTGTGCATATGCTTTGATTTCTAGTACTGATGAGCCTAGGACTGTGAAAGAGGCATTTCAAATGTCTGATTCAGATTCTTAGTTAGAAGCCATGGAAGAAGAGATGGCATCTTTATATATGAATGAAACCTAGAGTCTGGTGCCCTTGCCTAAAGGTAGAAAGGCTGTTGGCTGCAAATGTGTATTTAAGAAAAAGAGTGGTCTAGATGGCAGTGTAGAAAAGTACAAGGAAAGACTGGTTGCAAAGGGTTATTCCCAGGTAGAGGGAATCGATTATGGGAAAATATTTTCTCCTGTAGCAAAGCTGACGTCCATTAGATTTCTTTTGTCACTTGCATTAGCTTATGACTTAGAGGTCGAATAGATGGATGTGAAGACAACGTTTCTTCATGGTGATTTTGAAGAAGAAATCTATATGTCCCAGCTTGAGCACTTTGTTGAAAAAGGTAAAGAAAAACTGGTATGCAAATTAAAGAAGTCTCTGTATGGGTTAAAACAGTCACCTAGAATGTGGTACCAGAAATTTGATACATTTGTATTATCTTTGGGATTTGTGAGATCAAAATCTAATCATTGTGTATATTATAAAGTTGAAAGTGATCAAGTACTTTTTATTGCTCTTTATGTCGATGATATGTTGTTCATAGGAAATATCAAGCTAATGATTTTTGATCTTAAGTCTCAGTTGTCTGCTAAGTTTGAAATGAAGGATCTTGGTGCAGCAAGGTATATTCTAGGGATGGAGATAACTAGGGATAGGAATAATAGAAAACTATGGCTCAGTCAGAGTAAGTATATCAGAATTGTTCTTGAGAGATTTTGTATGAATGATTGCAAACAACTAGTGGTTCCAGTCATGCAAGGAACGAAGCTATATGTTGGGGACTATCCAAAATCTCCTACTGAGATGGAGGACATGACCAGGGTACCCTATGCTAGTGTAGTAGGCAGTATTATGTATGCAATGGTCTGTACAAGGCCAAACATTGCCCAAGCAGTGGGAGTACTTAGTCGATTTATGGCTAATCCAGGAAGAACACATTGCGATGCTTTGAAGAGAGTGTTTAGATATTTGAAGGGTACTTCATATTTCACTTTATGTTACCATGGGAATTCGGTCGAATCACAGAGGACTCTCAGTGTTCGAGGTTATGTAGATTTTGATTGGGTAGGGGACATTGACAGCAGGAGATCCACTAGTGGATACATATTCATGATGAATGGTGGTGCAGTGAGTTGGATGAGCAAGCGGCAGGTTGTAGTCGCTTTGTCCACTATGGAGGTTGAATACATGGCAGCTAGTCATGCTTGTAAAGAAGCAGTTTGGTTGAAATGTGTGTGTTCTAACATTAGTTTTGATGTAGGTGAAATAACTATTTTATGTGACAGTTAGAGTTTAATTTTTCTAGAAAAGAACCCTACTTTCCATGCTACGACAAAACATATTGATGTACAGTACCACTTTGTATGAGATATGGTTGAGGATGGAAAGGTCAATTTGGAAAAGGTTGATACTCTAAAGAATGTTGTAGATTCATTGACAAAGCTAGTGAGCACAGATAAGTTCAAGTGGTGTGCTAGTTCAATGGGCCTTAGTGCCTATGATTTTTAGTAAGTTATGTTGTGCTCTGGAGGTTCCTGTATGATCTTTTTCAAGTGGGCGATTGTTGGAAATATGTGCCTCAAACTATATAGGCTAAAACCTCCATTAGAGACAAGTCGGTGTGACATCTTCATTGTCTGGCCGCCTAGCAGCTTGATTCTTATTCATTCTGGTTTGTACAGGTTGCTATGACCTTGCAATTGTCTTTCTGAAAGGTTGCATTGTGGAGTCTATCACTATGACATAGTGTATTCATTATGACCTCATAGTGCTTGGGAGACCTCTGGCCGACAAGCCATTCAATCATATTTCGGGGAGACTCTTGGTGACCATGGGCTTCGGGATAGCTAAGGGTTCTTGCTAAGAAGTCCTAGTGAATGGAGAAGGTCACACCAATAGGGAAACATTCATACATTCTTCAGAGTAACTCAAAAGTGGTCAGAGAAACGTCTTAGCGACTAAAGGTTGTCTTGTCGATAGCCGATGTCTATCGGGGTAACTCAAGGATCCCAGGAAGACATCTCAGCAAACGTTGAAGGTCTCACCAAAAGGAACATATTTTGAAGTCTTCGGTGTAGCTCTTGGCAAATGTTTGTCATCGGTGGAACACGGAGGTCTTGGTAAGAAGTCCTAGTGACTTTGATGAGTCTTACCAATGATGAAGAATCTTCAGGATAACATATGGAAATTGGTATGTTCTCTCAGTGAAGGGAAATTTCTTGGCAATGGGTGAACACTTCGGGGTAACCTTTATGTCTCGAAGAAACCTCTTGGTGATATCGGTATGTCTTGCCGACTATCCTTTGGAGCTCAATATGACTTGTGTCTTCGGTGTACCTTTGGTGACTCTCTATGGTCTCCTGGCGAATGCGATAGGTCTGGGTGACTGCTTGGTGATTCGGTGTAACTCATGGAGCTCGATAGAATTTCTTAATGATAACAGAGTCTCTTGGCGATATTGATATGAAGTCTATGTGGCATCAGCGAGACATTGTTAGTGTCTCACCGAGATTCTAGTACATTGCAAATTTTGTTGATTGAGTAAGAACATCCTATGTGGAGTCTCGTGGATGAATAGGAGGAGCCGAATGGGAATATTTGGAAGATAGTCAGTTGTGATGGTTCTGTGAGGAAGTTCTACAGACAAATTTTGACATGGATATACTCTATGATTATAGTTTGTAATCAGTTGGTTGAATCGATAGGTTGTTGAGTGATTGTATCAGTGGATGAATTATGTGGACTGTAACGTGAAGATTCCTATACAAGAATGTTAATGGTGAATGCTGTTGTATAATGACACCAGAAAGATAAGTCTGGAATTTGTATGTAATTTCATTACTATAATACAAAGTGATTTCTCTTGGTGTGGTGGGTTTTTCTCCCGTAAGGGTTTTCCCATGTATATCTAGTGTTCATGTGTGATTGTTAAATACTCTGTTTCTGTTGTCTATTTCTTAGTGCATCTTAATTGGACTGTAATTGTAAATTTTTAAAGTGTATCTACATTCTATCCTGAGGTATTGGCATTAGGAGAATTGTTTTCCGCATTGGATTTTCCTTACATATTTCACCTACGAAGGACAAATAACTATGGTAGTGGGACTCCCTTTCCTTCTACTAATTCATTTGTGCCATGGCATTAAAGACCCTTCTCTTAGGGTTAATTTACTATCCTTTTTGTGTCATTTAGTTATCTCCAAGATGGAAAAATATAAATTTTGGAGAGGGCCCCTCAAACACCACAACCTTATACAGTTGATATGCAAGTATCATTTTCACAAAAATCTAGAAAAGAAGTGGGAAAGGTTTCTAATTTTTTTTGAAAAAGTGGATTCTTAAAGACCACTTGAGGAGGGATAGTCCTATAAATAAAAATAAAAATCTTTAGAAGAACCCTCCTTTGAGGCCTTAGGTGCTCCTAAATCCTAATAGACCTCAACAACTCCTAGCGGTGATGCATCAAAAACTTTGCCAAATGTGTTAGAAATCCTAAGATAGTCAGGGGATGTGGAAATTGTGCACTATGGAGAAGAAGAGCCTCCTCTCAAGATGAAGAAATAGACTAAATTCACTTTTCAAACAACCCCTCCTCTATGGAGAAGTAAGAGGTTTTCTACAGAGTCCAGTGAAACTAGACCTTATGACATAGGAAGTACTTCCAAAATTAAAAAGGCCAATACTCAAACAAGGGTAGTGGAAACTAAAATTCAACCTAGTAGTGAGTAAATAGGTTAAATAGGAAAGCAAGTTGATCAATCCCCTAAGGATGAGGAAAAGAGAACGCCATATCCAAAGGAGTAGGAAGAGGAAAAAGTAAATTCTCCACATTCTGTGGAGATTGAAGATGAACCGATGGGGGCACTCTCCCCTTTTCTTGATAGAATTGAAAACATACCTGATACTTAGGAAAATGCACCTCATACTGACATAGAAATTACCAATCCATATTTCTTTGTAGATGCAAGGTATGTAGAATCTAGTTAGAAAGAGGAGGAGTTAGAGAAATTGAAAGCATAAATTGTTGAATTGAAATCTAGGTTATAGAGTAATGAAGAAAAAATTACCCAACAACAACAAGAAATTGAGGCACATGTTGTAATTGTAAATAAAAGAGATTAAGAGATTGAAAAATTGACAATGTAGATGGAGCACAAGGATAGGATCATTGAATAGTTGCAGTACCAAATCCAGGAGTGGAATCAACAAAGCAAGCAACATATGGTTGATCTATCTAAGAAAGATAAGCACATTCAAGGTTTGGAAAATAATTTTATGCATTTTTTTAATTCCTTTGAAGAAGAAAGAAATAGATAGGAAATTGAACTTAATGCTTCTATGACTAGAATTGTGGAGTTAGAGCAAGATTTGAAGGAAAGTGACACTAAGCCAATAATGGAATCCAAGGGGACAAAAACTAAACTAGTTGTTTTAGAATGTTTTTAGGTACATATCACTCTATTATTGATGAAATGGATGGATAGACTCTACTTCTTAAGGGATGTAGAATTTGAAAATAATAGTTTGAAAAAGGAGTTAGTACTATTAAAATAATCATTTCATAAAGCATATAAAGGTAAACAAGATGCTTGTGAAATTAGTGAGTTATCGTTGGCTTATAGAAGACCATCTAGGTTGTACTCTATGTTCCCCAATCAACAACTCCTAAGATGGAAGTTACTTAAGATTCACTATAATCGACCACATGACCCCGATGATAAAGAAATTGTTAAGATATTTTTTGAGTTAACTCCTGAACAACAAGATTTATTATGTGAATTCTTTGTCCATAATTTTCTCTTGGAAGAAAGTATAGATTTTGTTTGTTAATTTGTTTGTGGGATAAGTTCAATTGAGATCATTCCTATCTACAATGCATAATCAAATTCACTGGTATGATCAGTCAAGGGAGTATGGACATGCAAATAAAACTATTGGGTTGCAAATGAGATACCCCCATAGGAAGCCTTTCTATTTCAAGGCACAAATTTTGGGTGTTCAACTTAGAGAGAATGTACAAAGCAATCACTTTCAAGATCAAGTAAAAAATTTGATAGGGAAATCTTGGCATGTATGTGAAGAACAATATACCCCTCTTCCTATGTATCTCAGGAAAATAGAGGTAACCTCACCTCTTAATACTAGATGGTCCTATAGAATGATAGTAGCCTTGGTCGATATCCATGAGCAATTAAAGGTTAATTGGATTGACATGAGGTATAGACCACCCCTAATTCTTTCACCACCCTGAGTAACATATAACAATTCATATCAGAGTGATGAAAGTTTTGTAATATGGGTACAAAGGGTTACCTTTCATCAGGGATTTCTAAAGGATCCATAGGAACTGGATACAAAGGTAGATGACTTGTATAATCTCAGTGCCAAGCATGAGGAGATGAATAAGAACTAGGGAAATGAAGGGAAGGGAACACACCAAAGAGCAAGAGGACCTACTTAGGATTAGGAAGGGGAGGAAATGATGAGGTAAAAATAACATCATCATTATAATGGACTCAATACTTAACCTTACACCTTTCAACCAACCTTTCCTTGCCAATTAATTGTCTTTAGGATAAGTAATTCCTCTCTTTTTGTGAATAAGTGTACAATATTTATTTCTTGAAATTAGTTGGAATAAGCTAATTTGTGCTAACTTAATGGCTTAGTTTTTGAGCATTCCATAGGTCAACTCCCACAATTGGTTACCATCCTAGTCAAAGAGGCTTAACGCAAACTTCTTAGTTTAATATTTTTACTTTAGTTGTCCAGCATTTAGGAAACCTGAGAGAGATAGTAAAAATTTCTTCTATGGAATATAGCCTTTGAACACTACCCGATCAATATATTAATGTGTTTATGAACTAAAGTGTTATGACATAATGACAACCTATCACCGTGATGTGGTATTTTAAGGAATTATTGCATTATTGTGTATAAATATAGGGTTTTCCCTCTCATCTCACCCCTTTCATTCACCCAATCATTCATTCATCATTAATTATCAATCTCAAGTCAAGAAAGCTAGGGTTTTAGCATTCCAAGTCATCAAGATAGTTTTCTAAGACATTCAAGGGTAGATTCTTGATCCATTGTTGTAGCAACTCAAGATCTATCATCATGGAAATTTTCTAATTGTTTTATCTCATGTTCATGCTTCATAATTTTGTTTCATCATTTTGATTTAATTATCTAAAAGTGGTTTGACCAAGGAAAACCCCTATTCCCTAGCATTCAACATTTTCTCATTCTTTGTGTGATTGCAGATTTAGGTACTTTGAAGGCTTGGAGATGATTGAATAATAGGTTGTAAACTTATTGAAGGTATCACCTTATTGGATAGGTCAAAATATCCACAAAAGGTCACTTATAGTTCAGAAATCTGGATTTTAGATCTAGACACCTAGAGGAGCAGAAAGAGAAAACTAAGAGCTTTGGATTCCACTTTCGAGTTTTCAAAAAAGTCAAAGTGGACCCATACACCACTAGTGGCATATGAATCCCACTATACCCATTTTCTAGAGATTCTTGTAGATTTGGATACCCATTTTCCCAAAATAGAATTTGATGCACTTTTCCAAATCTAGGACTGATTTTCCTAGAATGGTGAATGAGTCACAATAGGTCAAAATTTTAGAATCGGCAACATTCCCATTCTTCATTCCAATCCTCAACACATTTCCAAGTGCACACTCTTAGTTTTACAATTTTTTGTTTTGTTTCATGGTCATTTAGTATATGTATTCATATCACAATGTGTTTTCAAACATTTTATGTTTTCCAAGTTTACACTTGGTGGTGAACCCTCATTTGTTAGTATTACTTCCCTATAACCTTCCCTTTATCAAATTTCAATCTTCCTTGCATTGAAATCTCAAGGGCTTATTCTTGATTGAGCCATTAAGATTTTTGGTATTGTTGGAGATTAGGATTGCATCCTCAAACAAGTTGGGCTTGTTTATCCTGCCTCAACATGGAAACTCTCTAGACTTGTGGGTAAGTCTATGTAATAGAGCGAATATCTAGATCAAGGTTGGTTCCCTTTAGATGATCACCTAAACTATGAATTTTATAAGGAAAGGGGAGAGAGAAAACTAAAAAATGAAATCTACAACTAAATGATGATCAATTAGATAATCAATGAATTTGACATGACTTGATTCACAAAAACCCCCTTTTAAGCATTAATTCCTAGAATGCACCTTAGATCAACTAGCTCAATAATGTTTTGCACAAAGACTCAGGAACAATTGAATACAATGTGCAACCTGAACTGTCTACAATTCCTACCTACAACCCACAATAATAAGACAAAAGAAGGATCCTCAAAATTGAATCACAAATAATCATCGAAAATATTATTTTAAGAACATGACATGAGAAAATGAAAGGGGGAAAATGTTCTACTTATATTGAAATTGAAGGAACAAGATATCAAAAATCCGATTAAAAAATCTACAAGACTCTCTGCAATGCATATGAGAGAAAGAAACTGAAATCTACGACCCTTGATAAAATAAAGTTTTCTCTGATATATAGCCAAAAGTGACCATCAAGTGCAAGAATAGAAAAATATAGCTCACTACTTCTCCAAAAAGCAAGCCAATCTGCATTTTCGAGCTCAAGAAAAAGCCTAGAAAATTGTGCCAAAAATCTGCTCCAAAATGCCCCACAAAGATGGAAACTTTCCATTTCCAAGGTCTCCATGCAAAAATCCTATCCAAATTAGGTGCAAACAGCAAGAACTCAAAATAGAAACTTCAGTTTGACACCTTCTCTCTCAATCTGCACAAGAACTCAAAATGAAACGTTTTAATGTTACCTAAAGTGCATCTTAACTACATTTTAAAATAACAACTTAATCAAGCAATGTATAGAAAGATTACTTAATTAGTTGTTTTACATCTTGCAGTTTCTGAATTACAAAATGATAAGGCTCACTCTTTTACATATGGTTTTTCCAATTTTTCCTTCAACTCTTGTCTCTTTGATCTTCAGTTATGTTGATTTTTGCATTTATTTTTTGCAAATAATAATAGGTTACATTTAGTGCTTCTTTACATGATTTATTTTTATATAAAAAATAATAAAAATATTTTCCCTCATTCACTTAGGAATTTTTTCTTTTTGATGACCTAGAATCATCATTTGGTTTTGTGAAGGAAACTATGCATTAAGTTTTTCCTAAGGAAACAAAAGAGGCTACCCTAGAAGGGGCCATATGCATATCATGAGGTGGATTTTCTACAAAAATCAAAGAAAAAATTATAAGCCATAGGCTTATGTTGGCCTAGGCACATGAAATATCAACAAGGAAAAGCATTGAAAAGTTAAAAAATGTGACAAAAATCACATGGGGCTGATTATGTGGGGAAAACCCTAAAACACAAAAGGGTTTTTAAATGCTTACTCTAACCATCATTTGTAGCATGGCCTTTTGCAGAAAGACATGGCTCTTCCCATGCCACCATGGAAGACTTAGGGTTTTATCTTCTTGGTCGCCACTAAGCTTGACCTCCTTCAAATATGGGTGTTTGAATCCCTTCATGATGGTAAGCTTTTGATTGTATTTTGTTTCATCTGTTGGCTCTTATTTTTGATGGAGAAATGGCCTTTGAGGCCACGACCACCAGTATATTTTTATGTGTTTGTTTTTCCTTTGTTATCCCTTTTTCCATCCTTATGGCCAACTATTGGGACATCATTTGGAGCATTTCCTAGAGTGTTGGCTATTGTAGTGTTGTGTTTCTCCACCTCCATACTAAAAGTAAGCTTTACTATTCCTCCATTTATGAGCATTTCCCTCTTCAATTAAGCTTTCCCAAGATTTTCTTGCACAAAAAAAATGAGGATTATGGGTTTTTAAGCTTGGCCATTTTGGGTAGGCCACAACCACTGTATGTTTTTCTTTCTCCTTATTGAATGAACTAATATGGCTCAGACCTCAACATGTAAATAGTTCATTGTTCTCAAATGGGAAATAATTTTGAGTATGAACCTCCATTTTGTGGCTTTCAAAACTCTCATGGCCATGGGCCTATAGCTTCATTTTTACTGCTTTGAAAACACTTTTGTGGCATTAGGGTTCAAACCCTAGTTTTTTCTTTCTTGTCTACACTTTGAGCCTGAAACCCTAAATGGGTCAGGACTGTGGTATTTGAAAACTGAGGTTTTGGCCTCTCCAGGCCGTGGGCATATGTATTATAACTAGGGTTTCCTCTACATTTTTGAATATGATTAAACTCCACTATTTGCATTCTAGAAATACCTCATGGAAGACAAAACAGTGGGGTTTGTTTCAAACCCAACTTGACACCACATGTATTTGCATATTTTGGAAACGTGCATTTATGAGTTGGCCTCCTCTGGCCTGAATACATGTTTTTAGAGAAACACATCTTCATATATTGCCATTGCCACTGTCATAGCTCACATTTAAAATGAAAATGCAATCTTATTTTCTCTATTCCCATAGATGCATCTTATTTCATGGAAGATTTAGCATCACTATCCCATTTTCCTTTAGACCCTAGGAAATTTAAGCATTGTTTACTGTTTTGGATCACCACAATGTTCCATTTTCTCACATATATCACTATAGCCATTTCCATTTACTCTTTTCACCATGCTTTTTTCAAAAGGTAGGCTAACTCTCTTCTTACAACAAATGTGAATTTTGTAGGGAACTTTGATGCTTACTATCACATTTACATGCTTAGTTTGAATGCTTTCAACTCCATTATTTATGAGTCAAGGCCATGAAACTTTTACACATGTTTGTAGCATAGTAATTCTGAAACAAAACTTACTTATTTTGCAAATCCTCTCCAATGATGATGTTCTCTTGAACCAAACTTTTAGCAACCTTTGGAATTATGAGGACACCTCTCCATGTATGTTGCTATTCCACATTTCATTTAGCCTTCAATAACTCACTTATAGCCACTTTCTACTTTGTCTGTGATGAAGCCAACTTCTCCTCTGTACTCTTCATGCATTTTTATCTCTCAAACAATGACATGTTGATGTGAATGCAATGTTTACATGCAATATTTTAAAATATGAAGCACTTAATGGTGAATTTTTGGGGCTTCTCATTTCCTTCAGCTATAATTGATGATTCATAAACAACGCATTATGTATGCCTATTCACAATCACATCTTGTGATCATGCACTTGAATACAATTCACTTGAGCAATGGATCACCTATGATTTTCATTTCATTGCACTTGACTTGACTTTCCTAGGTTATCACTTGCTTGAGACCTCTTGGCACTTATGATGCATTCATTTGATGGATGTCTTTCCTTGAGTATTTTTTAATCTATTTCTACATTAGCCCCTTTTTGGATGCTTGCGGAATAACATGTCAGGTCTCAACCCTTGTGGGAGCCCATTTTACACCACATTCTTTATGATATCCAATCTAGATCAGTAGCATGATTTTTCCTATACCTGCACATGGAAACAAATAATGTTAGAAAAAAAAAATGATATCATGATGTTTCCTCTTTGGCTTCTGTCTCATTTATTATTCTTGCATCTTTAGTTGTTTCAATGCATCATTAAAAGAATTCTCCATTATTTTTCATAATTCATATAGGAGTGTTCATAGTCAGAGCTCTAACAACATCTTTATTATCTCTTATAGACTTATCTAGATCCTGAGGACAAAGGATGGTGCACCATTCTAGAATCATCTCGAAGAATTACATGCAATGATGATTATGTTCACTCTTATGTGTTCTTTTCTTTCATCTTCAATAGTGTAGAATGCTTCTATTTCTACATTGTCACAACTATTCCCACGGCTTGTGTGGGACATTTGTTTCTTCATTACCCAATGAATATAAATTCAGCATTTGTAAATCACTTGTTCAATTTTATATCTTTTCCTTTCATGAAAAACAATGTTTGAACATTACAACTGAATATAGAATGAAAGCATCTATTTTCTTTTATGCAACTCTTAATGTTGTAATTGAATCAGAAAAATTAAACACATTGCATCTTGGAACATAAAACTAATTTAAACAATTGCAATGGTTAAACATCTGCCGAGGTTAATTTTGAATTTTCACCTTAAAATAAAACTTTGAACAAACCAACTCCATCAAATTGAGCTGTAGTGGAAATTTGATAATAGGTACCTCTCTCCTTTTAGGTGAAAACCCCTAGAAGTGTAAGATAGCCTCCTACCCAAAAATCTTTGGTTCAGTATGCTTATTATTTTTCTTCTCTAAAGAGCTTCCTAGAAGAAAAAATGTTGTATGGGATAGGAGTAGACGAACAACATATCAAATTCTAGATTATATGCATAGCTTACCAAACTTGAAAGCTTAGGATGATGCTTTGACTACATTGTTTTTAGTTTTTCAAAATAATATGCATGAAAGGGAAATAATTCCCCCCAAAATTGTAGAAAAATATGCTAAGAAAATTACTTTCCTTGTTACAACAAATGAGTGTATCATTGAGGTTGTTCAACCAAGAATGGTGTGGATTACACCTCTTAGCTATGAATTTTCTGAGAAGAGGTTTATTGATATGTATATATGCTACTTAAAATTCCTAAGGACCCCTCACAAGAAAGACATGTGACATACGAAGAATAATCTATAGAGGTAAATTTGGAGTTAAAGAAACTAGAAATCAAGAGGAATGCAAGGAAAACATTAGAGGAATGGGAAAGAAGAGGTTAAATACAAAAGAAAAAATTGAGGATAGATCAAGAGAAGCTAGTATGGTAGGTGAGTTTTTTAGACAATGAAGATCGGGAAGAATAGCTCCCACCCCTACCTCTACACTACCTAAGTCCTCCAGAGTTGCTACTATTACTTGTAAAGGAAATACAGTGGAGCCTATTGCTTTGATAATTGAAGAAGTTGTAAACAAATATTTTGGCACCTGAAGTGTCTTTCTAGCCCTTCTAGGATTTTTCACCTAAAAGGGGAAAGATGGGACAAAATGTAATGTATACATTCAATATTAATGTAAGATGGATGCAATGTGCCTAGATGAGATAAACTAAATGCAAAGAATTGATAAAAACTATTGATTATGTATGCAAAACTAAGAAATATGAAGTGTTTGAAAACACAGTGTTGTATGCAAATAAAACCTAAAAACATGAACAAACAAGAACATAACTTGATTAAATTGAATGTGTGCACCTGTAAACTTTTTAAGGACTGGAAATGATTGAAATTCTTAAAATGTTGATTTTTAGGTCTAGTGGGACTCATTCGCCATTCTGGGTGAATCAATCACAGTTCCAAGAAAAACTACACTAGGGCTTGTTTTAGCCAAATGGGTGTCCAAATATACAAAAATCTACAGAAAATAGGTACAGTGGGACTCATTCTCCACTCTAGGAAAATTAGTCCATTCTGGCTTTTTTTAAATCTCAAAAATGGAATTTGAAGCTTCTAGTCTACTCAATTTGCACCTCCAAGTGTCCAGATCTAAAACCCTAAATTTTCAGTAATGTTGGTGACTTTTTGCATTGATTTTGGCCTTTCCAATAAGGATATGACATCAACAATTTTTTAAAAATTGATCTTCAATGATTTCTAAGTCTTTAAGATTCCTAAATCTACAAACACACAAGATAAGAGAGATAAATGTTGAATGTTAGGGCATGGGAATTTTCCTTGGTCAAACCCATTTGTAGGTAATTAAACCAAAATGAGAAAAGAAAGTAATGAAGAATGCAATAATGGAGTTATCACCCTTCCATGAAGATTGATCTTGAATGTCTGTAAGAAAACATGGTGTATCTACCCTTGAATGTCTTAGGTAGCTATCTTGATGACTTGTAATGATGAAACCCTAACTTGCTTGACTTGAGATAAAAGATAAATGATGAATGAATGATAAGAGATGTGTGAATGAGTTATGAGCTATAAATTAGGGTTAGAGGCTTGATTTTATAGGAAATTCACCTTATTTTCTTATAAATTGGATCCCCAAGGTCAACATGAAGAATAATTAAACTTAAGACCTATTTTTTCCTGCTCAAAAGTCAAAATTGACCCAAATGGGACTCATTTTCCACCTTGGGTGAATCAGTCCCACCTAGTAGGGACTCGTTTGTCACAGATGGTGAATTAGTCCCAGAGGGGTCCATTTGCTAGTTGGATTGTTGGGGAATGCATAAATTAGGCTTATATGATACTTTGTCAGTTATTTCATCAAATTATGCCTTGGGATACACAATATGGGGTAATAGGGGCCTATTAGTGATTATGTAAAGGTAAATTAGGGCTTGGGACACAAAATTCAATATGAAAGTGATATTAGATACACTTTACAACATTAAAATGAGAAACAACATCCGATGTGAATGTGTAGGACACATTACAATACTAGATTAACATTAAGTTTATTTTACAAGCCTTCATTAAATACATTTTATAATGTTGAATTAAGGGAAAATTGGTTCATTAAGTCTAGAGAGGTGTGAAATTCTTTCACAACAGTTTACAACACCTGGGTATGTGCAGGATCATCATGGAAAAAACAAGTCCTTAAGTGTCGAAAAATCTAGAAAAATGAGAGTTAGGGAACTTGACATAAAAATTTGAATAATTTATCTATATTATTTCAAAAATATGTAAGAATGGAATCTGTAGCTGCAAATTGAATGTAGTTTCTAAACTACTAGGCTTATTTTTAAAAAAATCTATTTAGTGAAAATTTGAAATTTCTATGCATTAGTACTTAAATTTCAGGGGAAAAATAAGTAGGTGTCTGCTTGACCACCCTAACCACTATAAAATGATAATATTTTAGATATAAGTAGAAGACTCATGTCCTAATTTGATGCATATTTTTTCATAATTTTTTTCTAAGTAAATAATTAATTATGAATTTTTTATTACAACTTTTAAAAAATATAAAAACTCATATGTCTCACCACCTTAACTTGGTCAAAACTTCATGAAATTAAATTTTTTTTTTTTAATCCTATAATATGCAAAGCTTAAAATGTGATGCATGTTTCAAATTCAAAAAATGTGATATCATTTGAAAGCTATAGATGTTTTTCAATCAGCCTATCAATCAAGACTTTAGTCATAATTCAAATAGAAAATGAATAATAATAATTTATTAAATTCAAAGTAAATCATAATTTATATTGGTGGAAATATGAGAATATCCTTTAAAAACCCTTTTTGTTTCATCAATTTTGGGTTAAAAAAAATTGTCAACCACATACCCTACACATACCCATCATATCACCACTTTTTGGCCCATCATGATCCTGCACATACTCATCTTTACAAGACATCATTAAATGCATTTAAAAGGGTCCAAGACCTAGTGTAGATGTGAAAAAACCTCACAACAACAAATCAAGGCCTTATTAAGTCCATTTTAGATCAATTATTCCCCAGATCAAGCAAGTTTTCTTTCCTCTATGGTACATAAGTCATTGCTATTAGGGTTAGAAATGGAAGATATCTAATAATTAAATGCAGATTTAATTAATAAATAGAGAAACTAAAACACACAAAGAATTTAACGTGGTTCATCCAATCTGGGCTACATCCACCAAATCGCAACCATCCAATGATTTTATTATCCAGTGCAAAAACCTATTACAATCTTGTGAATAATTGCATTTTTCATCATACTATAACCCCAATCCAAACCCCTTTTTAACAAGCTTAGAAGCTTCAAGATTAGGGTTCTACAAAATCGAGTTTTTTCCCTTTTTCGGTGATGACGTGAAAAAGTAGGAGGAAAATTTTTCTCAAGGGCTACCACCCCCAAACCCCCCCCAAGGCCCAGCCCAGCCCTAGACCCCGGCAAGGATACATGGTGGGATGTACAGTATAGCATGATCAGTCACCACACACCAACAATCTCCCACTTGGAGACTGATCAGGCTCCACACCAACACAATCTCCCACTTGGAGACTAATCCTTGATGACACTGTTGCACTTATAGCTCCCACTGGAAATAAGTACCTTGGACCCTATTGCTCTGTTATACTTGAATTCAAACTTGAAGGCCAACTGTTCAAGCTGAAGAGGAGCTCAACTTCTCCCTTGTCACCGCCTTCATAAACATATCCACTGGATTGGCATATGTATGTATCTTGTCTAGCTTGATTTTTCCATCCTCCAACACCAACTGAATGAAATGATATCTCAACTGTATGTGGTTTTTTTTAGAATGAAAGGAAAAATTATTTACAAGATGTATAGAACTTTGGCTGTCTGTAAATAAGTAATTTCTAGCCTGTTGTTTTCCCAACTCGTCCATGAAAAATTGTAGCCATATCATCTCCTTTTCCGCCTATGTTGCAGTAACATACTCTACCTCTATGGTGGATAAAGAAACCACCTTTTGCAATCAAGAAATCCAACTCATTGTTGTCCCACCAACTATAAATACATAACATATGGTACTTCTCCTGGTATCTATATCCCCTGTCAAATCTGAGTCAACATAGCCTTTTAAATCAGTATTAGAGCCCCCAAAACATAAAAATTTATTGGATGTACCTCTCAAGTACCTGAGAATCCATTTTACTGCATTCCAATGCTCAACTTCAGGATTACTCAAATACCTGCTAACAACTCCTATGACATGTGCAATATCTAGTATCATGCATACCATGGCGTACATTAAACTGCCTACAGCTGAAGGATATAGTACCTTAGACATTTTTTCTTCCTCCTCTTGTGTCTTTGGACACATATCCCTAGTCAATTTAACATGACTAAGCAAAGGTGTACTGACAAATTTTGCATTCTCCATATGAAATCTCTGCAACACCTTTTCAACATAATTAGCTTGAGATAAAAATAATTGTCTATTTTTCCTATCTCTAGAAATTTTCATACCAAGAATTTGTTTTGCTGCCCCCAAACCCTTCATAGCAAAAAAAATTTCTAACTGTTGTTTTAGCTCACTTATGTGATCCATGTTAGACCATGCTACAAGCATGTCATCAACATATAAACATAAAATAATGTAGCTGTCATTATCCAACCTCTTAAAATAAACACAATGGTCAGAATTACACCGGTTGTAGCCTTGCTTAGCCATAAAACTATCAAATTTAAGTACCATTGCCGAGGTGCTTGCTTCAAGCCATATAAAAAAAATTTCAATTTGCACACTAGTTTCTCCTTACCTTTGACCTCAAATCCTTGTGGTTGGTCCATATATATTTCCTCTTCCAAATCACCATGGAGAAAAATTGTTTTAACATCAAGTTGTTCCAAATGCAAATCTTCAGCAGCCGCAATACTTAAAACAATACGAATAGAAGTCATTTTAACAATTGGAGAAAAAATCTCATCAAAATCAATACCCTTTTTCTGTGCAAATCCCTTTACAACTAATCTGGCTTTAAATCTATTCTTACCTCCATCCTCCTCTTTCAGCCTATAAACCCATTTGTTTGGTAAAGCCTTTTTACCTGTAGGCAACTTGCATAATTCCCAAGTTTGGTTTTTTAGCAAGGATTCCATTTATTCTTACATTCCATTCTCCCACTAAACCTTGGTATCCACCTGCATAGCTTCATCATAATATTTTGGTTCACCAGCATTAGTTAACAAAATAGTATACAAAGAGGGAGAGTATCTTTCTGGAGGTCTACTTATCCTTGAAGACTGTCTAATAGGAGTTTGTGGTATTTGTTGTTGTTGTTGTTTCCCAGTATGAGGAACCAATGAAACATCATTGTTTGGAATATCATCCAACACTACATAATCATTTTCTTTCTTCTCATGATGCAGCAACAGATCTTTGTACAAAACTTTCTCATTGAATATGACATCCCTACTTCTCACAATTTTTTGATTTTCAAAATCCCAAAGCCTATAACCAAATTCATCAATGCCATATCCAAAAAATATACATTTCTTTGATTTTGCATCAAGCTTGGTTCTATTTTCATAATCTACATGTGCAAATGCTTCACAACCGAAGGTTTTGAGAAAATAATAATGCACCTTCTTACCTTTCCATTCTTCCTCTAGAATACCACAACCCAAAGGATTAGAGGGACCTCTATTAATTAAATAAACAACAGTGTTTACAGTCTTTTCCCACATTTTTAAAGGAAGCACAACATGCAATCTCATAGTTCGTGCACTCTCCATTATTGTTCTATTCATGTGCTCAGCCACTCCATTTTCCTGTGGAGTCCTTGGAACTATTTTTTGCCTATGAATACCATTAGAGGAAATATAATCTTCAAACTCTTTTCTGCAATAATCATCACCATTATCAGATCTGAGACATTTTTTCTTTTTACCCGTCTCATTCTTAACCAAGCTTATCTATTTTTTAAAAGTCTCAAATACATCAGATTTCTGCCTAAGGAAATAAATCCATACCTTCCTAGTTGCATCATCAATGAATGTAACATAATACAGAGAGCCACCAAGAGAAGATACCTGAGTTGGTCCCCATACATCCATATGCACAAGCTCCAATTTCGCATCTTTCTTTTGCTTCCCATCCTTGAGAAAACTTACTCTTTTTTGTTTTCCATACACACAACTTTCATTGAAATCCATATTAACATATTTTAGACCTGGTAAAACATTATTTGAATGAATTAATTTCACACCTTTTGCACTCATATGCCCAAGTCTATTATGCCACAGTGCTAATTCAGAGTCCACAACAACTATATGATCTTCTACCTACTAAATTGTAGCAACTATTCCTGAATATTGAACTTTTTCTGTAACAATTAAAGTAGAAGGAATAGAATGACCTGCACAAAGATATAAGGTGCCTACTTTCACACCTTTTTCTACCACTAAGGCACCCTTTGTGACCTTCCAATTTTTATCACTAAATGTAACAACACAACCTTCATCATCTAGTTGCCCTGCTGAAATTAAATTTCTACTTAACTTTGGAACATGCCTTACCTCATGTAGTAGCCAATGATTCCCATTCTATAACTTAATCTTGATTCTTCCCTTTCCAACAATCTGACAGGGTTCGTTATCTCCTAAATAAACTAGCCCAAAATCCCCTTGGACATAATCAAGAAAATAACTTCTATGGGGTTAGCATGAAATGAAGCCCCTGAATCTAACACCCAAGAATCATCAGCATTATCAAGGGAAAGAATCAAAGCATCCTCATCAGATTTATTACTTACCACATTTTCCTCTTTACTTCCTTCCTTTTTGTCTCCTTTATTTTCTTGAGGCCAGCAATCTTTCTTTAAATGACCCTTACCACGGTACCAGCAATCCCTCTTGTCTCTAGATTGGGACATTTTGTCCTTTGATTTTCCTCATGACTTCCCATGATTTATGGAATTGTTTCCTCTCTCCTTTGTTCTGCCCCTACTTTCTGCATTCAAAACACTGCCTGATGTGGATGTTCCACCTAAGTTTTTCCTATGAATTTCCTCACTCAAAATAACACCGACAACATCATCAAATTTCAGTGTATTCAAACCAGAAATAGTATTGCTAATAGTCATTACCAAGCTATTCTAGCTTCCAAGCAAAGAACACAAAATCAAAAGAGCCCTAACTTCTTCATCAAATTTTACTTTTACAGAAGTTAATTGACTGGTAACCGTATTAAACTCATTTAAATGATCAATAACTGACCCACCTTCTACCATTTTCATATTAAATAAATGCTTCATAAGAAATACCTTATTCGAAGTGGAAGGCTTTTCATATAACTTTTCCAGGGTTTCCATCAACTCTTGAGTTGTCTTTGCTTTTGTAATATTGAATGCCCAATTGTGCCAGGCATAAGTGAATACTACCAAGAGCCTTTCTATCCAAAATTTTCTAGTCCTCATCAGATATTTCTTGGGGTTTCTTGGTTTTCCCTTCTAATGGCCGCCATAAATCCTTCTGATAGAGATAGTCCTCCATCAGAATCTTCCATAACTAATAGTTCTTCCCATTAAACTTCTCAACCTTCTTACCCTTGTTTGCCATTACTCCCACTCAACCGTGAGACCTTCCTACAGACAGTAATCGAAACACAACCCGCTTTGATACCACTTGTTAGGGTTAGAAATGGCAGATATCTAACAATTAAATGTAGATTTAATTAATAAACAGAGAAACTAAAACACACATAGAATAAATTATAACACAGAGAATTTAACGTGGTTCACCCAATCTGGGCTACATCCACCAAACTGCAACCATCTAATGATTTTAATATCCATTGCAAAAACCTATTACAATCTTGCAAATAATACAATTTTTCATCATACTGTAACCCCCATCTGAACCCCTTTTTAACAAGCTTAGAAGCTTCCAAATTAGGGTTCTACAAAATTTTGTTTTTTTATCTTTTTCGTTGATTTTTCCCTTTTTCGGTGATGACGCAAAAAAGTAGGATACATGTCAGGATGTACAATATAGCATGATTAGTTACCACACACCAAAAATTTCACCCACTGGACCTAGTACAAGGATAAGCAAGAGGAAGAATGTGCCTCTAGTAGCAACCCCTACAACCTCAATAAGGAGAAAGAAAAAAAATATTTCAAGGAAAAGAATCTAACTGTAGTCATTGAGGAAGAGATTGAGCTGAGACTAGAACATGAAGAAAAATTGAAAAGAAAAAGAAGAAGCAGTGCAACTAAAAGTGGTGAAGGTTCTTCACAAGAGGCAAGAATCAGAGCTAAAAGGAAAAAAAATTGATATTGTTGATACTTCCAAAGAAGAAGAAACAAAAAGATAAAAGAAGCATTCACTATACATATTTATAAGAAGCCTCATAAGAAGAAAGAAAATAAGATAGAGGAAGGCCCTTCAGAGAAAAAGGAGAAAAATAATCCTCCAATAAAAGCTTGTACTCCTATGAAGGTAGATGTTTTAGTTAGCAATATGTTATGATATGATGATATGTTAGAAGCTACTACGAAATTGTATGAGAAAGTTGATGAAACAGATAGAAATATAATTCTTGAAGCTATCATCCAATATATTATTATTTTAGATGCTAACATGAGTAACATCAAGAAGAAGGTTCCTAGAGTTGTTTGGGATGCCTTGGTAGAAAGAAGGGATGAAGCTATTGAAGCTGAGGAAAAAATGAAATATGATGCCTTAGAGGAAGTTGGATCCTCCTTATTTGAGGATGGTAAAGCTACACTAATAGAGTTTTATACTAAAGAATTCGGAGTCAAACAAAGGGTTACTATTCTTATGGAGAGAGAAAAAGATCAAGTGGAAAAATTGTAGTAGGAAATAATAAATATAGTCAAGGATATTGTTATGAAGTTTTAGATGATTATTGCTTCCATGTCTAGTACTCAAAGGTGGAATTTTTTTGCTTCTATACTTGGGAGATAGAGTAACAATCTTCACACTTTCTCATTCAAAGAACACCATAGAGATCTGAAACTAAGATATGCAAAGGAGAAAGAGATCTTGCAATAGGTTTTTCCTATGGTCTAATTATAAACTAAGGAGGGGTTCATCACCAAGCTAGGGCTTACAAAGAAAAATGAAATACAAGACTTGATGCTTAAACCTAATGCAATGTAATACTTCACTAAATGGCCTAAAACTACATGTAAATGAAAACAAAAAGTTGAGACATGAAAGGTGTAGACTTGGAAATCTAAAGAAGACTAGATGAAGGCCTAAAATATTGAAAAAATTCATTTAAAATCCTATTGGGACTCATGCACTAGTCTAGGCAATTTAGTCATAGATTAGGGTTTATATAAAGAAACTAAAATATAGCAGAGAGGTGTGTGGAACTTTTGTAATCTACAAATTTGACCAAACTGAGACTCATATGCCAGAAGTTGCATATTAGTCTAGTTAGGGTTTTCTAGAAATTCGAAGTCTGATTCTTCTCTTCAAGGAATTCTTTTTCCTTTCCACCTGATTTCCAAATATGAATCTTCAATTTGCAACCTGTAGGTTTTCTCCAATGATCTTCAATGCAATGTGAAAATTTTGAAAACATTGAACACTTTAACAACTTTCTCCAAACTCATTCTTTAGTATGCCTTCAACCTAAATTTGTAAATAACACACTAAAGAGTGGGAAAAATGTTGTTTTGTTAGTATAAAGAGATTTTCCTTGGTCAAACCCCATTTTGGTAATCAAACCTTGAAATGAAATGAAATAGGAAAAGAGAATGATGAATGAATAAAATATAATGTTGCAACTCACCAAACCCTAGCAATAAGTGTTACAAAAATGTATGAAACGGATCCAATGGATGTAGATCTTGAATATTTCTAGAATGTGATGGATATTGAATTGAATAATTGCTTGAATCATAAAACCCTACATCATAAATGTTAGCTCAAAAACAAACATGATGCATGAAGACTTTCACATGATTCTTGATGCTTGAACAATTCTCTAGAAAACTTGATAATCATCTCTTGAATACTCTTGAAAGCTCTTGTGAACTCCAATCCATTATAATGCATGAATAATTGAAGGCTTATGATGGTCTCTTGAATACTTAGGATGTTAGATGAAAAATGAGTGAAACAACCTTGTATTTATACATGTTTATGCCAAATTTCCCAAGAATTTGAATTATATTTGATTTAGGGCCACATGGGACTCATACACCAGAGGTGGCGTATGAGTCCCATTAGGCATTAATTATGGTACTATTTTCAAAAATTCTTAGAAAGTTGTAAAATCTAGATCGGGACCCAAAACTCTAGGTAGGATTCATACACCCAAGGTGGTGTATGAGTCCTAGATCAATAAATATGGGCCACACAACCTAAAAACACCTAAATTAGGATTGGATGTTGGCTCATGTAGGGATTATCCTTAAAAAGAGGCATTAATTAAGGCTTGTGAATTCTAAACAAGGCCACGTAAAGTATAAAGAAGCCCAATTATTTAACAAAACCCTATAAAAGTGTGAAAATGTGTTACAACACTTTACAACACTCTCAATAAGGTATGAATAAAATTATTTAGTTCAAAAGGGCCCAAGATCTAATGTGAGTCTATTAAACACATTACAACACTAAGTCAAGGCATCATTAAGCTTAGTATTATAAGGAAGACCCAAACAAGTGTGAAAATTTTATCAAAGACATTTTTTTGACAAATGCTATAGGTACAAATCAAGAAACAAAGAGTGATAAGGAAAAGGTTATTGGCGTAGAGGAAAATATTCCTCCTAATACAAATTTTCTAGTATTCAAAGAGGTCATAGAACATATGGAAATAGATGATCATACATAATAAAAAAATCCATTATTTGATGTTACAGAGAATGTGGTGTTCTCACCACCATTGTTAAATGAAACACATGCTTCCCTAGAGACTTTTTTCCTTTGAAAGATACTGACAAGCCCACCAATAATGATGAAAGATAAAGTGCATAGAAAGAAAATGAAAAGAATGAAGATGCAAATAAGGATATTGAAGAAGACCAAAATGAGAATGAAGAAGAAGAACAAGGAGAAAAAGGAAAGGACAATACGAAAGATGATGATGACAATGAAGATAAAGACAAGGAAAATGAAAATGCCTCTGGTGAAGAGAAGAAAGAAGAAAATGAAGAAGATGCATAAATGAACATGGAATTATCCAAGCCCTCTAGAGAAACTTCCTCTGATAATCCTCTCAAGGTTCTTTTATCTAGAAAAATAAGGTTCCAACTTGCAATCCCTCCTAATTTATTGTAGCTCCCAATGTATAAAGGAAGTGTGGATCTAGAGAATATCTTAGCAATTCATAATTTTGAGCTTGGAGATGTCTTTCATGCTTCGAAAAGAAAAGAGATAATTGACTCATCAGAAAGGAACATAATTAATAATTGAATATATAAAGATATTGAGGGATGCTACTCCCTGTACTTCAATTGTAAGTATCTAAATTTTATTGAAAATCTTAAGTTTTTGGTTGATTCTCTTAAGGAGTACACATATACTCTGGAAGAATAAACTAAAAAGAAGTTGAAACTAGGGTTGCTAAGAAGAGGGTAGTGGAGTTGCAAGAGAGATGTGCATAAACACATAATAAAGTAGATCAATGCCTAAAGGAAGTTCAAGAATGTGAGCATTAGGCAAATACTTTTTTTTTGTACTGCATGAGGTTGTTGGATGCCACTCAAGGAATTACAAATGTAATGGACTCAATTGAGTCACAAATATCTAATTCTTCCAACACCTTTGATCTGACTAAGGGGGTATGTGTAGGACATGATGGGCCAAAAAGTGGAAATATGATGGGTATGTGGCTGAAAACTATTTTTTTACCCAAAATTGATGAAATGAAAAGGGTTCTTAAAGGAGATTCTCAGCTTTCCACCAATATAAATTATGCTTTAGCTTGAATTTAACAAGTAATTATTATTCATTTTTTATTCAAATTACGACTAAAGTCTTTATTGATAGGCTGATTGAAAAACATCTATAACTTTCAAATGGTATCGCATTTTTTGAATGCAAAACATGCGTCACATTCTATGCTTTGCTTACTATAGGATTAAAAAAATAAAAAATGAATTTCATGAAGTTTTGACCAATTTAAGGTGGTTAGACATACGAGTTTTTATATTTTTTAAAAATTTGTAATAAAAAATCTATAATTAATTATTTACTTGGAAAAAAATTACAAAAATATATGCATCACATCAGGGCATGAGTCCTCTACTTATATCTAAAATATTATAAAAAAATATTTTTATTTTATTGTGGTTAGGGTGGTTAGACAGACACCTACTTCTTATTTTTTCCTTGAAATTTAAGTACCAATGCATTGAAATTTCAAATTTTCACCAAATAGATTTTTTTTTTTAAACAAACCTAGTAGTTTAGAAACTACATTCAATTTTATATGGATTCTATTCTTACATATTTTTGAAATAATAAAGATAACTTATTCAAATTTTTATGTCAAGTTTTGTAGCTCTAATTTTAAAAAAAAAAATTCCACTTAAGGGCCTATTTTTTCCATGATGATCCTGTACATACCCAAGGATGGAGATCATTCCACTTGGAATGCTATCATAGATCTGTAAAAAAAAAAATTCACATTAAAAAGGAAGAAATAAGACATCATAAGGTGGTTTGGACATTTTGGGTACTTGGTGAAGACTAAGCATGTACCAATGCCAAATTCCCTAGTTGATGTAGAGAAGCTTACTAAGATATATCAAAATCCTAGTACTGTAGAAGAGGCAGAGCATAGTAGAACTAGAATCAAAGTATAGAACACTTGCAACAACCAAGAAAAATTGGAATGAAGGGAAGTCTTCTTGGAAAACAATTCTCAAGGAGCTTGAAGGTGCCTGGAAAATACTAGTGTTCTTATGTCATGTGAACTCAAACCCATTGAACCCAATGGTGAGATCAAATTTGCACTGAAAAGATTCAATTTGAATCTACAATAAAGACCTACATAGAGGAATCCCCCCAAAATCTGGTATTTCTATCAAGATTTTTTATTCTCTAGATCATCATATGATGCAAGAGAAGAGCATACTCAACTTTTCAATATTTACCAAGATCTCTCAGAAAATGGATATCCAATGGCTCCCAACCTACTTTGATAGGATGTTGAATTGGCTATGGAGATAGCCTACCAAGTTCTACAGGCCAAATGGAAAGCACAAGAGATAATATTTGAATATGACAAGAATAAACTGTATTCTTATCGATTATGATTCAATGTTCTATGTTCAATGTAGTAGAGACTCATTGGTTATATAACCAAGGTTAGATACAAGATGTCAGAGGATTATAACAAGTTTCTTAATCATATGACATGAGACAAGTTATCACAACTACCTAGGTTACATGTGTTACAACTCTAAAGATAAGATAACAAGTAATGGCAAATAACACCTTGTAGAAATATTCCTAGGTCCTCAATAAACATAACATGTAAATAAGTCACCTAGTAATGTATTATTTAGGTATAAGACTTTATTTACACCAACAATTATAATGTAAAAATCAATGTTATTTATGTTACACATAGGGGATCTAGGGATTTGTTCATTATATGGGTTAGTCATTATTTGAGTCACTAAATATATTTTATTTCACATTGATATAAATATTTAATTCAAGTTTGCACATTGTGAAAATATTTAATATTAGGAAAGACTAGTAACAAAAAACAAATGAGTGGGAAATGGTGTTGTAATGTCACTTGATGGTTTTTTTCAAGCTTATTTCTATAAAAGAAAGCACATGAGTAGTTGTTGAGGTTGACTATCATAACCTTTGGCTTATTGGCTAAGGTTGAAGGTTACATATGTGAGGAGAGGGATCATGGATTGATATGTGTGGTTACATGATTCTTATTTTCTTGTTCACATGAAGTATATGTAGAGAGCTTGATGATTAAGAGGTATTCATGGAGAATTTTTGCAAGTGTATTGCAATCTTTTCTCATGAAATAATACATTGATTGTGGATACTTTTGGATGCTATCTTTTTCCCTCATGATCTTTTTCTCAAGATACATATCACTTCATCTTGATGACATTTTTTTATATTATTTTACATTATATATTTTAAATACTTGTTTACATAATTTTACTTCTTGGCCTTATGCGGGAATAGTTCATCTTGACTATAAATTTCCTTTTATTTGGTATTAGAATTTGTCTATTAGATTGTGGAAAAAGATATACTCACTATTGTTAACCATTGGAAAGAGAATATTTTTGTGCATATTTGAATCTATGGATTTGTATGAAAATAATGAAGGATTTTTTAAGGTTAAATGTGTGTTCATAGACTTGAGTTGTTATAGATATCGGGTTTGATGGAGGTTTTGTAGGAGTTAATGGTGACTCTCAACATTCCCAAGAACATTTTCTCTAGACCAAAATATCTTTCATCAGAGGGAAAATGACAAGAATAGCTTGCTATGATTATAGATTCAAGATTAAAATATTTAATATATAATGTACATATGATGCCTTGTTTATAAAGAAAAGTTTGTGAGATAGGATTAGACAAGATCTTGACATGTGTCTTCATCTTGTAAATTAAGAAAACATCCTCAACAATATTAAATGACTTAGGACACAAGAATTAAATAAAAGCCAAATAGATAAGATATGATAAGATATAATTTATACAACTAATAATTCTAGAAAAGCACCTAGGACCTAAGTAAAATTAACATGTAAATATGACACACTATTTAGCTAGTTAGGTTAAATACCTATTTACACAAACACCCCCCTTAAGTGCAACATAGGGAGAGTATTATTATATAAACTATACAAAGATGAAAATAAATATTATAGGTTCCAACTACTAGGCCATGTTAAGTACCCATGTGTTAAACATGCGCAGGACAACTAAGAGGGGAGGGTGAATCAACTATCACAGAATTCAAACTTAAAACTTAAATACTTATTAATTACACAACCACACTATTATGTTATTAAGAGAATGAAACAAAAATAACATAAAGTAAATCAACACAATGACCACCATATTTTTATGTGGAAAACCCAATGAGGGAAAAACCATGGTGAGGGTTAACTCACAATATAAAGATTATAAAACAGAGGCTAACTACCAAGGGCTCACTACCTAGAAGAGGACTCACTGTCTAAGAGCCAAGGCTCACTACCTACAAAAAGGACTCATTGTCCATAGAAAGGACTCACTATCCAATAGGGAGGCTCACTTCCTATAGATACAAAAGAGAACAAAAAGACCCACCACAATAGTTAACACATTCACAAGATTGCAGAAATCTTTATCTCATTTCCTTCAACGCAATGAAGAACTTCTATCACAACTCACTCTCACACAATTTTTTTCTCTTATGATTTGTGGCTTTCTTTCATCACTTTGCATCACATTTTCATACAATTCTTCATAACTTGACTTGCTTTTATACCATCCTCATCCTTAGAAACTTTCTCCAAGGTCAGCCACAATTACCTCATTTCATAAATTCAAATTAGGTCAGCAACTCATGATTCCTGCAGTAGAAAGGAATAAGAGTAGACCAACAAAAAAAAATTCAAGATAAAAAACAATATCTTGAAACAACCACATGCTTCCATAATTAAATGTTAGTATTCACATGAAGTGTAAACACCAGGTCGGCCAAAGCTAATGAAAACACAAATGAACATTGATGTACACACTTCCCAACAAGAAGATGACACATAGACACCATGACATGCCTCCTTATGCACAATAATACATCTCAAAATCTTCCAGATACATTTGCAAGAAAACAACAAACTTCAATCACTAAATACCTGCCACGAATCCATTTGGATTGTATAAGCTCAGACTGAAATATTGAAACATGACTTCCAGATCAGCAATCTTCAAACCTCTTTTCCAAATCATAGAGAAGACCTTCATAGGACATATTCAAGATTCATAATATCTTATATGAAATAGAGGACTGCAGAGCAACAATATTTCTCCCAGTCCATAGAAGACCAACTTTGCTAGAACATTTCACATATTGGTGAATGTAACTTTCACGTGCCATCAAACCAGAAGCTAGAACTCAAGAGATATCCCCACTAAATCATCATTATCAAACCTTCAGTTCTACACAAGCATAGGATCAGCATAGAAGAAATGTGAAGCCCATACTGAAGCACATTCTAAAAAATTTCATCATTCTGACTTCTCTTCTTTATTAATTTTCTAAAAGGCACTTGGAAACTTATCAAACCAACACATTTTCAACACAATAAAGATAGCTCCATGTACTCAAAACATCCTAGTAGCATCTTAGCTATACATGTACAATCTACAACATACTGAACTGTGTTGACATTAATGACAACACCACCAAAACTTGCTCATACCTGCAACAATCTCCCCCTTTGTCATTGATGGCAACACATGATGTGAAAAATCATCAAAGAAAAAAAAAACACAATATCCTAGGAGAAAACCTTCTCTTCCTCTGCAATTGTTTTTGACATGATTTTCTCTCCACCTTTCACATCAATGGAAAATATCAACAACATTGATTACTCCCCCTTAGGAGTTCACTCATATTGCAAGAATGAAAACCTTTTCTACTCCCCCTATGGAGTAGACCCATTTATTAGTCTAGATAAATGAAGAATATATTAATTCACTTGACTGATGCACGTTCATGTGTACCTAGATAGGAGGGCCAGTGACACCCAACATCTCCCTAAGATGCTTAAAAGTATAATTTGGAAGAGCCTTGGTAAATATGTCTATAATTTGTTCCTTTGTTGTCACATACTCCAACTTGACTTCATTTTCCAACACTTTTTCTCTCAGAAAATGATACTTGATAGATATGTTTTTTTTTTCTTGAGTACATAATTGGGTTCTTTGAAATGTTTATTACACTTGTGTTGTCATAAAAAATAGAAATAGGCTCATCACATACCACACCAATGTCTTTCAGTGTTTTCTTCATCCATAAAACTTGTGTGTAGTACGATGTCGCAATATATTTTGCCTCTATAGTAGATAAAGAAACCGAGTCTTGATTTTTACTCAACCTTGAATCTAATCTTCCACCAAGAAAGAAAGCACCACAACTGGTACTCTTCCAATCATTTACACATCCAACCCAATCAACATCGGTATAGGAACTCAGGGTAAAATCATCACTCTTTGGGTACCATAATCCATAATTTGGTGTACCTTTAAGATATCTAAATATCCTCTTTACAGTAGTAACATGTGCTTCTCTGGGATCTGCTTGGAATCTGACAACTAAAAATACTACATGCATAATATCTAGTCTAGTAGCAGTAAGGTACAATATTCTGCCAATCATAAATCTATATTTTCTTAGATCAGTCTTAGTAGATTCATCATCTTTACTCAATTTACATCCAGTTACCATAGGAGTACAAACCGGTTTGGAATCATCCATCCCAAAATTATTTAATAGTTCTTTTACATACTCCTTTATTAGTTTGATTCACTTGTAGACCAAAAAATAAATTCAATTCACCAATCATAGACATCTCAAATTATTTTTGAATCTCTTCAGCAAACTTTTTACACATGTCTTCATTTCCACCAAAAGTGATATCATCAACACAAACAACCACTATCAACATTTTGTTACCTTGCACTTTGAAGAAAATATTGTTGTTAGTAGAACCTTTGTTGAATCCATGCTTTGTCAGGTATCTATCCACTCTTGCATACCAAGCTCTAAGAGCTTGCTTCAATCCATACAATGCCTTCTTTAACTTACAAACCATGTCCGGTTTTTCAGATAACTAAAACCCTTCAGGTTGCTCCATATACACTTCTTCCTCCAGTTCACCATTCAAAAATGTTGACTTAACATCCATCTGATACACTTTGAAGTCCTTTTGAGTAGAAAATGCCAAAAACATCCTAATAGCTTCCATTTTGGCCACAGGGGAAAATGTCTCTTCAAAATCTATACCTTCAACTTGTGAATATCCTTTGCAGACAAGTTTTTCCTTATTCCTTACAACTTCTCCACTTTCATTTAGCTTATTCTAGAACACCCATTTCAAGCCAATCACATTTTCATTCATAGGTCTAGGGACTACTTCACATGTTTGATTCTTTTCTATTTGTTGTAACTCTTCCTTCATAGCTCTCATCCAACACCCATCTTCACATGATTCTCTTATAGATTTGGGCTCAATTTTAGATAATAGACAAAAATTTACCTCAGCTACAACTCTACTTCTTGTCTTCACACCTTCACTTTTATCTCCGATTATCTAATCTTTTGAATTATTTTTCCGTACATGCATAGGAGTCCTAACAGTAGGATTCGATTCATTTTCTTCTTCTTATTATTCTTCCACTTTTTCTTCTTTCTCTTCTCCTTCATTCTCCTTGCTTTCTTTAGGTACATGTCCACAGATAGGATCATCAGGTTCAACTTCCCTTATCTCAATAGGTCTGTGTATGTCTTTGTCAACTTTCACATTAGCACTTTCAATAATCTTTCTTAATCATTTGTTAAATAACTTTTATGCTTTTCTAGTAGTAGAGTATCTGAGAAACATTCCTTCATCACATCTAGCATCAAAATTTCCAAGATTTTCATCATCTCTTTTAATATAGCATCTACTTCCAAATACCTTGAAATACTTCATAGTAGGAGTCTTACCAGTCCATAACTCAAAAGGAGTCTTTATGTTGTTGTATTTGATCTAAACTCTATTAATATCATAGACAACAATACGTATCACTTCTCTCTAGTACACATTGAGTACATTTGATTCTTTCATCATGGTTCTAGTAGCTTTCTGTACTGCTTGATTTTTCCTTTCAACTACTCCATTCTATTGAGGGGTTCTCGGGGTAGAAAATTGTCTTCTTATGCCATGTTGTTCACATAATGAATTTAATTCACCAAAAGTGAATTCTCCACCTCTATTAGATCTCAAACACTTGATTTTCAAATTTAGTTAATTTTCCACTCTTACTTTGAATACCTTAAACCTGTCCAAAGCTTGAGTCTTTCTATCAGAAAAATAACCCATTTCATTAGCGTATAATCATCAATAAGTAGCATGAAATACCTATCACCATTCAGGCTTCCAGTCCTACTTGGACCACAAAGATCAGTATGGATTAACTCCAACATTCTAGTAGTAGAGTACTATTTTCCCTTAAAGCTACATCTAGTCTATTTTCCCAATTGACAACTTCTACAAATAGCATTACCAATTCTTGTGATTCTAGGCATCCCTTCAACAATCTCCTTTGCACTAATCTTGACAAGGTTATCAAAATTTACATTTCCCATTCTCTATTGCCATAACCAACTTTCACTGATTTGAGATACAAGGCAATAGCCATCAACTCCCTTCAGTTGATAGATGTTTCCATGAGTTCTTCTAGCAGCAATCATGTCTCCATTTCCAGATCCTTTTATGATTTCATAGGTATTGTTCTAAAACACAAGTTTAAAGCCATTGCTACACATTTGACTAACACTCAAAAGGTTATGCCTTGAACCCTTCACATAATATACATCATTATTACTATGTACTCCATCAAAACTAATTGAACCTTTCCTACATATCTTAGCTCCTAAATCATCACCAAACATAACTAAACCACCATCATATTTCTCAATCTTAGTGAACTTACTCTTATCTCTGGTCATGTAATTAGAACATCCACTATCAATTACTGAGTAGTCTTCAACTTGTCTTGCATGAAAAGTTGTAACCAAAGTACCTTCCATCATGTTTCTCTTATTCTCCAGAGCCTTCTTGCTTACACATATTCTAGGGTTAGTGGATATAGATTTACTTTCTAAAGCTAAGAATAAGCATTCACTATCATCAACCTCATTTTTAGATTCATCATCGTAAATTCCTGCTTCTTCTTTAACATGGTACAAATTCTTATATTTCTTATCCTTCCTTACCTTATCCTTATAATATTTGTTCTTCTTATGCATAGCTCTATTCAGACATTTTGAAGCATAATGAGCAATATTACCATAACTAAAACATTTAAAGGGAAACATACCTTTATACTTTATGGTGCCTTTCTTCAACTTCCTGGTGAAGTTTGCTTCCAACTTATCAACACCATCACTATCTAGTTCATCCTCAATCTTCATTTCCTTAAATGTCATTTATATCTTTTCTTCCATCTTGTCTTCTTTCTGGAACTTTCTCAACTCAAATGCTTGTAAGGTTCCGAACAACTATTCCAATGTGTACTTCTTAGGATCATACACTTCTTCAATGACTAAGATCTTATCATTGTAGCAATTTAGTAGGGTGATTATGTTCTTTTCAATTATATCTTCATTTGATACTTTTCCTTCTTGATTTCTAACTTCATTTACAGTTAGTTCAACCCTCTAAAAGAAACTTGTAAATTCTTCACCTTCTTCCATTTTTAGATTTAGAAATCTACGCTTTGTCACCAGCTTCTTTGTCAATTTAACTCTTTCATTTCCTTCATACATGTCTTCCAACTTCTTCCAGACCTCATATGCAGTTTCCAAAGAAAGAACATTAGCTCTCTCATTTTTAGATAACCCTCTACAAATAGCGTACTTCACCTTCTCATTTTCTCCATAAGTAGAGATCTCCTCTACAGTAGTAAGACCACTAGAAAGGTATGTATACTTTGTCTCAATAGCCTTCCAGGTCTTAAAACCAAGAGAGATAATATATCCTTTCATTTGTCCCTTCCAATCATTATAGTTAGTTCCATCGAACATAGGGATCACCAACTTATGCACCATTGGATCTTCCTTAAGCAGTTAAGCTCTATACCAAGGAACCAAAGCTCTGATACCAATTGTTAAATAGGCATAGGACAATTGAGGGGGGGTGAATCAGGTTTTTCAAATTTCAAACTTAAAACTTCAATACTTATTAATTCCACAACCACACTATTATGTTATTAAGTAAGAGCATGAAACACAAATAATAGAAAGTAAATCAACACAATGAACACCATATTTTTACGTATAAAACACAATGAGGGAAAAAGAATGGTGAGGGTTAACTCACAATATTGAGATTATAAAACAAAGGCTCATTGCCAAGGGCTCACTACCCAGAAGAGGACTCACTGTCCAAGAACAAAGGCTCACTACCTACAAAAGGGACTCACTATCCACAGAAAGGACTCACTATCCAATAGGGAGGCTCACTACCTATTGATACAAAAGAGAACAAAAATATCCACCACAGTAGTTAACACATTCGTAGGATTGCAATTTTTTTTATCTCACTACCTTCAACACAATGAAGAACTACTATCACAACTCACTCACACACACACTTCTACTCTTATGATTTTTGGCTTACTTTCATCACTTTTCATCACATTGTCATACAATTCTTCACAACTCAACTTTCTTTTATACCATCCTCATCCTTAGAAACTTTCTCCAAGGTCAGCCACAATTACCACATTTCATAAATTCAAATTAGGTCAGCAACTCAAGATTCCTATGGTGGAAAGGAATAAGAGTGGACCAATAAAATATTTTTTCAAGATCAAAAATAATATCTTGAAACAACAACATGCTTCCTTAATTAAATTTTGTTCTTTGAATGAAGTGTACACACCAAGTCAGCCAAAGCTAATGAAAACACAAATGAACATTGGTGTACATGCTTCCCAATAAGAATATGACACATAGACACCACAAAATGCTTCCTTATGCATGATAATACATCTCAGAATCTTCCAAATACATCCACAAGAAAACAACAAACTTCAATCACTAAATACCTTTCACCAATCCATCCAGACTATATAAACTCACATTGAAATACTCAAACATGACTTTTGGATCACCAATCTTCAAACCTCTTTGCCAAAGCATAGAAAACACCTTCATAAGACATATTCCAGATCTGTAAGATCTTATATGAAATAGAGGAGGATTGTAGAGCAGTAATATTTCTCCTAGTCCACAAAAGGCCAACTCTGCCAAAATAGTTCACATACCGGTGAACATAACTTTCACTTACCATGAAACGAGAAGCTAGAACTCATGAGATATCACCACTAAATCACCATTATCAAACCTTTAGATTTGCACCATAGCACATTTTGAACACTTTCATCATTCTGACTTCTCTTCTTTATTAATTTTCTCAAAACCACTTGGAAACTTATCAAACCAACACATCTGCAACACTATAAAGATAGCTCCATGTAATCACAACATCTCAGCAACAACTCAGCTATACATGTACAATATGCAACATACTGAACTATGTTGACATCAATGACAACATTAATGACAGCACCACCAAAAATTTCTCATACCTGCAACACCATGTACAATGTAATCTATTAGAAATGAAGCAAAGGAGAAGACCCATTGGAACAAAAATCCTCTCCAAAAGGGAGAAAAGTGAAAATAAAGATGGTGTATGGAGGACTCAATGATACCCCCAAGGAATAAATTCGTCATGTATATACAATCAATGACCCCCCATAAGAGGTAAAAAGAGAGAAAAGATATCCCTCCATAATGTATAATATCCTACAAAAATGATGTATGCTTAAAGAAAAAACATAATCCAATGCCTAAAAATAATGTGTGTCCCCTTAGAAAGAAGATAGAAAAGTACAAATACAATAATGATTCTCATTGCAAATAGGAATTGGTTAGAATATGAACCTATATGTATGAATATTGTGTATCTAAAATATACTCATGTTACCAAGTTCTTGGTAGATAAATATGATGCACAATTCAAACATGTGCATGGCTAGTCACAATAGAAGTTGACAAACCAAGAAAAAATGGAAATTCATATTGAACTTTAAATCCAAAGGAAAATATGAAGTGACAATATTTGTTCCAATAATGTCATCAAATATGAGAGATGAACCCTCAGATTGGTCCTCCAAATTTGAAATATCAGAAGTCCACAAAAGAAGATGTAATGGTTGATAAATAGGAATCCTAATTAGGAAGATAATTATATACTTGTTGCAATGAATCACTATAGTTTCTCAATGGATCACCAATAGAAAATATTTTTTTATCTCAATTAGAAAAGGAGTTGTATGAGAAGTCTCTAGATCATCAAGATGCTCAAATTCTACATCATATTCAAACTCCTCTAAGCTACCATCATCAAAGGGTAGATTATCAACATCATCAAATGGACTTAGTAAATCTAATGTAAGATCATTTGGGAATGGATGATTATATAGATCTTCAAAAATACCTAAAATATTGGTCCAAACTATAGGTGGGCATGAGATTCCTAAAATTTGATTATAGGTCTCTTTGAAGATGCTTGCATTGAAACTAGAACCATTCAATCCTATAATATGATTATCCTTATTACCTCAAATTTATTTCATCTATGTTGTCATTATCTTAGGAAAGAGTCCATAAGGATGAGGCCAAATATTGAGGAACTTGCAATGTGTTAGGATTCCTTTTTCCTAAGAATCATGATTATTCTTAGTCAGAATGATTATAGAAAGATGAGTTGCATAACCCATGATTACAACATTGATACACTTCTCAAGTGAGAAAATAAAAGGTCAATACATGAAATTAGGCTAAAATGAAGTATAATGATAAAAATCACCCTCCCAACTACCAAAAATTCAAAGTAATTTGTACGATACCCATGAGGAAAGAAGTAAATCAATAATATACCTTGGATAAAAATAAGAAAAAGTTCGTGGATGGTTGGATAAAACTCCTCAATACCTTTTCAATGTTGTAAGAATCATGGAAAAAAAAAAGAAAAAAAATTATGAGCTCAAGATCCAAAAATAAGATTTGAATTCAATCATCAATTAATTATACCTACAACATAATCTAGTAAAAATACCTACACCACTAGGAAGTACTTAGAGCCAACCTTTTGTGGCTATCTTATTTGAATTTTTTTTATATTCTCACAAAAACTTATGCTCTATGGAGAAAAACCACCTAGTTCAGGCTCTTAGGAAAAAATATAAGCCCCTTGGGGGTTGGAGAAAAGTCACCCCACATGACTATAGGTGATATTGGTGGAAAAAGGACTATCTGCTAAGGTAGAAATATTGTTCAAGCAATAATTGAAGGATATCTAGGCCACCTATTGGTATTTTCAATCTTTAAAGCTCCCTCTAGCTAGTGATAGGTTGGAGATATGGCCATTAAAAGCCTTTCAAAAATTTAAACAATGATCATTAACCACTTTTTCTAGTGACACAAAGTGATGTTAGATGATTCCAATAGACATAGTATGATGTGACTAAAGCAATAATGATTACATAGACAGGTACATGTATTGCAAGTATCAGCAAGTTTGGTTGTGTTGTCATTGATGTTGTCATTGTTATCAACATAGTATAGTAATTTGTAAGTTGTGCATGTATAGTTTAGACACTGATGAGATGTTGTAAATACATGGAGCTATCTTTAAGGTGTTGTAGGTGTGTTGATATGATAAGTTGCTAAGTGTTGTAGTGAAGAAAAAGTTGTGTATATTCAAAATGTGCTCTAATCTATGCTCCAAATTTATTCTATGTTGATCCCATGCTTGTGTGGATATGGGGTGTTGATTATGGGAGTATTTTGATTACATTTCCTAGTTTGTAGCTTCTATTTTGATGGAGAGTGACATATGTGTTCACCGGTTTATGAAGTGGTTTGACAAAGTTGTTTGTCTATGGACTAGGAGAAATGTTTTTGCTCCACAGTCCTTTGTTGGTTGATTTCAAGTCTTACAGATCTATAATATTTCTTGTAATAGTGTTCTCTGTATTCTGGCAAAGGTGTTCATAGTTTGGTGATCTGAAAGTTGAGTTTCAATAGTTTTTTGTGTGTTTGTATAGTCTAGATGGACTGGTGAGAAGTGTTCTAGGTTTGAAGGTTCTTGGAGTTGATGCAAATGAGTCTAAAGGAATTTGAGATGTGTTACTGTGATTGGTGAAGTGTGTCAAGTGGTCTGCATGTTATCTTCTCATTGCGGAAGCATGTACTTCAAATACCATTTATGTTTTCATTAGGTTTGGATGACCTAGTGTTTACACTTCATATGAAGGATTAAGTATTAAGGAAGCATGTGATTGACCCAAGAAATTGTTTTGGGTCTTGGTTAAGTGTTGGTTTGGTCTGCTCTCATTCCTTTAAATTGTGGGAATGTTGAGTTTCCGAACTAATGTAAATTTATGAAATAAAGCATGTGTAGCCAACCTTGGAGAAATTTTCTAAGGTTGAAGATGGTATAAATACAAGTCAAGATGTTACGAATTAATCAACCAAGTAAGACAAAAGTTTGAGAAAAAAAGTTCTACAAAATTGAATTGAGGTAGCAGTACATTAATGTGTTAGATTCTTGAAAGTAGTGAGTTGATGATATCTACAATCCTTTTGATCAGGCTTTTGATGTGTGTAACTTGTAGTGGTGGATATTTTTGTAATCTTTTCTATCTATAGCGAATGAGCTCCTTCTAGATAGTGATTCCTATCTGTAGGTAGTGAGCCTTGTATTCGGGTAGTGAGCCCTTTGGAAGTGAGCCTCTTTGTAATTGGTTTTGTTATTACTTTATATTGTGAACTAATCCTCATTGTGGTTTTTCCCTTATTGGGTTTTCCACATAAATCTAGTGTCTCTTGTGTTGATTTTTCTTTCTGTTATTTTCATTTCATGTTCATACTTAATAATGAAATAAAGTGGTTGTGAAGTTGATAAGTGTTTGAAGTTTTGTATTTGAATTTGTTGAAAATTGATTAACCCCCCCTCTCAGTTGTCTTTCACCCTTCAAAAATTGGTATCAGAGCTTTGGTTCCTTGGTGAAGAGCTTAACCACTTGAGGTAGATCCGATGGCACACAAATTGGTGATCCCTATGTTTGATTGATCTAACTATAGTGACTAGAAAGTGTAGATGAGAGGTTACACAATCTCTCTTGGTTACAAGACCTGGAAGGTTGTTGAGATGAATTATGTTGCACTGCAAGTGGTCCTACTTCTACAGATGATATTTTTCCTAAGAGGAGAATGAGAAAGTGAGGTATGCAATCTACAGTGCCTTATCTAAGACTGAGCGAACAAAATTTATTTCTTTGGGAACTGCTTATGAAGTTTGGAAGAAGTTGGAACATATCTATGAAGGAAATGATAGAGTGAAATTGTCAAAGAAGCTAACAATAAAGTGCAAATATGAGAATTTAAAAATGGAAGAAGGTGAAGATATTGCAATCTATTTCCAGAGGGTTGATATTGTAATGAATGAAGTGAAGAATCAAGGTGGTACTTTAATTGATGAAGATGTGATGGAGAAGATTTTGATGACTCTACCAAAGAGTTATAGTGATAAGGTTTTAGCTATTTAAGAAGGTATGATTCTAATAAGTTTACTAAAGAACAACTATATGACACCCTAATTTCATTTGAGATGAGAAATTTTGAAAAGAAAGAGGAGAAGACTAAATAAGCTTTTAAACTACAAAGATAGAGGTTGATCCAGATGGTGATAATTCATATGAGTTAGAAGAAAATTTTACAAGGAAGTTGAAGAAAGGTAATGGTAAGTACAAAGGTATGTTTCCCTTTAAATATTTTAGTTGTGGAAATACTGGTCACTATGTTTGAAGATGTGTACAAAGAGTTTTACATAAGAAGAACAAAGATAATAATAATAAAGACAAAAAGGATAAGAAGTAGAAGAAGTTGTATTATGTTATAGAAGATGCTAGAATTTCTGATGATGAATTAGAATTTGGGGATAATGATGATGAATGCATATTCTTGTTTTTAGAGAATAAATCTATGTCTGCAAACTCTAGAAGATGTGCAAGGGAAAGTGGTTTGGAGAGCAAGAAGGATGAGATTGAAGGTACTCTGGTTACTGCATTTCATGCTAGATAAGATGAATACTATTGGGTGATTGATAGTGGCTACTCTAATCACATGACCAGAGATAAAAGTAAGTTCACTAAGTTTGAAAAATATGATGGTGGTTTAGTTATGTTTGGAGATGATTCTAGAGCAAAGATTGTTGGGAAATGAACAATTAGATTTGATGGAAAAAACAATACTGATGATTTTTATTATGTTAAGGGCTTAAGGAATAATCTTTTGAGTGTAGGGAAAATGTATAGCAAAGGATTTAAGCTTGTGTTTTAGGATAACACCTATGAGATCAGGAAAGGGTCTGAAACCATGGTTGTAGTAGGAAGAATAACAAATAGAAATATTTATCAACTTAAGGGTGTTGATGGTCAGCTCCTTGTATCTCAAGTTAATGAAAGTTAGCTATGGAACCAGAGGATGGGACATGTAAACATTGATAATTTGATTAGGATCAATTCAAGAGAGGTTGTCTGAGATTTTCCTAAGATCACAAAGGCTAATACTGTGTGTAGGAGTTGTTAGTTTTGAAAGAAAAATAGATGAAATTCTAAAATAAAATATCAATTAGCTACTAGAATGTTGGAATTGGTTCATACTAACCTCTATGGCCCTACAAGAATAGGAATTCTAAATGGTGACAAGTATTTCATGGTCCTTATTGATGATTATTTAAGAATGACATGGGTTACATTTCTTAGAGAGAAGACCTAGGCTTTGGATAGATTTAAGGTGTTTAAGATAAGGGTAGAGAATGAAGTAAACCTAAGAATAAAATGTTTAAGGTTTGATAGACATGGAGAATTCACTTCAAGTGAGTTTAATGCATTCTATGAAGAGCATGACATAAAGAGAATTTTTTTTGCTACCAAAACTCCTTAGCAGAATGGAGTTGTTGAGAGAAAGAAAAAAACTGTTCAAGAAGTTGCAAGAAAAATGATAAAAGAAGCAAATGTACTTGATGTATACTAGAGAGAGGAAATCCACACTACTATTTATATTTTTAACAAAGTTCAAATAAGAGGTAACAATACTAATACTTCTTATGAGTTGTGGACTAGTAAGATTCCTAGTATGAAGTACTTTAAGGTGTTTGGAAGAAAATGATACACTAAAAGAGATGATGGGAACCTTGGAAATTTTGATGCAAGATGTGATGAAGGAATTTTCCTTGGGTATTCAACTAGTATCAAAGCTTATAGATGCTTTAATAAGAGATTGAGGAACATAGTTAAAAGTGCAAATGTGAAGGTTGATGAGGATATGCATAGACTAGTTGAGATAAATGAAGTTGAACCAGATGAGCCTATCTATGAACCAATACCATAAGAGAATAAGGAAGGAGAATACGAATAGATTTAAGAAGAGGGAGAAACTTCAGAATGCCCTCCTAAGACTCCCAAGTATGTAAAGAAGAATCATCCTAAAGAATAGATAATTGGAGATAAGAGTGAAGGTGTGATGAAAAGAAGAAAAGTGGTGGAAGGTGAGTTAAATCTATGTTTACTTTTAAAGATATAACCTAATATTGTGTGTGAAGTATGTAAATATGAGAGTTGGGTTAGAGCAGTGAAAGAAGAGTTGCAATAGATAGAGAAGAATCAAACATGGGAACTGGTTCCTAGATTGGTAAAGAAGACTATAATTGGTACTAAGTGGGTGCTAAAAAATAAGTTGAATGAGAATGGTAAAGTTGTGAGAAATAAAGCAATACTTGTATGCAAAGGATATTCACAAATTGAAGGCATATATTTTGAGGAGATATTTTCTCTAGTGGCAAGAATGGAAGAAATTCAGGTGTTCTTGGAATTTTTTTGCTTATAAAGACTTCAAGGTATATCAAATGGATGTCAAGTCTACTTTTCTGAATGAAGAATTGGAAGGAGTGTACATGGAACAATCAAATGCATTTTAGTTACCAGATAAACTGGATATGGTTTGTAAGTTGAAAAAGGCATTGTATGGATTGAAACAGGCTCCTATAGCATGGTAGGAAAGGTTGGATAGGTATCTAACATATAATTTTTTTAGAAAAGGCTCCATAGACAACAATCTTTATTTCAATATTGAAGGAAACAAAATGTTGATAGTAGTTGTGTATGTGGATGATATCATATTTGGAGGAAATGAAGGTATGTGTAAGAGGTTTGTAGAAGAGATGTAAAAAAAACTTAAATGTTTATGTCTGGTGAGTTGAATTTCTTTCTTGGACTACAAGTGAATCAAAATGATACTTGGGGATATTCATTTCACAATCTAAGTATGTCAAATATTTGTTGAAGAAGTTTGGAATGGATGACTACAAACTATTATGTACCCTTGTGGTGACGAGATTTAAGTTGAGTAAAGATGATGAATCTACTAAAGCTAATCAAAGCAAGTACAAATCTATGATTGGTTGACTATTGTATGTTATTGCTACAAGATCAGATATCATGCAATCAGTATGTTTAGTTCCCAGATTGCAAGAAAAACCAAAAGAAGCACATGTTATAGATGTGAAGAGGATATTCAAATATCTTAAGGGCACTCTAGATTATGGCTTGTGGCATCCTAAGGATATTGATTTCACTTTGAATGCTTACGTTGATGGAGATTGGGTTGGTTGTATAGATGAGTAAAAGAGAACAAGTGGTGGTGCTTTCTTTCTTGGAGGTAGATTAGTTTCATGGCTTAGCAATAAATAGGATTCCATTTCTTTATCAACTACAAACGCTGAGTATATTGTAGTAGCATCTTGTTGCACACATGTTTTTTGGATGAAGCAAACATTGAAGGATATAGGAGTGATATGTGATAAGCCTATACCTATCTTCTGTGATAATACAAGTGCTATAAACATTTCAAATAAGTCAGTAATGCATTCAAGGATGAAACATATATCCATTAGATATCATTTCTTGAGAGAAAAACTATTGGAGAATGAAGTTAGATTGGATTATGTTCCTATAAAGGATTAGATTGCAGAAATATTTACTAAGGATCTTCCAAAGGTACTTTTGAGTATCTTAGGGAGAATTTGGGGGTCATTGGCCCTCCTTATTTGAACTAGGTTCACATGAAGGTGCATTAGTCCAGTGGATCTACAAATTCTTCATTTTTCTAGACTAATGAATGGGTCTACTCTGCAGGGGGAGTAGAAATTTTCATTGTTGCAGTATGAGTTGTGTGGGTGCACTCCTAAGGGGGAGTGATTTAATTTCTAGTCTTTCCCATTGATGTCAAAGGGGGAGAGATTTTCATGTGAAAAATAGTAAAAGGGGAGAGAAAAAGAAGATAAAAGGAAGAGAGAATATTGAGAATGTGTATTGTTGTCTTTGATGTTTTTTCACATCATGTGTTTCAATCAATGACAAAGGGGGAGATTGTTGCAAGTATGAGAAAATTTGGTTGCATTTCCATTGATGTCAACATAGTACAAGATGTTCCAGGTTGTGCATATATAGTTGAGATTTTGATGAGATGTTGTGAGTACATGGAGCTATCTTTATGGTGTTGCAGATGTGCTAATATGATAAGTTGCTAAGTGTTGTAGTGAAGATAGAGTTGTTTATGTTCAGAATGTGATCCTCATTTCTTCTATGTTGATCCTATTCTTGTACAGATCTAAGGTGTTGATTATGGGCATATTTTTATGAAATTTCCTAGTTTCTAGCTTCTAGTTTGCTGGAGAGTGAAAGATGTGTTCACGGGTGTGTGAACTAGTTTGACAGAGTTGTTTGTCAATAGACTGGGAGAAATTTTGCTTCTCTGTAGTTCTTTGCTAGTTTTTTTTAGGCCTTGTGCATCTAGAATATGTCTTGTAATGTTGTTCTCTATATTCTAGAAAAGGTGTTCATAGTTTGGTGCTCCAAAAGTTGAGTTTCAATATTGTTGTGTGTGTTTGTACAATCCAGATGCACTGGTGAGAAGTGTTATAGTTTTGAAGGTTTTTTCAACTAATGTGGATGAGTGTAAAGGAATCTGAGATTTGTTACAATGATTGGTAAAGTGTGTCAATTGGTTGACATGTTATCTTCTCATTGCAAAAGTGTGTACTTCAAATTTCATTTGTGTTTTCATTAGGTTTGGCCGACTTGGTGTTTACACTTCATACAAAGGATTAAGTATTTATTAAGGAATCATGTAATTGATTTGAGATATTATTTTAGGTCTTGGTTAAGTGTTAGTTTGGTCTGCTCTCATTCCTTTCCACCATGGGAATGTTGAGTTTCCAACATAATTTGAATTTATGAAATAAGGCATGTGTAACAAACTTTGGAGAAAGTTTCTAGGGTTGAAGATGGTATAAAAAAAAGTTGAGATGTTATGAATCAATAAACCAAGTAATCCATAAGCTTGAGAAGCATATTTGTGTGAAAGTGAATTGAGGTAGTAGTATATTAATGTGTTAGATTCATAAAAGCAGTGAGTTGATGGTATCTACAATCCTTTTGATCAAGTTGTGGATGTGTGTAACTTGTAATGGTGGATCTTTCTATACTCTTTTATATATGTAAGCAATGAGCCTCCTTCTAGATAATGAGTCTTATTTGTATCTAATGAGTCTTGTATTCGGGCAGTGAGCCCTTTGGTAGTGAGCCTCTTTGTAATTGCTTTTGCAATTACTTTATATTGTGAGCTAATCCTCACCATGTTTTTTCCCTTATTGGGTTTTCCATGTAAATCTAGTGTCTCTTGTGTTGATTTTTCTTTTTGTTATTTCCATTTCATGTTCATACTTAATAATAGAATAAAGTGGTTGTGAAGTTGATAACTATTTGAAGTTTTGTGTTTGAATTTCATGACAATTGATTCACCCCCCCTCTCAGTTGTCTTGCACCCTTCAACAACAGGTGCTTATATAGACAACAATATTCACCAAAAGATGTTGATACCACAAGAAATTCCACTAACACCTGTAGATGATAGATTTGACACAAATGATAATATGAGAAAGTTGTAAGTATGGATCTATACTATACAAATTTCATATAGATGACAATGATAGGAAAGAAACCTTTGATTCCTCTGAGATAAAAGTATCCATTTTCAATGATTTGATATTCAATCTTTGGGTTTTCAGGTCTTTTGAATGTGATTTCATATCATATTTGCATCAAATTTCCCTAGAAAATTAGCTATGTCTTGGATCTAACAACTTTAACACTACTTGAAAGCCTTGTAGACTAGACAAAACATAATGAAATTTGAAAAAATGAAAGGAAAATTTGACTTTATTTGATGCATTGGATTCAAATGTGAGGTCCTTGAAACCTAAAATTACACTAAAAAAATATTCAAGACAAGATGAATTCCTCATATATTGGAAGGAATTTGCAAACCTAGAGGTTTGATACCATGTAGAAGTTAATGGTGACTCCCAACACCCCAAAGAATAATTGTTCAGCCAAAATATCTTCTACATGAGAGAAAATGGTATGAATAGCTTTCTATGATTATGGATGCAATATTGTAAGATTGAATATGTAATTTACATATTATTCCTTTCTTATAAAGGCAAGTTGTGAGAGAGGATAAGATAATATCTTGACATGTGTCTTAATACTATACAATGAGACAACTACCTCAACAATATTAAAAGACATAGGACACAAGAATTAAATAAAATCCAATTATATATGATAAGATCTTATCTAGATAACATCTAGAAAACCATTCATGACTTAAGTAAACATTAACATGTAAATATGGCCCACTAATGAGCTAGTTAGGAAAAATACATATTTACACAAATAGTTTGACAAGTGGGTTTTGGGGCTGAGATTTTATTGGATGCCTCTTAGAAAAAATTAAATATTACCATTGAGTCTAGAAGGAAAAAATAATAATTTTTATATAAAGCATGACTATATTTTATTACAATTTTTTTTTTTTGGTCATTTTTATGGCCATGAGAGAATCTTTAAAAAATATTTCATATAGAATTCATAAAATCACACAATTTCATATATTATAGACAATTAGAATCAATAAATAATATTATATGTCATGGTTATAGGTTGTGAACCAAAAGAAAAAGGTTAGGGGAAAAGTGAGGTTTACAATAATTACCCATTTTCGTAATTTCATTCAAAATGGAAGCTATAATATGCAAATGAAGAACAATAATAAAATCCAACGGATATAGTAAACAAAAGGAAGATCTAGAAAGTGGAAAATAATGTTTACCTTTCACCAAAAGTCACCTTTTAAAACTCATTAAGGACTCATTTTCCCTATGGAAAATGTGTCCTTGCTAGGGTCTTTGGAAAAAAAAATTGGTTGTCTTATGCTCGCTCTGCACTTCTAGATTCTTGGTGTTCATAGTGGTACAATTAGAAATAAATTTTGTAGAGTAGTTTCCATGATTTGAAAATATTTCTTACAACTTTGCAACTTTCTTCAATTTTTCTCTTTAAATGATCTTCAACCTAAAATTTGCAAGCACACATCAAAGAAAGAATAATATTGTTTGTTAGGTGAAAGGGGGTTTTCCTCGGTAAAACCCCATTTTGGAAATTAAACCTTGAAATGAAATGAAATATGAAAGAAGGAATGATGAATGAACAATAATATATAAAAAATCACCGAACTTTATTTGAAACCTTGGATAAAAAATCTACAAAATAGTATGAAGTGGCCTCAATGAATGTAGATCTTGATGATGAAACTTGATGTGAAATAATGCCTTTGATATACTTGATTAGATCTTGAACACTACATAGCTCTATTTTCTCAAACAACATGCATGATGTAATACATCCTTGATATGATAATGGAACCTTGATTGCTACAGTAATCTTCCATTATTTTCCCCTTGAATGCCTATAAAATGCAATTGAATTGCTCCTATAATTCTCTCTTGAATGCTCTTAAGATGACTTCAAATTTCTAGGTGAAACATAATGAAATAGCCTTGTATTTATACATATCTTATCATTAATTCTCAAAATTCAAATAAACACAAACTAACATTGAATTATGGATTTCAATTCATTAAAATACTATTGAAAACATATTTCAAAGGGGGGGTCCTAAGTCTAAGAGAGGACACATTCACCATAGGGTGAATGGGTCCTTGGCCACTTACTTAGGACACACATCATTCCATGTTAAACATTATGTAAAATTAGGGTCCTAGATCTAAGTTATGACCCATTCCCCCTATGGTGAATAAGTCCTAGGTCACCTACCTAGGACACACATCTTCCAAAGTTAAGTGTTGTGAAATGGAATTTATGAATGTCAAGTTTTATCCCTCAAAATTTACATTTAATCAAGGTTGGATTTGAATTAAAGGGGCCAATTAAGGAAAATTAACCTCAATCAATTAATAAAGCCCTAGATTAATGTGAAAGAATAAAGGCACACCTTACAACATCAAAATTAAGGCATAATTAAGTCCATTTAATTTAAAAGGGCCCTAAACATAATGTGAATATAAAAAAAATAATACAACACTAAATTAAGGAAAAATTAGATTCATTTTATTATTAATTATTCCTAAATTAAGTGTGAAAAAGGGATACTTTTGGCTACCATAAATCTTTCCCCCATTTTAGTGAGGGTATGACCCAATTTCAAACTCACACTAAAGTAGAAATTCAAGATACTTATGTATGCAACAATAACAAAGATAAACAATCATACAACATGATGAGGGTGCAGCCCGAGACTTAGAAAATAACCCACAAACAAGAGAATAATTTTATTATTCAGAAAATGGAGCTTCTTACATGCAGAGGATCTCAAATCCCCAAGTTCTACAACACATGCAAGTTACAGAAAGCTACAGAATAACCCTTTCGCAATATGCGAGCTTGTCCCCAAAAAGTTACCCAAAAATTAGAAACCCGCCCATAAATAGAGATCCTCATTAGTTTGGAGCCAAAACAAAATTCAAATTTGAGTTTAGGCAGTTTGGTGCCAAAAATTTACAACATGAAGTTCAAATTTCAAAAGAGCATTTGCAACTGTATCTTCTAGAAAGTGCGCCAACTTCACGGGGCCATAACTTTTGATCCAGGACTCCGATTTGCAAACCGTTCAAACCGTTGGAAAGGTCTCGAAGTCAAGAACGTGCTCAAAAATTTCTATGCTGATTTTGGCAAGTTTTGAGGCCATTCCAGGAACTCTAAGTGCCTCAAATCCAACTCAGAATATTTCAGGTGCAAATCTGGTAAACTAAAACTACAATATCTTTCAACCCAGGAATAGAAAATAAAAACCATAAATTGGGAATTTCATTATGATGAAAAGGGTATCCAAAAATGTAGAAACATCTAAAAATTGAGAAACTTGAAATTTAACTATTTTTTGGTGATGCAAGATTGCCCTTACACCACTGGATGCTCCTGCATCACAACATCAAATATTAGGAAGATCAAGCCTAGACTTTACAACACAATGTGGAACACAAGGTAGTGGAACTTTAGGCTATCAACTAGGCGAGTCTCCCAATAATGTGGGTTAGTGAGAAATTCATACTAGGTCTATAGTCTCTCACCATACAATGAGAAAGTCATGCCTCTATATCAAATTTCCATCATACTAACCATACCAAAACTATCCCTCTAATAACTTTAATAACGTACCATAAGGAAAGGCTCCACAAGTAAGAAAGGTGTGTTATTCTAGGTGGCCTTGTCATAACCCAAATTTATTGCATTTTTAATTATAATATGATGAATTGAATTATTGAAGAAATTCAATATGCTGAATGGAAATTTTTATAGTTTGAAAGAAGTTGACTATCATTGACTATGTGATCATTTGAATTATCTTATATTTTATCCTGAATTGAACATTACTTATGAACTTTACAAGTGCAAGTTTTTTCTATTGTAGGGTGATAGGTTGAAGGACAAGGGCATAGTTGAAGTAGGATCATTGAGTTGGATCGAACTGTAAGCTAGATAGAATCTGGGTGCACACACCACAAATGGCATGATGATTTGCATTTGAAATTTGAATATAGTAGAACTTAATTACTTCATTTGAATTGTTCCAATGATAGAATATAAATGGCTTGTGGAAATTTAAACCCATGATTTCATATTTAAATTGTTTATATTAATTTTTTGTTTCAATAATTTTGAAGAAAGAGATAATATGTATTCTAAAGTATGATTAAAAAGGATAAGAATTTCATTATATGAAATCAAGATAAAGTCCCTTCTTGTTTAAATATTGATTCTCAAAATGAAATAAAAGTTCTTTTATTTATTTAAATGTTGGCATATGAAACACATAAACCTCTTCAAAAAAATATATATCTCTCTGTGTGTGTGTGTGTGTGTGTGTGTGGGTGTGGGTGTGTGTGTGTGTGTATGTATGCATATATCTATCTATCTATATATATATGGAGGGAAAACATAATTGAATGTGTATGAATGTCAAAATATATAAATATATAGTATGTACCTATACATACATACATATTTATATTTCTTATCAATTGAATTTGAAAACCAATATTACCATTATCAGACTGTTAGAATTTAAACATCACGAGAAAAATATCCTACGATAGTGGACTACCATCGAATTAAGGAAAATATTAAAACTTTATGAGTGAGAAGCTAAAAATTAATGCCCTTTATAAATTCAAAATGGCCTATAATAGAGGTGTAGGAAAATAAATGGAGTTTCTATTCTTGAGGGATTATCATCAACTCCAACAGGGAGTGAAGGTGTGCTATCTATCAAGCAATTATGGGAAAAAGATGAAGGAAAAGCTCCTAAAAAAAAAATAGAAGTATTTGGTGTTTTTGCATTTATATGTTAACATTCTTTTATATTCTTGTCTATTTTCAAATGAAATGTTTGAATACTATGTCATCAATTCTAGATATTCAAATCAAATATGTTATTGATTTTCCTTTTTGCAATTGTATTCAATCAAATTTGATAAATGTTGTTGCTATGAGCTTGGCATTGTTAACCTTTCTTTGATTGATTATGCTCTGTGCATGCTAATTAAAAGGCTTGAAAAATGATCATTTCTTTCATTGTGAGTTTGTTATGTTTCCACTCATGTGTATCTATTGCATCTGTTTCTATTGAGCTCATCACATGGCTATCAGGTAAACCGATAAGCCAATGATATGGAGCGGAATGGCTCTTAAGTCACCGACACCCATTGAGGGTAAATAGTGAGTATCTCATAGAGATTTATGTTATACTTTATTTTGCATATTAAATCTATACAAAATTCACCCTTAAGGTGCAAAAACCTTAACCATCGATCATGGATCGATAGGTTGTTTTAACCATTTCATGTTGTTTCATCATAGTAAGCGATGGTGGGATCATGTCGCCTTTGATGTAGTTTGATATTTTTTTCTATCCTCATAGTTGTGTTATACTTTCTATGTTGTAGAGATATTAAGGTTTCTTGGAACATCACCCATAGAGGATGAAGGTAAAACTAAGAACTAATCTAGTCGTTTGCTTGCATGTATGGTTTGTGAATATCATTCTTTAGGAATGATACCCTTTTTTGCTTTTGTATATTGATTAAATTACTCGAGTCAAGGGTCGGCCTATATGTATAAGGCCATGGCCATTGATAAATTCCAAGCGACAATCATCCAACCATGGGTCATTCATGGAACAAAAGTGGTACATTATGCTTAAATATGTGAATGAGGGTTCTTTATACCCAGATTGTGTTAAGACTAAACCTAGAATATGTCAAATATTTCTTGTTAAATGACCAATATGTCATTCATACTCTTTTACCATTCAAAATCTATATCAAGAACCATTTGGTTATTTTCTTTTATCTATGTTGTATACAATTGTTCACCGAATGAAAGAATCGTTGAATTATTCATGATAATTAAAGTTATGTTGTATTAAAATCTTTAAACAAGGTGGTAATGATAGATTCAGGTCCCTGAGTGAGGCTTTCATGAATGAAAAAAATGTTAATCTATAAACCTTTTATGTAGTTATTTTAAAACAACATTATTTCATTGTAAACTGTGAATGTTAAATCTATAAACAACCTTGTTTTGTTATAAACTATGTGTTCATTTGTAAACAACATTGTTTTATTACAAACTATGATTGTTTAGCTTTAAACAACATCGTTCTATTATAAATAGTATGTGTTCATTTGTAAACAACATTGTTTTATTATAAACTATGATTATTTAGCTATAAATGGCATCGTTTTGTAGTTGTTTAGTTGAAAATAACATCATTATGTTATAAATAGTATGTGTTCATTTGTAAATAACATTGTTTTATTATAAACTATGAATGTTTTTCTGTAAACAACATCATTTTGTAAAAAGTAACTATGTGATTACAATAGTAGTGTTTGTTATCATAGTATGGTTGATACAAATGACATAAAAATATGTGGGAAATTGTTTAAACAAAATTGTTCTTAAAATCTTTACTGCTTGTAAACTGACAAACTGTATGTTAATCTAAAACATTATTTGAATGTTAGAAATCTGATCTATTGGTTTTAAATTCAAAATGTATGCAAAAATTCATAAATTAATTTGTCACATATATGTGTATGCACATATAACTTCATCTATGTACATACACATACTTGTGATATACCTTCTTTTGTTCCTATTTTCTTTATTCTTAAATGAATACTACATTACCATGAATGTAATCATGTGACATGTTCTTTTAATGGATAGATAATGTTTGATTGTTTTAATTAGATTTATTTTCTAAATTGTAAATAGAATATAACAGTAACACCTAATAGACCAGAGCACCTAAGGGTAGATGTTGCTAGAGGGTAGTTAGCTATTATGGAATGTTTGTGTTGTAGAAAGTTACCTTCCAAGATGGATGTTGAGATGGAGTTCAAAGAGTATATGATTCTTCTTTTACAAAAACCTAAATTGTTTGTTGTTGCAACATTATTCTTATGCTTGGACAAGCAATTTAGTTCATTATGTATGTATTGACTTTCTGATAACACTCTCTGCCATTCCTAGCATAGATATTGCATTTTATTTTCTAACTTGTAGATAGAAATGCATGTTGATGTATGGGCCCACACCAGATTCCACCTTGTAAATTGTTCTCTTGCTAAACTTCTCATGAAAGGTTGGGTATTTTTCAAGTTGGAAGAATTCTATGGAAGTGTAAGCTTCATGGTTGGGTGGTAAAGTGCTTCAACCATGTTCTAATCCACCAATGGAGGTGGGAATCAAGTGGAAACCTTGGATGTTTACAAGACTCTCTTAGTCTATGATGTAACCTTGATGTAATCTTGATGTAAAATTATTATGTTGTATTGACTATATGGCCTAAGACCTAAGTCAAACCTATATATTTGTAATTTGACATTCAATTTGAATATATAAATCTTTGAATCATTTAATTAGAAATGTGTTGCTTTGATTAACTATAGCTACTTATTTATGTCTTTTTAAATTGAATATGTGATGCAAGGGCATCTGGAAGCATTCATAAATTTAGGTAGTTTAAAATGAAGTTGCAGAGTACAGTATTACTACATTTGATTGCTAGAGGCTAAGGAGCTGAAATTAGTTACTAGACATTGTTAGCATTAATGTCTTTAAGGTTCAATATGTTGAGGATATTGAGAAAATTGTAATAAAATAAGCTACAAGTTGTTAGTGATGTAGTGGAGTTTAGTATGTTGGCTAGCTCAGTATATTGATGACCAAAGATTGTGGATTAAAGTGTTTGTTGTTGAGTATGTCAAGTGTTTCCAAGTAAAGTTTTAGAGATCTGCATGGAGATTTGGTCGAGTTATGAATATTTGTGTTTTGACAGTCATTCAGTTGTTTTAGTTGGTGTTCCTGAAGGAAGATGATGTGATTTTGGTAGCTCGTGTTGTTGCGGATGTTCTTGTGGTGATTCGTGATTCTTGTGGATGTTTCCAGATCATGTGTTGTTGGTACACATTGATCTTTGTGCTTGTGATTGGTGATTTTATTTTGAGAGTTCATGTTTTCCATGTTCTTGTATGACAGGGTGTTTTTAGTGTGTTGTGGATCTTTGAGGAATAATTTTGAAGGTGTTTTGTGTTCGAGGATGTTGTTGTGGTTCTTTCTTTTTTTGTGGCAAACATTGGCTAGTTTGCATTGTAAATTGTTTATTGTATTGGGCCGACTTATTTGAGTCTTCATGTTACCTTACTAATCCTTGTAATTGGGCCGACATGTTAAGGGTTAGATGATTTGCAGATGATATAAATAAAAGAGAGGATTTGTTACAACAGATGAAAGATGGGGGATCAATAAGGTGATCAATAATACAAAGTATGAAGCACAGTGATGAAGTATTTTAATTTAGAACAATTACAGAGCAGAGGGAGTGTGGAGATGGAGAAGAATTTGATAGAAAATTGTTGGTATTTGAGTTGTTTATAATCCCTAGGTTGCGGCCTAGAATATATTATGCGGGTATGTGCAGGATAATGATGGGCCAAAAAGTGGTAATTTGATGGGTATGTGGCTAATGACTTTTCCTTTACCAAAAATTGATGAAACGAAAAAGGTTTTTAAAGGAGATTCTCAGCTCTACACCAATATAAATTATGTTTTACTTTGAATTTAATAAATAATTATTATTCATTTTCTATTTGAATTACAATTAAAGTCCTAATTGATAGGCTGATTGAAAACCATCTATATCTTTCAAATGGTATCACATTTTTGAATCCAAAACATGTGTCACATTCTATGCTTCGCATACTATAGGATTAAAAAAATAAAATTTGATTTTCATGAAGTTTTGACCAAGTTAAGGTGGTCAGACATACAAGCTTTTTAGATTTTTTAAAAGTTGTAATAAAAAATTCATAATTAATTATTTACTTGAAAAAAAATTACAAAAAAATATGCATCACATCCGAACATGAGTAATCTACTTATATTTAAAATCTTATGAAAAAATATTATCATTTTATTTTGGTTAGGATGGTCAGACAGACACCTACTTCTTATTTTTTCCCTAAAATTTAAGTACTACTACATTGAAATTTCAAATTTTCACCAAATAGATTTAAAAAAAAAAAAAACCTAGTAGTTTAGAAACTACATTCAATTTGCTACAGATTCTATTCTTACATATTTTTGAAATAATATAGATAACTTATTCATTTTTTTATGTCAAGTTGCCTAACTCTAATTTTTCTAAATTTTTTACTACTTAAGGGCCTGTTTTTTCCATGATGATCCTGCACATACCCAAGGTCAAGAGGAATATGTAATATGTTTTGATATTATAATATAATGATGAATGATCTTTGAAGGCTAGGTTTTTTCCTATGATGGTTTTCCTAGGATATATATTATGTTTGGTGTTCATGAATATCTTTTATATTTCAGTGGATTAGTTATTAATTTCTGTTGCATATCTGTTATGATCATGGAGTTAGCAATTTAGGTTGCAAGGTAGGACAGTCCTTAATTGGGTTCTCCTACCTTGGCTGCATCAAAAGGTATCAGAGCCAGTTGTGAGCCTATTAGCTAGTTATGAATTTTTTTGGAAAGAAGACAGTGTTGAAAGAAGTGTGAAACCCCGAAAGTAATAAATGTCATCATAGAAGAAAGATTGAGGCAATAAAGATTTGGGTAGGCATTCAAATTTAGTTGTTTTTTTTATTTGTTTCAATGCGGAAGATTGGGATGAGGATAAAGAAGGAGAATGGAAACCTAATATGTGAAAGGGATACTTTTGAGGAAGAATTGTGCTAAATCAAGAAGTGTAATTCAGAATTGATGGAGAGGATGAAAGATCTAGGAGGAGACAAGTATGATGCTCTTGAAGAAGAATTGGAAGATGTAAGAAGGAGAAATGAAGAAATAGAAGCAAAGCTCGATATGTTTGAGAATGTTGGAAAGAAATTTGTATAAGGATTCAAGTTGTTTGTAAAGGTGGAAAAGAGGAACAAAGATTTGGAGGAAAGTTTTAAAGAGTTGAAAAAGTAGAACAGTTTGCAGAAGAAGGAAATATCTACCTTGAAGGAACATGTTAATCAGTTGGAACAAACACTCATAGCATTCTAGAAGGAGAATGAGAATCTAAGATATAAGCCTAAACTTTGTGATGTTTCTTGTGATACTAATGATTTGTGTGATGTTCCGTAAGTTTCTTTAGAAGGTGAAGTTAAAGATAGCAATGTAACGAAGTCTATAATTGTTGGTGATGGTATTAGTTTCAAAATCATGCAAAGAATGGGATATGAATGAAAAGGAATGGAAAAGAATCAACAAGGAATTACAAAACCTAATGAACCAATAATGAGACCCAAAAGTGAAGGCCATGGATATTACAGAGGTAAGGATGTTGTTACAAGTTCAAACAATTCAAATCAAGGAAGAAAAAGTATGTATTCTTCACATTGTAATAGGCATGGACATGAAAAGTATTTGTGTTGGGATCAATATCCTTGTAAGTTATGTCGATTAAGGAATCATTCTAAGAAGATGTGTTGAGATAAAATGAGAAGGAAAAATCCTATGAAATATTGCAAGTAGATGGATTATGGATGGATTGATGGAGCAAAATGGAAACATGCTACTTGTATGTTAAGAAGATTGTACAAATGGAAAAACTCATATTTTGGATCAAGATGTAGAGAAAGAAGACCTTATGCAAAGCAGAACAAGGACAATTATTTAAACTATAGAGGAAGAGGTAAAAAAAGTCATAATGCTTATCACAATGGAGGTTACCAAAGGAGTGAAAGAGGATTTGCTAGAAGAGGAACCTATTTTAAAGTTTGGAGGAAGAAAGAATCAAGCACTAAATGTCATCAAGAACCTAAAACTAGAGAAGCTAATGAAAGCAAAGTAGTAAAGGATACAGAGATAGTTTGTGTAGAGGAAGAAGAGCCGTTGATACATAGTTAGTTTATGTAGAGGAAGGGGGACCTTTGGAGGTATTAGATTGCATAGAGGAACCAAAAGAAGGTGAAGCATTTATCTTAAGGAGAAAGTCTTGTGAAGTAAATGTGAATGAAGGAATAGAAAAAGACAATGATCTTGAGGAAACTTGCGGAGAAGGCTTGCTCAAACCGCTGACCAGTGAGGCAATGCAAGGCTTGCAAGTAGACCGTCGAACCTTGACCATGACAAAATGAAGAGCTTGAGGAAATTTTGCAAGGTGTACCTAAATAGCATGCTAACCTTGAGGAAGTTGCAAGTACCTATGGATAGATCACCGAACCAATTCAAAGAACTTAGAAGAACTTGAGGCAGTTTGGTAGGGTGGACTTGAATAGAACATAACCTTCAGGTAGTTGCAAGTACCTGTGGATAGATCATTGAACCAATTCAAAGTGACAACATTGGGTTTGACATAGTACAAGCCAAAGTGAAGAGGCTCACTTTTCAAATAACCCTGAGAGTCTAATGCAGGGGCATCCAGAACCATTTAGAAATTGTGGTGGTTAACAATGAAGTTGCAAAGTACTAGATTACTACATTTGATTGCTAGAGGTTGAGGAGCTCAAATTAGTTACTAGAGACTATTAGCATTAATGTCTTTAAGGTTGTATATGTCAAGGATATTGAGAAAATTGTAATAAACTAAGCTACAAGTTGTTAGTGATGTAGTGAAGTTTTGTATGTTGGCTAGCTCAATATATTGATCATCAGAGGTTGTGGATCAAAGGGTTTATTGTCGAGTATTTTTATTGTTTCCATGTTAAGTTTTAGATATCCTCATGGAGATTTGATTGGGTTATGAATATCTATTTTTTGAAAGTCGTTTAGTTTTTTAGTTGGTGTTCCTAAAGGAAGATGATGTGATTCTAGTAGCTTAAGTTGTTACAGATGATTTTTTGGTCATTCATGATGCTTGTGGATGTTTCTAGATCATGTGTTGTTGGTCCACATTGATCTTTATGCTCGTGGTTGGTGATTTTCTTTTGTGAGTTCATGTTTTCCATGTTCTTGGTTGACAAGGTGTTTATAGTGTGTTGTGGATCTTCTAGAAATAATTTTGAAGGTGTTTCATGTTTGAGGATGTTGTTGTGGGTCTTTTCTTTGTTGTGGCCAACATTGGCTGGTTCGCATTGTAAATTTTCTATTGTATGGGGTTGACTTATTTGATTCTGCACATTACCTTACTAGCCATTGTAATTGGGCCAACATGTTAAGGGTTAGATGATTTGTGGATGATATAAATAGAAGAGAGAGGATTTTTTACAATAGACAGAAGATGGGGGATCAATAATACGAGGTACGTAGCATGGTAAAAAAGTATTTTGATTTAGAGGAATCATAGAGTAGAGGGATTGTGGAGTTGGAGAAGGATTCGATGGAAAAAAATTTCTATTTGAGTTGTTTGTAATCCCTGGGTTGCAACCTAGAATCCGTTAAGCTCGAGAGGCAAATGTAATGTGTTTTGAGATTACAATATAATGACGAATGAGCTTTGAAGGCTTGTTTTTTCCCTATTAGCATTTTCCAAGGATATATCTTGTGTCTAGTGTTCATGAATATCTTTTATCTTTTTTTGGGTTAATTATTAATTTTCATTGCATATCTATTATGATCATAGAGTTAGTAATTTAGGCTACAGGGTAGGACAGTCCTTAATTGGATCCTCCTACCTTGGTTGCATCAAATGGCATCAGAGTTGGTTGTGAGCCTGTTAGTTGGTTGTGAATTTGTTTGGAAAGAAGATAGTGTTGAAAGAAGTGTGAAACCCTAGAAGTGATAAGTGTTATCATAGAAGAAAGATCGAGGCAATAAAGATTCGGGTAAGCATTTTAATTTAGTTGTTTATCTGATTTGTTTCAAGGGGGAGATTGGTATGAGGATGGAGAAGGAGAATGAAAACCTAATTTGCAAAAGGGATACTTTGGAGGAATAATTGTATGAAATCAATAAGTGTAATTCAAAATTGATGGAGAGGATGAAAGAACTAGGAAGAGACAAGTATGATGCTCTTGAAGAAGAACTAAAAGATTTAAGAAGGAGAAATGAAGAACTAGAAGTAGAGTTGGGTATGTTTGAGGATGTTGGAAATAAATTTTTAGAAGGATTCAAGTTGTTTGTAAAGGTGGAAAAATGAAACATAGATTTGGAGGAAAATTTGAAAGAGTTGAACAAGGAGAATAGTTTGTAGAAGAAGGAAACATCTTCCTTGAAGGAACATGTTAATCAGTTTGAAAAAAACTCATAGCATGCCAGAAAGAGAATCTAAGATCTAATCCTAAACTTTGTGATGTTTCTTGTGATACTAATGATTTGTGTGATAGTGTAGAATTTTCTTTAGAAGGTGAAGTTGAAGATAGCAATGTAACAAAGTCTACAATTGTTGGTGATGGTATTGGTTTCAAAATCAAGCAAAGAATGGGATATAAAGGAAAAGGATTGGGAAAGCATTAGCAAGGAATTACATAACCTATTCAACCAATAATGAGACCCAAAAGTGAATCCATTGGATATTATAGAGGTAAGGATGTTGTTACAAGTTCAAACAATTCGAATCAGGGAAGAAAAAGTATGTATTCTTCACATTATAATAGGAATGGACATGAAAAGCCATTGTGTTGGGACCAATATCATTGTAATTTATGTGGATTAAGGAATCATTCTGAGAAGACGTGTTTGGATAAAATGAGAAGGAAAAATACTATGACAGATTGTAAGTAGATGGATTGAGTATGGATTGATGGAGAAAAATGGAATTATGTTACTTTTATGTTTAGAAGATTGTACAGATGGAAGAAGTTCTCATATGTTGGATCAAGATGTAGAGAAAGAAGACCTTATGGAGCAGAACAAGGATAGTTATTCAAACTATAGAGGGAGAGGTGATAGAAGTCATAATGCTTATCATAATGAAGCATACCAAAGAAGTGAAAGAGGATTTGCTAGAAGAGGAACCTATTTTAAAGTTTGGAGGAAGAAAGAATCAAGCACTAAAGGTCATCAAGAACCTAATACCAGAGAAGCTAATGAAAGAGAAGTAGTAAAGAATACAAAGATAGTTTGTGCAGAGCAAGAAGATCCTACTGATATAGAGTTAATTTATTCAAAGGAAGGGGAAACTTTGGAGGTATTAGATTTCATAGAGGAACTGGAAGAAGGTGAAGCATTGTTCTTAAGGAGAAAGACTAGAAAAGTAAATGTGAAGGAAGGAATAGAAAAACCCAATGATCTTGAGGCAACTTGCAGAGAAGGCTTGCTCAAACCATCAACCAGTTAGGTAGTGCAAGGATTGCAAGTAGACTTCCGAACCTTGACCATGACAAAATGAATAACTTGAGGTAGTTTTGTAGTGTGGAATTGAACAGAATGAAAACCTTGAGGTAGTTGCAACTACCTATGGACAAATCACCAAACCAATTCAAAGAACTTAGAAGAAATTGAGACATTTTTGCAAGGTGGACTTGAATAGAATATCAACCTTGACGCAATTGCAAGTACCTGTGGATAGATCGTTGAAAAAATTCAAAGTGACAACATTGGGTTTGACACAGTACAAACCAAAGTGAAGAGTCTCACTTTTCAAATAACCTCGAGATTCTAATGCAAGGGCATTTGAAAGCATCCATAAAATTGAGGCAATTAACAATGAAGTTGCAGATTATCAGATTACTACATTTGATTGGTAGAGGCTGAGGAGCTAAAATTAGTTACTAGACACTGTTAGTATTAATTCCTTTAAGGTTGTATATGTCGAGGATATTGAGAAAATTGTAATAAAATAAGCTACAAGTTGTCAATGATGGAGTGGAGTTTAGTATGTTGGCTAGCTCAGTGTATTGATGATCAGAGGTTGTGGATTAAAGGTTTTTTTTTTTAGTATGTCTAGTGTTTCCATGTTAAGATTCAGAGATCCGCATGGATATTTATGTTCTGACAATTGCTCAATTGTTTTAGTTGGTGTTCCTAAAGGAATGTGATGTGATTTAGTAGCTTGAGTTGTTGCGGATGTTTCTATGGTGATTCGTGATGCTTGTGGATGTTTCTAGATCATGCTTTGTTGGTCCACATTGATCTTTGTGCTCATGATTGGTGATTTTATTTTGTGAGTTCATTTTTTCCATGTTCTTGGCTGACAGGGTTTTTGTAGCGTGTTGTGGATCTTCGAGGAATAATTTTGAAGGTGTTTCATGTTTAAGGATGTTGTTTTGGGTTGTTATTTTCTTCTGCCTAACATTGGTTGGTTCACATTGTAAATTGTTTATTGTATCAGGCCAACTTATTTGAGTTTGCATGTTACCTTACTAGACGTTGTAATTGGGCCAACATGTTAAGGGTTAGATGATTTGTGGATGATATAAATAGAAGAGAGAGGATTTGTTACAACAAAAGAAAGATGGTTGATCAATAAGGTGATCGATAATTCAAAGTATGAAGCATGGTGATGAAGTATTTTGATCTAAAAGAATCACATAGCAGAGGAAGTGTGGAGTTGGAGGAGTCGATGAAAAATTGTTGTTATTTGAGTTGTTTGTAATCCCTGGGCTACAACCTAGAATCTATTTAGCCTAAGAGGCATATGTAATGTGTTTTGAGATTATAATATAATTTGGAATGAGATTTGAAGGCTAGGTTTTTCCTTGTTAGGGTTTTCCTAGGATATTTTATGTCTGGAGTTCATGAATATCTTTTATCTTTTTGTGCATTAGTTATTAATTTCCATTGCATATTTGTTATAATCATGGAGTTAGTAATTTAGGCTACAAGGCGGGATAGTCCTTAATTGGATCCTCCTACATTGGCTACAAAAATATTCATAATGTCATTTGCAATGATATAAATTATGTAATAATTTTCAATGTGTTATTACATTTCGTACAGAGCTTAGGGTTCAACTCTATGCCTTTAGAGTCTACCATAGTCTCGACTAGAGGATAGTTGATCCTTGAAAAAAAATATTTTTCCCAAGAATTGATCGTGCCTTGATTGAATGCAAGTATGGGAAAGTCAAAGTTGTTTGTTATTTTCTAGAACCAAACGTAATCTCATTCATTACCTATGAATGTACTAGAACTCAATTATTAACAAGGTTGAGGATTGGCCAACATCTAAGTGAAGCATTTAAAACCCCACTTCTTCTCTTCGGGCTCTATGAGACCCAGGAGGGTAATCCTAATTATGCTCATAATATCCCTACTTGATCAAGAGCATTTCCATACACAGATGTATTCCTCAGGAAGTAAAAATAAACCAACATCATCTAAGGCTTGAAAAACCTCTTATGAAATTCCCATTTATTTTAGGGAATACTTTAATACTGCAGGTTTGTATGGTGTAATTTGAACTATGTTATGAATTCATTCCCATTATATATCTCTAGCTTGGTTCATTACTAACTCAGTCAACCACAAGATAAAATAATGGAAAGACTAGTGCCTAATTTGAGGGAACAATGGAGTCATATTTTGCAATCAATCAGTAATACAACTATAATTTAACATTAGTAATTGAGAGACTATCAACATGCTACTTTGTGGCATACAACTCTCTGCGTTTTAAAACATTGCTTCCTTACCAAATCCTATATCCTTTTCCCACAAACTAATGGCCTCATTTTAGCATTAAATCAACTCATTGAATTGAAGCACAAACAAACACATTCATTCAATGCAAATGATAGAAGACAAATGAAATTATAATCAACAATTTCATACATCATTTGTAAGAAAATACACAAGAGAACTAATATTTTAGAACTAATATTTTCTTTCGTTATTGATATTTCTTTGTAAAACTATTTTTAAGATCATCATGCAGTATGAATTATGCCCTAGACTAGCTTCTGATATATTCAATAACTTATCTATTTACATTCTATCTCTCTCTAAGCATAGCTTTCACCTAGGCCTTTCTTAGACTCAAAATTTTATGAACTCTCTTTCTTCAGCCATGAAATCCCCTTTATAAACAGGGGAGCAACAAGCAATTGGCTAAGTTACAATTTCATTTCACTTCATTTCAAGACATAATTTCAACCAATTTTTGAGAAACTTCCCAGGTGGTTTTATGCAATCATTTGAGAATGGGAGAAGACAAAACACAAAACACATGCACAAGGTACCATTAGTCGTTGTCGCCAAATCCATGTTGAACAAAAGGATTTTGTGTCATATTAGCCAAAGGACCTCCATAGCAGCATGGAAGACTAAAAGACCAAAACCATGGACATATTGAAAATAAAACATCTTATCCAAAGACCATGGTGTCGTCAAAAACAAAAATAAGGAGAATATTCTATTATGAGTTGTCAGCATTAGAGAATGCTCGACCACTTCTTATTCATGATGAAATTGGAAGAACCATCACCACATCTTCATCAGAGCTCTCATACAGAACTAGAGAGAGAATATACTGGCCATATCCTGAGTAAGTGTCACCTTAAGCATCTGAGGGACTATTAGAGAGAACAATGGGAGAATTATGTTTTCCCAAGAAAGCGCTTTGAATCTTGTCTTTTCTCCTAGCCTTCTTCGCAAGCTTAGCTAGATCCCTGCCATTAAACTTAACCAACTTTTCTAAAATGGTCTTGTTTCTTAATTTGTAAGTACTTTAGACATGCTTTCTTCTTGTGACCTCGAGCCCTCCTCTTACCCTTTTAAACCTCAAAGGCTTCATGGTTTTCTTGCTCAGCTACAAACATATCCTCATAACACTTAAACAAATTAAGCTAGATAGACCTCCTAATGGGCTAAATTGGCATACCAATCTTTCCCATCTCTAAAATAAGTAGAAATTGAAAATTGAAAATACTTTGAATCAAAGCTGCAAGGAAAAACATCCACAAACCCAGACAATTACAACTAGTTTGAGAAAAGGAATTCCTAAAAGGACTAGAGTATGAATGATAGAGAGCCCAATTGAAGACTAAATCACCGAGGAAAAAAACATTCACCTTCCAACTCAGGGAGTATTAAAACCCTCACACTTTTTCACTAACCTATACCTCACATTCACTATGGACTGAAGGATGGTGAAAAAAATAGCAAACAATCTACATTAAATATACAATTTTTAGCATACAAAAATTAATGATTCAAGAACTCCTCGCATGAGTCAGTTGATAACTTAGCAGCTCAACTTTGAATCTAGGTCATTGATCCTAAAGCATTTAAAACTTCATCCATAGTAATCATGAGCATAATTTTTTGTCCTTTAGTAACTTGTTCCTAGAGAACAATGATGCCACCTCAAATGCTACCATGTTTTCCCTTAATCTTGATTAATCATATGCAATCTAACAATTAACATGCATCACCAACTCAATCTGTGCACCTTCATTCAAATCAGCGAGGTACATAAAATTGTTGGAGTTAAAATGACACTGAGAGGGGGGGTGAATCAGTGTCTTAACTATTTGACTGAATTTTAAAATATTTAAACACACAGCTCAGAATTTGATCTCAATATCATTTTGATTAGAGCATTCATGAGTTGAATGTAATCATTCATAAACAGAATTGAGAAAAATAATGACTCAACAGTGAACTGAAACAACAACAGCATAATAAACCAGAGAGAACACAAAAGAACAAAGAGGCACAATATTTTGCCAAGTGGAAAACCCTCCTAGGGTATAAAAACCACTCCCTAAATGCCTTCCAGGCTTAATCTTTTAATCAACTGTTCACAATGCCTTATAGGCTAATTTTTGAGCACCCACTCAAGGAGCATCAACCCCTCATTTAGAGATATCTATCTCAAGGAGTACCAACCCCTCAAATTATGTTTTGAACAATGGTAATAATTCAGAGGATTTCTTTGTTTTCAGTTAAGCACATATCTCTCTATTTTCTAGTCTACAGAATACCTTAAAGATTCAATAACTAAATCCCTAAAATACCTCATAGAAAAGAAATTTACAATCTCTGCATTTTTATTCAAATTTTTATTGTAGAGTTTTATCATACATTTTCATACAGCCCAAGAATGATAATCTCAGAATTACAATAACAGCCAAACAAAAAACTTAGTTTTTTATCCTATTTATAAATGCAAAAAAAGTAATAGACTTCAGAAGTAACGGCAGAACAACCAACCAAAACAAGAGCTGTTTCACCTAGGTTTTGAAACTAGTGAGATTGTTTCTTAGACAAAACTGTAATTCCCATGGCTCCATCAACCACTGTCGAGCATCCAATCAGAGAGGCGCACCAAACAAACCTTTCCATAGACCTCTGTAGAAACTGTTACAGTCAGCAACAACAGAAACGTAAACATACATGATGGCGGCCAGGCTAGGGTTTGATACCCAGCTTAAGAGAATAAACTCAAAAAGTTTTCCCTAAACTTTTCAATTCAATCGATGACACGTTATGCCGTAGGCAACTCTAACATTGCCAGACAACCTTATGGTTGTCGCTTTTGCCAAGAACCACCAGAGTCGAAGAGAAGACATATCGAATACAACATGCTACACTGATGGTCTTCCTTAGTAAAATATTCTTTCCTTGAGACATGAGGAAAATTCTTACCTTGATTCCCTTTTAGTTTCATTCACAATCATTATAACATACAACTTTTGGGGAGACCTCTTGGAGAACAAACTTTGTCATTCCGAAAGACATTCGATACACATTGTCGCCGTGACTATTCAACACTTATGCTGAAGGCCTTTATCATTTCCAAATCACCGAGACTATACATAGTCAAGGAGACACTATATAGACTGCTCCATGTTTCACCGTTACTCCACATGATACACATTGGTCGCTGTGACAAATGGTTTTTCTTATCGACAAGCCTTCTAACTTGTTTTAACACTATTGTTGTAACCTAATGTTGTTGGGAAGACGTTTCATAGAATACATTAAGTTTGACTAAAAGACTTTATTCACTCTGAGTTGCTAAGACTTTACCAACCTTTCACCAAAAGCCTTTCATTCACCTTCGCCATGACTTTCCATAGTAGGAGAGATATTATATCAAACACAATATGTTTCACCGAGAGCCCTTAATATTTTCCATCAGTGAGACCCATAGGGTTTGTTATGACATTATACTGAAGAAAAATTTTTGCTGATAAGACCTTTTTGAACACGGTCAGTAAGACAATATGTCTTCAGAGAGACCATATGCTGATTACAACACTCCTGCCGAAAGACATCCACATGCATTAGTCAGAGAGACATAACCTTTTCGCTATGACCTCAGGCCGATGGCCAAGCTCATGCTAATAGAGATTCTTTCCTGTGTCGGTCAATGTGACAAACCAATATCGCTAAGACCACATACCGACAAATTTAATTTATGCCGATATAACTACTATTGCTGAGACAACAAACAATGTTACGCCGAAAGCTGCCAGCATGTTAAATTCAATCGATATAACATTAGAAATGTCTTGCCGATAGGAAACTCAGACATTTCAAAGTGGATCAGGGAGACCCTTCCATACTCATGCCGATATGTGAAAACCTGTGAAATGCAAAGAGAACCATCCTGACAAAGAATACCAACTTACAAGCTTTGCCAGACACAAAAATAGCATTCATAGCTTGAACCAGAATTCTCATCACCATCTTGAAATTGAAACATAACAAATAACTTTCTATAAAAGCCAAGAGACATCAAAGAAGTGCCATTGTAAATCTTAAGGATCAGAGATTTTGTCATCAAGGACAAACCATAAACACAACTGGAATCCAACAAACTCCCCCTTTGTCCTTGATGGCAAAACACAAATGACTCTCCCCCTTTTTTCCTCAATGACAAAGAGTAGAAGAGAAGATCGTGCAATTGCCATGAAACACAACTGAGAAGTCAACCAAAATATCATGAGAAAAAGTTGCAGAAAAAAATAGAAGACCAGCAACCATGATTATAGGAGAGCAGTAAGAGAATGAAAATATTTAACTTGCTCCCCCTAAGGAGTAGCTTGGAGATTCAGTGAAGTAATGATTGAGAAATAACTCCCAATCAAAGTCTCAGCCTTTCAAATAGCTCTTTTTCTAAGGGCTTAGTGAAAATGTCAGCCACCTGATCTTGAGATCCAACAAACTATAAGCAAACTTCATTAGCCAAAACCTTTTCTCGTAGAAAATGAAACTTAATAGCAATATGTTTAGTTCAAGAGTGCATGACAGGATTTTTTGATATATTTATCTCACTAGTGTTATCACAAAGAATGGAAACAGGTTTACAAACATTAATACCCATATCTGAAAGAGTCTGACTCATCCACAGTACTTGAGTACAACATGAACTGGCAGCAATGTATTCTGCTTCAGAAGTAGAAAGAGAAACATATACTTTTTTCTTGCTGTGCCATGCCACTAAACGATCACCAAGAAAGAATGCAGCACCACTAGTGCTTTTCCTATCATCCAAACAACCAGCCCAGTTAGCATCAATATAAGCAATCAAAGAGAAATCATTGCTTCTAGGATACCAAAGACCATAATCAAGAGTGCCCTGAATGTATCTAAAGATCTGTTTAACAGCAGTAACATGAGATTCTTTAGGTGATGCCTGAAAACATGCAACAGTGCAAACCGCCTACATAATGTCAAGTCTAGAGGCAGTTAAATATAAGAGAGTGCCGATCATTGATCTATATTTTGTTTGATTTGAATCAGGAGAATCATCAATTTTAGTAAGTTTGCATCCAGTAGCCATGGGAGTGCTAACAGGATGACATTCATCCATTTTAAATTTCATAAGCATCTCTATGGCATATTTGGATTGAGAAAGAAATATTCTAGTCTCACATTGAGAGATTTGAAGACCCAAAAAGAAATTTAATTCTCCTAACATTGACATTTCAAACTCAGATTCCATTAACTGAGAGAACTTTTTACTCATAGTGACATTAGTGCAGCCAAAGATAGTATCATTAACGTAAATTTCAACAACTAAAATATCAGAACCTTCAGTTTTAACATAAATATTACTATCTACACCTCCTCTAACAAAGCCATTAGAAATTAAATGACTGTCTATCCTAGAGTACCAAGCTCTAGGTGCTTGTTTTAAGCCATAGAGAGCCTTTTTCAACCTGTAAACATGGTTAGGACTATCTTTGCATATAAATCCTTCAAGCTGTTCAAAATAGACCTCTTCATCTAAATAGCCATTCAAAAACAGTTTTGACATCCATTTGATAAATAGTAAAGTTTTTGTAAATAGAATAAGCCAAGAATATTCTGATAGATTCTAGTCTAGCAATAGGTGCACAAAGGTTTCACCAAAATCAATACCTTCTTGTTGAGCATAGCCTTTGTAGACAAATCTTGCTTTGTTGCGAATAACATTACCATTTTCATTAACCTTGTTTCTATATATCCATTTTCCTCCAATGACATTCTTGTCATCTGGTCTTGGGACTAACTCCCAAGTCTGATTTTTCTCAATCTGATCAATTTCTTCCTGCATAGCATCAAGCCAACATGAGTCTGTGAGAGCTTCATTAAAAAATTTAGGCTCAAACTGAGTAATTAGACAGAAAGCAATTTGTGCCTTTTCATCAGATTCTGCAGCCTTTCTTCTAGTTTGAACTCCTACATTTTTATCCCCAATAATCTGATCTTTGGGGTGGTATATAGCTAGAGTTTTTGAAGGAGCATTTGATGTAGCCTTTTCAGGACTTGCATTTTCATTTTTAGGGCTTACTCATTCAGCAATAGACTTTGCTGTTCCAGCTCCTTCAAAAATTATTTCAAATTCAAGTTCTTCTTCCTCATTATTTTGCAAAGATTCAGCATTCAAATGTGGTCTTTCATCAAATTTTGCATTAACAACTTCAACAATCTTATTAAGCCTTTTTTTGAGACATTTATAAGCTTTGATATGAGTTGAGTATCCCAAAAGGATACCCTCATCAATTTTGGATTGAAAACTTCCAAGATTATCATCATCCTTTTTGATAAAACACTTACTTCCAAAAATTTTAAAGTATTTGACAAAAGCAATTTTTCCAAACCATAGTTCATGAGTGTGTTTAGATTTCACCCTATGTTGCACTCTATTCAAAATGTATACAGCTGTATGAACAGCTTCTTTCCAATACATATTAGAAAATTTAACTTCATCTAGCATGGTTCTATCCATTTCTTTTATAGTTCTATTCTTATGTTCAACTACCCCATTTTGTTGAGGTGTTTTAGTTGCAGCATACTGACTTTTAATACCGTGTTGTTCACAGCAATCAATAAAATCTTGAGAGGTGAATTCACCTCCTTTATCTGATTGAAGGCATTTGAGTTTCAGATTAGATTCCTTTTCAACCATTTTATGAAAGATTTTTAATCTTTCAAAGGCTTCTGATTTGTGCTTAAGAAATGTGACCCAAACCATTCTAGTATAATCATCTACAAAAAGCATAAAGTATTTTTCACCATTAATAGACCTTGTTCTAGTTGGTCCACATAAATCAGTATGCACAAGCTGTAAAGGTTTTGAGGAAGAATGTTCTTTTGTCTTGGAGCTAATTTTAGTTTGTTTACCACTTAAGCATTCTTTGCACACATAATTTTCTGGCTTGTTAAGAATTGGTAAACCTCTAACATTCAGATTCTTACTAATTCTAACCAGATTTTCAAAGTTTATGTGTCCTAATCTTTTATGCCATAACCAACTCTCTTCAATTTGGCCCATTAGACACATACCTTGAATATTGTCATTGCAAGATGAGTCAAGGAGCTTGTACACATTTCCTTTTGTCCTCCTTCCAGCAGCAACAACCCTTCCAAACTTGTTTTTAATCTCACATCCCTCGAATTAAAAAGAACATGATAACCACTATCACAGATTTGACTAACACTTAGAAGATTGTGCTTGATACCTTCCACATAGTACACATTATAGATAGGAGTGTCTTCATTCAGAAGAAGTGAACCTCTACCTTTAATTTGAATACCAGAGTTATCACCAAACTTAACATATCCACCTACATAATCTTCAAGTTTTATAAACTTGTCCTTATCGCCAGTCATATGGTTAGAACATCCATTGTCCAGGACCCATAAGTCCTTTTTCTTTGAATGAAAAGTAGTTTGAACCAACATAGTTTGTTCAATGTTGTTGACAGTCTTAGGTTTCCACACCTTTTTAATTTTCTGCTATTTAGAATGCAGATCAGTTCTGCACTATTTGACAGAATGTCCTAGAGTATTGCATTTAAAACATCTGATTTGTCTAACAAAACCATGGTGTTGTCTAAGACCAAACTTGGGTATTCTAGAATCCATAAGCCTACAAATGCTCACCTTATGACCAAATTTGTTGCAGAAAAAGCAATAACCATAGAAAAAATAATTGACATTGTATGAAGGTCTATTACCTTTAAAAAACATACCATGATCCTTACCAGATTCTGAGAGATTTGAACCTGAATTATTTACTTTAGAAGAGGGGTTTTGTTTTGCTTTGTCAATTGAGCATTCACCCTTTTCAAAACCAACACTAGTTTTATCTTTATACACCTTTTGCTTGCTGAGCATCTCATTCAGTTTTAGAGTGCTTTCATATTTTTCAATTTCCTTCCTAAGAATGACTACTTCTTGTTCCAGTTTTTGAATTTCATGATCTTTGTAGCTTACAGTCTCTCTAAGGCAGACTTCAACTCTTTTAGCTTCTTCAAGCTAAGTTTTCAGAGAGATCAATTCTTGATCTGGTTTATGTTCTTGAGTAAGAACTTGTTTTTCAAGTTTTCTGACCTCTTAAAGAGCACATTTCAGCTCACTTTCAAGATCTACTTCACCTTCTTCAATGTCAAAGGTGTTAGAATCATTTTGCAGAGTAAATTCAACCATGAACAAAGTCTCAACTTCATCAGCTGATGATTCTTCAGACTCAATATCAGATTCATCCTTACTAAACAGACTTTTCTTCTTTTTAAAATTGAAGTTTCGTTTAGGTTTGAAAGCCTTCTTCTTAGGCTGTATTTCAGTTGTCTCGTTCTCATAGATTTGATCATCATAGGGACACTTTGCAGCAAAGTGACCTATTTGGCCATAGTTAAAACATTTAAAGGGAAGTTTTCCCTTATATTTTCCTAATCCCTTTTTAAATCTTCTAACAAAATGAGATTCTTTAGAATCAGACAACTCTGATTCACTGACATCAACTTTTTCTTTCTTTTCAAAGTTAAAGGTAGTTTCTTTTCCTATTGAATTGTTTTTGCTAGTTCTCATTTCATAGGCAGTAAGTATTCCTTGTAGGCTATCTAAGGTAAGCTTATCAAAGTGTTTCTTTTCTTCTAGGGCTGAAATCTTAGATTCAAATTTAGATGGTAAGGACCTAACCACTTTTGTGACCACATCAAATTCATTAACCTCTTGACCTAGACATTTCATTCCATTGACAACTTCATCAAATCTTAGGAAATATTCAGCCACTTTCTCATCATCCTTTATTTTCAACTCCTCAAATTGATGTTTGAGAGTAATGATTTTTGACAGTTTGACTTTCTCATTCCCTTGATATATAGTTTCAAGTTTTTCCTAGATTCCATGAGTAGATTTGCAATGCATGACTTTAATGAACACATCTTTAGTTAATCCGCACAAGATGGAATGCTTAGCTATGGCATTAGTTTCATGTTTCTTTTTCTTAGCAGCATCAGTGGGAATAGTGGCAGGTACATTGTAATCTTCTAAAACAATGCTCCAAACATCAACATCAAAAGAAACAAGAAAAGCTTCCATTCTTATTCTCCAGAACACATAATTTGTTCCATCAAATAATGGAGCTCTAGTCACAGAAGCACCTTCTTGAGAATGTGCCATTAAAAATAAACTCCAAGACCAAGATCAATCCAAGGTAATTTAAAACCTATCAGAGGACCCTATGCTCTGATACCAATTGTTGGAGTTAAAATGACACTGAGAGGGGGGGGTGAATCAATGTCTTAACTATTTGACTGAATTTTAAAATATTTAAACACACAGCTCAGATTTGATCTCAATATCATTCTGATTAGAGCATTCATGAGTTGAATGTAATCATTCATAAACAGAATTAGAAAAATAATGACTCAACTAGTGAACTGAAACAACAACAGCATAGTAAACCGGAGAGAACATAGAAGAACAAAGAGGCACAATATTTTTCCGAGTGGAAAACCCTCCTGGGGTATAAAAACCACTCCCTAAATGCCTTCCAGGCTTAATCTTTTAATCAACTATTCACAATGCCTTATAGGCTGATTTTTGAGCACCCACTCAAGGAGCATCAACCCCTCATTTAGAGATATCTATCTCAAGGAGTACCAACCACTCAAATTATGTTTTGAACAATAGTAATAATTCAAAGGATTTCTCTGTTTTGAGTTAAGCACATATCTCTCTATTTTCTCGTCTACAAAATACCTTAAAGATTCAATAACTAAATCCCTAAAATACCTCATAGTAAGAAATTTACAATCTCTACATTTTTATTCAGATTTTTATTGTAGAGTTTTATCATACATTTTCATACAGCCCAAGAATGATAATCTTAGAATTATAATAACAACCGAACAGAAAACTTAGTTTTCTGCTCCTATTTATAAATGCCAGAAAAGTAACAGACTTCAAAAGTAATGGTAGAACAACCAACCAAAACAAGATCCATTTCACCTAGCTTCTAAAACTTGTGAGATTGTTTCTCAGACAAAACTGTAATTCCCATGGCTCCATCAACCACTTTCGAGCATCCAATCAGAGAGGCACACCAAACAACCTTCCATAGACCTCTGTAGAAACCGTTACAGTCAGCAACAATAGAAATGTAAACATACATGATGGCGGTCAAGCTAGGGTTTGATACCCAGCTTAAGAGAATAAACTCAAAAAATTTTCCCTAATCTTTTCAATTCAATTGATGACACATTATGCTGTAGGAAACTCTAACATTGCCAGACAACCTTATGGTTGTCACTTTCACCAAGAACCACCAGAGTCAGAGAGAAGACATATCGAATACAACATGCTACGCTGATGGTCTTCCTTAGTAAAACATTCTTTTGTTGAGACATGAGGAAACTTCTTACCGAGATTCCCTTTTACTTTCATTCACAATCACTGTAACAGACAACTTTCGAGGAGACCTCTTGGAGAACAAACTTTGTCATTCTGAAAGACATTCGATACACATTATCGCTGTGACTATTCAACACCTATGCCAAAGGCCTTTATCATTTCCAAATCACCAAGACTATACATAGTCAAGGAGACACTATATAGACTGCTCCATGTTTCACCATTACTCCACATGATACACATTGGTCATTGTGACAAATGGTTTTTCTTATCGACGAGCCTTCTAACTTGTTTTAACACTGTCACTGTAACCTAATGCTGTCGGGAAGATGTTTCATAGAATACATTAAGTTTCACCGAAAGAATTTATTCACTCTGAGTCGCTAAGACTTTACCAACCTTTCACCAAAATCCTTTCATTCACCTTCGCCATGACTTTCCATAGTAGGAGAGATATTATATCAAACACAATATGTTTCACCGAGAGCCCTTAATATTTTCCATCATTGAGACCCACAGGGTTTGTTATGACATTATACTGAAGAAAAAATTTTGCTGATAAGACCTTTTTGAACACGGTCAGTAAGACAATATGTCTTTGGAGAGACCATATGCTGATTACAACACTCCTGCCGAAAGACATCCACATGCATTAGTCAGAGAGACATAACCTTTTCGCTATGACCTCAGGCCGATGGCCAAGCTCATGCTAATAGCGATTCTTTCCTGTGCCGGTCAATGTGACAAACCAATATCGCTGAGACCACATACCGACAGATTTAATTTATGCCGATATAACTATTGTCGCTGAGACAATGAACAATGTTACGCCGAAAGCTGGCAGAATGTTAAATTCAATCGACATAACATTAGAGATGTCTTGCCGATAGGCAACTCAAACATTTCAAAGTGGATCGGGGAGACCCTGCCATACTCATGCCGATATGTGAAAGCCTGTAAAATGCAAAGAGAACCATCCTGACAAAGAATAACAACTTACAAGCTTTGTCAGACATAAAAATAGCATTCATAGCTTGAACCAGAATTCTTATCACCATCTTGAAATTGAAACATAACAAATAACTTTCTGTAAAAGCCAAGAGACATCAAAGAAGTGCCATTGTAAATCATAAGGATCAGAGATTTTGTCATCAAGGAAAAACCATAAACACAACTAGAATCCAATAAAAACTATCATTTTGGAGATAAATTTCATCATATAATTCATCACTCATCATGGGCCTCCCCAAAATTCTAGGGTACAATAAAAAATGAGAGTATTACCATGATGAAGTTCATCCCATTGGATCATCTTGCTTAAAAACCATATCAACGGTTCTCCACTCATCCCACTACTTTATTTCTTTCTTTATATGATGTCCTCAAGATTTTGACACATCACCTTTTACAACAATAGTTGTTACCTATCGTTGATGCATCTCATCCTTCATCAACTCCATCAATGATGCAAGCATCCATGCGATGAACTCTTAGGCCTTAGATCTATGGACCATCCTAGATCACATTCATTTCCCATCATGCATCACTAATTTAAACTTCACACCTTGGATCCTTTTAGCAATGGGAGATACATCAAAGAAGCCTAGTTAAGACATGTACAGCTGCATGAGAATCAATGGTACAAATGACATTGCACATAAGATTTATTCAGATTAGTGAAAGAAACTTGAATAAAGAACTCCATTGCTCATCGTTGTTTTGAAACTTAAGCTTTAGAATGAATCTATAATGAGTGATAAAATACAAAAGCACCAGGCCATTGCTCATAGCCAATTCTCCTCATACAGTTTGCAAGAAATTAGTGATGAGGGATCTACACAATGACATTGAATATGTGTATCACATATCACTAATATAGAACTTATCACTTAAAACTCATCCACGATACATGAAGCATAGTAGATCCATCATATTTCTCATCATTGTTTTGAAATTTACCATTTCATTGCCATCTACAATGAGCGATGAAAAAAAGAACATAATATTGAAGGCCATCACTTATCGCTATTACAATACTCAAGGCTCAAAAGCCATTAGTGATTGGCAAACCTTTAATTATACAAGGAGAATCAAGGAGCATCACTCATCGTGCATTGATATCAAGAGCTCTAGAAGTTATCTGTGATGAGCAAAAACAAAGAGATATAACTCATCGCTTATCACTATTTTAAACATACACTCCAGAAGTAACCTGTGATGAGTGATAAAGAGAGATGGTCAACGGGACATAAGTGAAAACTTCTAAGAACATGATCATAAGTTGTTCTAATGAAGGGAACCCTCTAGAATTACATGAAAGAAAGAGATCAAAATATTCTATGTCAAAATGCAAAGGATGTAAAGGAAGAAAAGTCTCTTTACTTAACCTTATAAAAATATGAAACTTAGACCTAATCTTGGAGAACCAGTTACTCGATGACTATAAATGGAATAATATGTTTAAATGTGACCAAAAATTGGAAAAAGGAAGTCAACAATGAAATATAACCTTACAACAGTGATGAGAAAATAAACTCTAAGCCTTCAGGTATCAGCCAAAAATGTAACAATATTTTGAGATGGAACATCAAAAAAAAAGTGCAGGTTCCATCAGTGGCTCTAACTGGGGATGCATGCCTCTTGTAGGCATGGTGAGATCCTAAAATCTCAAGTTGAAGCATACCAAAACCAAGGGACAAATCAAGAGGACCAAAACCAGTGGGCTACCCAGACTAGGCAGTAGGACCAAAATAGACACAACCAAAGCAAACACACCTATATACATAATGTACAAAACCTACAACGTACATGGAAAAATAACATACTTAGGAGAAGTATGGATTTAAGAACTATCCATGTATTGGAATTTCAAAAAGTTCACTTCTTAAGCTTTGAAGGAAATAAGAATCCTCCCCATGGGTGTTGGCTATCAAATAAGGGCCTACCCATAATGCTTCAAACTTTCCATGTTTACCCTTGTCTTGAGCCCTCACATTCCAGGCTAACACCATACTATTTACCTCAAATTTTCTAGGAGAAGCTCTCTTATCATGTAGATGCTTAACTTCCAACTGCATCTTCATATTCTTAGCATGAGCTTCTCTTCTAGTTTCATCCAATTGCTCCATATTATTTATTTTGTGCTGCATATCATCACATATCTCTTCATCATACTCCTGCATGAACTTATACATCTTTAGCACGTTATTATGTGGAAATATAGCATCTAGACTATATAATAAGGAAAATGGTGAATAACCAATAGCCTTTTTCATAGTCACTCTATCTACCGAGAGTGAATTTTAGCTTTGATTCTCAAGCTTTTTTGTTCTTCTCCATCACTCTCTTGATGATTTTCATCAAGCTCTTATTACTAGACTAATCTTGAACATTTCCTTGAGGATGGTAAGGTGAAGAATAAGAAAGTTGTATACCATGTTTCTGGAAAAAGTCATTGAATTCATTAGACCTAAAAAATGTAGCATTATATGATATAATCTTCTCTGAGACTCTAAATATGATGAGAATAATATTCAATAGGAAATCCACCACCACCTTGCTTTTTCTTTCTTTTTGGGTATTTCTTCTACCCACTTTGTGAAATAATCAGTGGCAACAAGGATCCAGGAGTTTTTTCCACTAGATTTTACTGGTATCTCTCCAATGAAATCAATCCCCCATTGTTGGAAAGGGGCTTGAATAGTCATGGGCCTAAGTGGTAGATTTCTTGAAAACTTCAAATTTCCTAGAAACCTTTGACAAGCATTGTAAATCTTAACAAACTTGTGAGCATCCTTAAGAAACGGTAGGCCAAGAATCCTACTCTTAAAATATTGTGTACAGTGGTCTTTGCCATGTAATGACCACCACATACCCCATTATGCATTTCCAACAAAATTTCTAGTGTCTTCTTTCCATCTACACATTTAAGAAGTACACCATCCATTCTTCTCCACCATAGTTTATTGTCAATAATCACATACTTGATGGCATGCTACTTCAATGTTATCTTGTCATTGTCAGCCATGTTTGTAGGGAACTGCATAGTTTGTAAGTACTGGACAATTCTTCTACACCTTCCACATGTTTTCATATCACAGATAGGTGCAACATCAATCAATTCTACCTGATTGATCTGGTTAGCCTCCAAATTAGCTTTTGTCATTAATTTAGCTAGGACTTCACCTATTACTATTTTGGTGATCTGAACATCAATGTTAAATTCTTGGATCCTATTGATCCATCTACACCTTCTGCCTACAGTCTCTTGCTAAGTAAAAATATATTTCATAGTAGTACTTAGTACAAAAGCTATGACATTAGCTCCCTATATGTAAGTCCTGAAATTATTTACAACCTTTACCAGAGCATATGCTTTCTTCTCAGTAGTGTCATATTTCAACTCTGTAGCTTGTAAAGAATTGGTAAAAAATGCAATGGGTTGTTTGAAGCCCTCCTCATTTTTATATAACAAAAAAAGAGCAATGGTATGAAAAGAAGCAAAAGAGAAAATGTGCATCTACTTAGAGAAGTCAAGAGACTTAAAAAATGGAGCCTCTTTGATAGCTTATTTAATTTTCTTGAAAGCCTAACTAGGCTCCTCACTCCAAAGAAAATTTTCACCCTTATTTAGCATCTTGGAAATAGGTCTTGTGATTTTTGTAAAGTTAGTCACAAACCTTCTTACAAAATTTATTTGTTCAAAAAATGATTGAATTCCCTTGAAATTTTTTTGTTGAGGGATCTTGTCTATGGTTTCTACTCTTTTAGGGTCTATCCTTACTCCTTCTTTAGACATAATGTGCCCTAGAAACTTTCCCTTAGTTACCCAAAAAATACATTTCATTGGATTCAAAGATATCCCATACTCTAATGACCTAACAAATACCTTTTCTAAATGCATATAGTGATCTTCTATTTTTTTAGAATAAGAAATCAGGTCATCTTGATATACAACCATAAATAAATCAGTAAAATCAGAAAAAGCTACATCCATAGCTCTCTAAAAAGTAGCACCTACATTTGTTAAGCCTAAAGGAATTCTGACATAGATGTAGGTGCCCCAAGGAGCAATGAATGTAGTCTTGTACTACTTATACTCCTTCACTTTTACTTGGTTATAACCTAAAAAACCATCCATCATTGACAATAACTCACAGCTAGTCACCTTCTATAGCATGGCTTCCATGTTTGGAAATGGGTAATTGTCCTTTAATGATGATATATTCAATTTCCTAAAATAAACAAACAACCTTATATCACCATTCCTTTCTCTTATTGGTACCAAATTGGATGACCATGAAGAGTGTCTAATGGGTTTTATAATACCAACATCTCTGAACTTCACCAAATCCTACATCTTGGGAGATATAGTACGATTGATGGGTCTTTGCTTTTTCCTAAAAGGTTTAGCATTTTCCTTCAGAGGAATTTCATAATGAAACAATTGCTCTCTATAAGCTTTCAGGTTGTCATATGACCAAGCAAAGACATGTCTATATTTTCTAAGGAAGGAAACTCACATTTCCTTCACCTTTGGCTTCATCTTCTTTCCTATGTAAAATTTCTTGGGGGTATTTTCACTCCTACCTAAATTTACTTCCTCCAGGTCTTTTGGGTGAGAACCAGTTGTCTTGGCCTTGCTTCTATCTTGACTATCAAACACCCTTTCAAGAGCTACAAGGCCTTTCGAGATTTTATTTGTCTTCAGTTGGCTGACATCTTTTCAAAATACCATGTCCTTTCCATCAATATTTTCAACAAACCCACCAAATTAAATCTCCTAACCTTTATATTCATCAACACAATTCAAAAATTTTAGAATGTCTTCATCATCATTAAAAAATTTCCAGTTGTACACATTTTTAAGGATAGAAGGCCTTGTTTGTACCTCAACCTTAGAGATTCCTATGAAAGTTATATCATTAGGTCTCAATGCAATGTTAGCAAGTAAGTCAACTACTCTATTATATCCTCTTTCCATCCATTCAATTCCAAAAGCATCAAATTGCTCAACGGAATCCCAAACAACATTTTTGTATTGCTGCAGTCTATCATTTTTGTAGGAATATTTTGCTCTTACTTGGGAAATCAAAAGCTCAAAATCACCAATTACCATCCACTTTTTTATTTTGTGCTTCTCAGCCAATTTCAATCCCAATAATAAAGCTTCATACTCTACCACATTATATGTATAGACAAAAGAAAATGTGAAAGAGAATTTATAAGTACTGCCACTAGGTGATACAAATAAAATCCCTGTACTAGACCCTTCTTTGGAACTTGCACCATCAAAGTACATTTTCCAAAGTCTATTTTTGTCAGATAGTCTTAAAACTTCATTTTCTATAGGTGTGGGATACTTATCAACCTCTCTTGGTACTTCTTCTATCTTGAATTCACCGATATCAGTGTCTCTAAAAAAAATGTGTCATCTTCAGGAGCATGCTCCATCATATGTGGCACCCTTGGTTCTCTCATCACTTGAACATCCTTACCATTAATGGGAAATGTGGCATAAAAAATTCCACATTTCATACTGCCTCCTATAGATGCACTCCATTTCTGAGATAGTAGCATTCCATAATAAGGTGGGATATCTACTACCACCACACTCATTTTGAATTATTTGTTAGTGTAGACTGCTAGCCTATAGGGAAGTTCATTTATCACACTAATGACAAGGTCTTCTCTTGCATCCATGGGATAAAAATTTCCATGAGTGCTATCAACTTTCAATTCTAGTGCATCCATGATTTTAGCTAGAATTATGTTGTTGGATGCTTCAGAGTCAATAATACAATTCTTTATAAAATTTCCCCCAACCACCAGGGTGAGGAAAAATGGATCTATCTTCTCAGGACAAGTAGTTACATAATTTCCTAGGAAAATATTGGGAATCTTAGTAATTACTCCCTCAACTTCCTTGTCTTTATTATATATTTCACTCAATTTTGGTGGAGTGAGCACCACTAAATCATTACAGGCCATAACAACACCATTGATAAGGGCTACTACCTTTTTCTTATGTTCCTTTATTCTTGTCATTTCAAGAAAAGGCACAAATACTTTTATTTGGATAAGTAATTGAAACATATCAACAGGATTATACTTGGGTAATTCAATTCAGAGCATACCTTTATTCATTACTTCTCTCCTATTTATTTTTGGGTAGTTCAATCCTCTACTTGACATCTTTCCTTGAAACTTCAGGGTTTTGCTTCTATGGCTTTATCTTCATAGTAGGGGATTTGAGTTCCTAAGTAGCTTTTGGCTTCTCTACTTTCTTAGCCCAAATTTTATCTCCCCTTCTTTAGCTTTGACTTCTTCCACTTTTCCATTAGGCTTGTGCTCTTTGTTCTTGACATTCTTCTCTTTGATGAAAAGGCCAACAAGACTACCTTGTTCACCATCAATTGTTCTATTCCTCAAATGATAGGAACTTTTGGCTTGCGTGGCCAAGACTATAGTGTATTTTACAATCTCCTCCTTTGAGGGTCTTCTTAATGAAACACCGTCTTCTATTGCTTCCAAGTTTTAAACCTCAACATCATTATTAGCATCCTCATCAAAGAGAACTTGCTTATGATATTGACTAGAAATATTCCTTTGATTGTCTACATCCATTTCATAAGAGTCCATATTAGAAGAGAACTCACTATTTGCAACATCAAAATCACTCTTAACCATAAGTACATCAACATCCTCCTGATTTTTCTGATCATATTCCTCGGGCATATCTTCCTCTACTTCAACCATCTATGTTACTGCACATTGCTAAGAAGAATGTGGCATTTGGAAAATCATGCACCAAGGGGTATCTTTAACAAAATTTCCTTAATTCTTTTGCAAAGGATCTAGAGGGAATTTATTCTAGCTGTTTCTTTGATTATTTAGACCAGGCTTCCCATTATTCCAATTGGTATTAAATGGGTGGTCTTGCAACTGAGGAGGTCTTTCATTCATTTGACAATTTTTTGTTGAACGTTTTCTTGTTTCATAGTCTTATCATTTATGGTTTTTATAAAATTATCAAGCTTGTCCTCAAGAGTTCCCTCTTTAGCACCTAAACTCTTATCTTCATTTTTTGAACTTTTGAAGAGTTTTGTATCATCTCTTTTTCCAACTTTTCTAGTTGCTCTACTAATATTTTCAATATTCTCTACCATCTTGAAGGCTTCCATCTATGATTGAGGATTCTTATCTAGCAAGAGGTAACTCATTTTTGCATCAAAAGTATTGCAATAGTTTACCAAACATACATGATCATTAAATTGTAAATGAGGAGGCAACCTCTTCCTAGCCTTCTGGAACCTTGTATTGAACTTAACAATAGATTTGTTAGAACCATTAACAATATTATCAAATTGATTCAACAAAAAGCTTGAATTAATCTTGTCACCATATTTCTCTCTAAATGTCCTTTTCAATTTCTCCCAAGATCAAATTCTATTGGCAGGAAAACTTCTATACCATCTCGAGCATCTTCAGTGAGAGACTACATAAACAACTTCATCATGACATCTTTTTCCTCTACCTCAAAACCATCCATAACATTATCAAATGCTTTGATATGGTCTTCACCACTCAGGGAATTATTACCAGAGAATCTAACTAAAGAAGGTCTGAAGTCTTTAGGGAATGGGTTTGGGTAGCTAGGGATTTTGGTGAAACACAATTACTGGTATCTATCTACTTGGAGTGGCCTCCTAGTATGTCGATCCCTATGAACATCTCTTTTCTCATCATCTCTTTTGTTGTTAGAGTGGCTACTATCTTTACCCTTCCCACTTTCACCATCACCACCTCCTTTCTTGCTTCCTTCATCATCTTCAAAATAAGAACTACTATTCTTATTTTTTCCTCCACCTCCACCACCTCCACTATGAGTGTGTTCATCAAACTTCTTCTTATGTGACTCATTATTATAGACATTGAAAAATTGTCCTAGGTCTCGATGACAATTTTCACTAATTTTTCATCTAAAAAAAATTAAATAATTTATTATTTAATTAGTGCTAATATTCTTCTTATAATTCCATATAATTAAACAATTTTGAATTATTTAATTATGTTCTTATAAACCATTAATTAAATAATTTTAATTAATATTCATCACTATTTCTTCCTAACTATTCCTCTTAGATTAAATAATTATTTAATTATTTAATTTGTCTTCAATTTCAATCATCCCTAAACTTGCTAATTTTGAAAGGTGAGGATAATTCATCTTAGTTAATTATAAAATCTTTAATTATCCTCAACTAGATTTCATTCCCACTTATCGCTCCCACTTTCTCTCACTTCACTTCTGCTTTTCTCTTCCACTTTCCAATTTTCATTCCCATTTTCTATTCCATTTTTCTATTTTATATCTCACTTAACTCTTTCTCCTTTCCACTCATGACTCTTATTTTTTAAATCCACTCCCCACTTTCAAAATGACAACTTTTAGTTGAAAATAAATAGTTTCTTTATTTATTTTCAATTAACTCTTCTCCTTCTCAATTTAAGTCATCCTTCACTCTTTCATTCCTCCACTTTCAAAAAAGTATATTTTGATGAAAATAAATACTTTATTTATTTATTTTCAATTAATTCATTTTTTCCTCCACTCTTAAATGAAAGTTTCCCTTCTAAATTATCCTTGCATTCAATCTTTTCCATTCAATTATCTTTTAAAAATCTATAAATTGGGGACTTATTTCTCAATTTAGGAGAGACCACATCTTCCATTTCCTTGTGATCATTCCATCAAATTGCTTTTTATATTTAGTGCATTTGATGAAATTTGAGAGCTACATGTGAAATATATCGAAAGAATAAGAAGTACAATAAAATGGAGTGAGAGAAGCACATCATGAGGGTTTGCATTTCCATTTCTTTCTTTATGCATTTTGTTCTCACAATTTTGTTGATGTATTGGGATTTTATTTCATGATATTTGCTTTGTGGTCTCAGCATTTTGATATCATGTATGCTTTAACAATTTTCCTTAGATACAATTATTAGTATGTCTAGATCTTGAAGACTCTGGAGTGGGTGTGGACGTTTGAAGAAAAGCAATCTTCCTAGCCATATCTACATTAGAAGCTTCCATCTCAACTTTCTTCAAATCTTCTTGCAACTTTTAATTCTACAATTGTAATTTCAATATCTCAAGATTTGGAGGTGTAGTAGATGGAGCTGGATCAACTTTGGCTTTGTGTGTGGGGATTTCAGAAAATGAGGTATTGGTATTGGTATTAGTATTGGTATTGAAGGTATTTTTCTTAGGTTGGTCAATGGGTCTCTTACCATGATCTATGAATGATGTCTTCTTAGTAGTAACAAGAGGATCTGAGGATCTAGTATTTGAGATAGATGTAGTGTAGGTATCAGTAGCTGAGGCTCCCATCAAGACTATTAATTCAAGAATATCATTGGTCATTTTAGAAGAAAACTTAAAAAGGTTTTCCTTAAAAGTCTTATGCCTAGTAGCATCTTCTCTCATTTTCTCCAATTTTTGTTTTCTAACATCTCTCTCAAGCTGATTAGTTCTAATACTATATTCTCTTTCTTTTAACACCATCATTCTATTCTCTTCTTTTTGAATCCTTAGTTCTTCCTCTTCTATAGCTTCATATCTTTATCTATATCTTCCTCACTTTTTAGAATATCTCCAGGCCCACTTGGGGCAAGAGTATAGTAGAGCGGTCAATAGGAAATTCCTCAAGAGAAAGGTGGAATTTTACATTAGGAGATTCATCTTGTGGCTTAAAATTATTTCCATTAAAAATAGAGCCAATTCCAGGGGTTAAATGCTCTGAAAACTTCTTATTCTTTCCCTAAAACTCCCACCTATCCTCCTCTCTTGAAATATGAAGCTCATTATCAAACACTTGTTCAACTAGAAAACTTCCTTGGTCTATGTTAGACCCTTCAATTTCATGTGCCTCTTCATGTATACTAGCACTACTTACATCAATATTGAAAGTAGGAGATGCATTAGCAAGGGAATCGACAGAGTCACTTGATTCAAAGCTTTTCCTAACCCAAGAAGGTTGCTTCTCTTTTGTAGGTTCAGATTATTCCTTTTGCTAAGAGTTCTTCTTTGCATAACTTCTGGTCTTCCTCACGACGTCAAATATTGCAAAATATTTCTTCTTACTTTCCTTTTGAGAATTGATCTTTACATTGATATTAGAGAATTCAGAATCACCACCCAGAATTCTAGGAAATAGAAAGTGATTGCACTTTGATTTTGTACTTGTAAATTCAGAAAATATTTTGAACATAACACAACATAAGGTGGTATAATGAAATAAGACTTGATGCATAATATTGATTATGATGGGACTAATGCAACATAATTTAAACTAATTATTATTCAATTGGTAAAGAATACGATAACAAAACAACTTATTCTGACTATACAAGATTTGAACTCGAGATTTTGGACTTAGCTAGTCCCCAATAGATTTTCCTTGGTTAATATTTTAGAACCAAACTTAATCTCATTCCTTACCTATGAATCTACCCCAGAACTCAATTACTAGAAAGGTTGAGGATTGGCCAACATCTAAGTGGATCACTTAAAACCCCACTTCTTCTCTTCTAGCTCTGTGAGACCCAGGAGGTTAATCCTACTTATGCTCATAATATCTCTAATTGATCAAGAGCATTTCCATACATAGATGTATTCCTAAGGAAGTACAAATAAACCAACATCATCTAAGGATTGGAAGATCTCTTATGAATTTTCCATTTTTTTTAGGGAATACACTAATACTAAAGTTTTGTATAGTGTAATGTGAAGTATGTTATGAATTCATTCCCATTCTATATCACTCACTAGGTTGATCACTAGCTCAATCAACCACAAAATAAACTAAGAGAAAGACTAGTGCCTAATCTAAGGGAACAATGGAGTCATATTTTGCAATCAATCAGTAATACAACTATAATCCAACATCAGTAATCAGGGGACTATTAGCACGCTACTTCGTGGCATCCAACTCTCTATGTTTTAAAATGTTGCTTCCTTACCAAATCCTATATCCTTTTCCTGCAAACTAATGGCCTCATTTTAGAATTATATCAACTCATTGAATTAAAGTAAAAACAAACCCATTCATTCAATGCAAATGACAAAAGAAAAATTAAATTACAATTAACAATTTCATTCACGATTTGCAAGAAAATACAGAGGAGACCACATATTTTAGAACTAATATTTTATTTCATTACTGATATTACTTTGTAAAACTATTTTTAAGATCATCATATAGTATGACTTATTCCCTAGACTGTCTTTTGATAAATTCACTAACTTATCTATTTACATTCTATTGCTCTTCGAGCATAGCTTTCACCTAGGACTTTCTTAGACTCAATTTTTTTTAACTCTCTTTCTTTAGCCATGAAATCCCCTTTATAAACAAGGGAGCAATAAGCATTTGGCTGAGTTACAATTTCATTTCACTTGATTTCAAAACCTAATTTCAACTGATTTTTGAGAAACTTCCTAGGTGGTTTTATGCAATCATTTGAGAATAGAGGAAGACAAAAGACAAAGCACATGCACAGGGTACCATTAGTCATTTCTGCCATGTCCATGTTGAACACAAATTTTTTGTACCATATTAGCCAGAGGACCTCCATAACAACATGGAAGAGAAAAAGATTAAAACCATGGACATATTGAAAAGAACACCTCCTATGCAAAGAACATGGTGTCATCAAAAACAAAAAACAAGGAGAGGAATCTATTCTGAGTCATCAACATCAGAGAATGCTCAACCACTCCTTGTTCATGATGAAATTCGAGGAACCATAACCACATCTTCATCAAAGCTCTCATATGGCACCAGAGAGAGAAGATATTGGCCATATCCTGAGTTAGTGTCACCTTCAACATCTAAAGGACTATCAGAGAGAACAATGGGAGAATTATGTTTTCCCAAGTAGACCCTATGACTCTTGTATTTTCTCCTAACCTTCTTCATAGGCTTAGCTAGCTCCTTGCCCCTAAACTTTACCAATTCTTTTGAAATGGTCTTTTTTCTTAATTTGTAAGTACCATGTACAATTGCTTTCTTCTTGTGACCTCAAGCCCTCCTCTTACCCTTTGAAACCTTAGAGGCTACTTGGTTTTCTTGCTCAGCTACAGACATATCCTCATAACACTCAAACACATTAAGCTGACTAGACCTCCTAATGGGCTAAATTGGCATACCAGTCTTTCCCATCCCTAAAATGAGAAAAAATTGATAATTTAAAATACTATGAATCAAAGCTATAGGGAAACACACCTACAAACCCATAAAATTACAACTAGTCATAGAAAAGGAATTCCTAAAAGGAATCGAGTATGAACGATAGAGAGCCCAATTGAATACTAACTCACCCAAGACAAGAATGTTCACCATTCAACTCAAAGAGAATTAACACCCTCACACTTCTTCACTAACCTAAACCTCACATTCACTGTGGAATGAATGATGGTGAAAAAAATATCAAACAATTTGCATTAAATAGACAATTTGGAGCATGCAAAAATGAATGATTTAAGAACTCCTCACGCAAGTGAGTTGATAACTTAGTAGCTCAGCTTCGAATTTGGGCCATCAATCTTAAAGCATTTAAAACTTCATGCATGGTGATCTTGAGCATAATTTTTTGGCCTTTAGCAACTTGTTCCTAGAAAACAATGATTCCACCTCAAATGCTACCACATTTTCCCTTAATCTTGATTAATCATACACGATCTACGAATTAGCATGCATCACCAACTCAATCTGTGCTCCTTCCTTAAAATCGGCAAAGTACATAAAAAATAGCATTTTTAAGAGAAAGTTCCTTATATATTTCATTGTTCATGGAAGGCCTCCCCCAACATATAGGGTGCAATCAGTGATGAAAGTATTACTACGATAAAGTTCATCCCATTGGATCATCTTGCTTGAAAACCATATCAACGGTTCTCCTCTCATCTCACTACTTTCTTTTTTTCTTTATACGATGTCCTCATGATTTTCCCATGTTTCCTTTTCTATCAATAGCCATTACCTATCATAAATGCATCTCATACTTCATCAACTCCATCAGCGATGCAAGCATCCATGTGATGAAATATTAGCCCTTGGATCTATGGCCTTTCCTCAATCACGTCCGTTTTCCCATCACACATCAGTAATTTAAACTTCACACCTTGGATCCTATTAGTGATGATAGATACATCGAAGAAGCTAGGTTAAGACACATACACCTGCATGAGAATCAACGATACAAAATACATCATACATAAGATTTATTTAGATTAATGAAATAAACTTGAACAAAGAGCTCCATCACTCATTATTGTTTTGAAACTTAAGCATTAGAATGAATCTATGATGATCAATAAAATAAAAAAGCACCAGGCCATCACTCATCGCTAATTCTCCTGATATAGTTTGCACTCAATTAGCGACGAGGGATCTACACAATGACATTGAATACATGTATCACTTATTGCTAATATAGAAATTATCACTTAAAACTCATCTGTGATACACAAAGCACAAGAGATCCATCGTATCAATCGTTGTTGTTTTGAAACTTACCATTTCATAACCATTCACGATGAGCAATGAAGATAAGAACATAAGATTGGAAGCCATCACTTATCACTATTACAATACTCAAGGCTCAAAAGCCATTAGTGATACATGAACCTTCAACAATACAAGGAGAATCAAGGAGCATCACTCACCACACATTGATATCTATCCATGATGAGAAAAGATAAACAAATATCACTCATTGCTTATCTCTATTTTAAACATACACTCTAGAAGCAATCTACAATGAGTGATAAAGAGAGATGGCCAATGAGACTTAAGTGAAAAATTCTAAGCACATGCTCATAGGTTGTTCTAATGAAGGGGACCCTCTAGGATAACATAAAAGAAAGGGCTCAAAATATTCTAAGTCAAAATGAAAAGGATATAAAGGCCAAAAGGGATCATTACTTAACCTTATAAAATAAGAAACTCAGACCTATGCTTGGGGAACTGGTTACCCAATGACTGTGAATGGCATAAGACATTTTAATGTGACCAAAAATAGGCAATGAGAAGTCAACAATAAAATAGAACCCTACAACAGTGATGAGAAAATAAACTCTAAGCCTTCTGGTATAAGCCAAAAATGTGACAAGATTTTGAGATGGAACATAAAAAAAATTGGAGGTTCCATCAAAAGGTAGGATGAAAGAAAGGGAAAATTATTAGGTCCTCACATAAGAAATTCATCATGGAAGAAAATGATAAGATGGAGGTTCAACCTAAGATTCCCAATGACGAGACTCTATCCCTCACACAACTTAATTTAGGCAGAGGAAATAAAATTGAGGAGAAACAAACACCTAAGATCAAAAATCTTTTCACATTTCACAATCAGAGATTGGCCTCTAGGGTGTGGACCCAGTGCACCCTTGTTAACTTAGGAGGGAAATGAGATCCTATGAACTCAACCATCCTCTACTGAAAAACTTGATATAAATTCTAATGAAGACCTAATGGAATGTCCTCTTTCTGATGATGAGAAAACTGAATAATGTAACAAGAGGCCTTTGTACGTACATTTTAATATAAATAAAACAAGATGGTATTTTGGTGTGTTCAAATGAAGAACTCCAAAATATGTTTTCCATGCATGAATGTGTATGTCCTTGATGAATGGGTGATATATTAATGTGTTGGAATATGGCTTCTAGTGTTTTCATTGATGGAAACCTAAGTCATTATTCAAGTCTACAAATCATGATTTGTTCATACTGGAAAGTAGAGTAAATAATAGAGTATTACCAGAAGATAGAATGAAGAATAGGGTATCCAGTTAGTATGTCGATATGTATGCTTCACTGGATTATCATTTTCAGTTTTAGATCTCGGGGAAGGTTGTTAAGTATCTATATTATCCTATTGTTAAGTTTTCTAATGTTGCGTTAATCAGTGTATAAGTTAAGGAGATCCGATAGGATGATTTTTCTACTTATATGTTCATGAAGGTCAACTTGATGTATAAGGAGTAATTATTGTTTAAATGTTTCTATGTTCAAGCATTTTGATTTGGGGACACAACATAACATTAGCCAAATTTGATGGGTATGCATCTAATATTAAATGTGGATTGAGCTAACTGCTACAAAATATTTTTATTTTGTTGATGTCGACATGGAGCGATTGAAATCTTGGTAGCATATATATATATGAGATTGGTAAATTCATTTTGTAGTAGTGTGTGTGATGTTAAATATGTGTAGATATGTGCGAATATCATAAGAGAAGTTGAGTGATTCTCATTTATGCAGAAAAGGATTTTTGTGAAGCAAATTAAGGTAGAGCAAAGAAAAGTGTAGAACTAGACAGAAGGTCCAAAATGATCTATGAGCTTAACCGAAACTATAACCAAGCATTTGTAGATGCTATCTTCTCATTTCAATCTTTTGTAAGGTAGTGATACTTCCTATTTGAGTAGTGTGCCTGAATGATCCGATGGATATTTTTAGTGAAAATTGAAGTGTCTCATTTTTCTCCAAAATCTGCACCATTAGAAAGATCTCAACGTCCTGATTCCAACGCAACTTGAACGGAGCGAAAAGGAGTCTGTTTGTGCAAGTTATGGCCAGTCAAACCTTGGGTCAAACTAAGATCGGGGGGCATCCAGGAAGCAAAAAAATGATGTCGTCAAAAGTTGTTGAAGTTGATGTCATCGCGATGAGCTCATCGAGATGATTCTGACAGTGTTCATTTCGTCGAAATTTGACATTGTATGCTCAACTTATCAGTGGTCAAAGTTTGTAGTTGACTTTTGAGGTGGACCGTACGGATGCTGATGTCAGCATTTCGTACTGTATGGACAGTGACTTAGACAATTCAAAATTCAGCATGTGGCATCCACGTCAGTATTGTACAGACCAATCGCTGTGCGACACATGGCAGTTCGTACATCTGTATGCCCAGTCAGCAAGTACAGTTAGCATCCTCGTTGGCATGCACATTAGCATTCTAGTCGGCATTCATGTCATCGTCTGAGTCAGCATGTGAGTCATCATCCAGTCAGTGATAGTTTCATCCACGTCAGCAGAAAGGGCCAACCAGCGTTTGCCATGTGGCACCCTCCTGGTGCCACACATGGCCTCATCATCCATCTCCTTCGTCGGTAGTTGTAAATCTGTTTGTTTGTTTAAAACAAAATAAGTTGTATGTTTGGGGGGGATTCGATCCCCCCACCTCTCACATACAATGCAGGGTTCCTACCAATCCACCTACAAATGCGGGCTCTACCATACATATTTAGCCGTTGGTTTTGTTGAGTCCCAAAAGCGGATTTGTGGGAAATGTGTGGTCGGCGGGGTTTGAACCCTCACCAGGCGACCAGTCCAAAATTGGTATAACCGACGAGCCATCCGCTAGCTTTAAAATATTAATAGCATTGGTCGGTTTTGATGAATTTCCAAAACTGAATGCCTTAAAATAAGAACAAACTCCTCCTAATTTAAAAATTTAAACAAACAATAATCTTTTTAAAGATTAAATCAAACCTCCAAAACTATGTGAGCCCGTGAATAAAAAACTAAAAGGACTTAAATTTGTTATTATTTGGATTAAAGGGGGTATTTAGAAGATTTATATGCAAATAAAGGGAGATTTGAAGATTTTTATGTATTTTGGAGAGATAAGGAATATTTTGTAAATCAATTGGTTAGTAACCAATTTGATTCATTTTTTGTATAAAAAGGGGTGTGAGGTGAGAGTGGAGATTAAGTTTTTTTTCAAGTGATGAAGTCTTGAAGCTGAGGTGACACGAAAGAGAGGTCTTGTGGAGATTATTTTTGAGCCATTCTTGCACATCAGAGCGTTGTTATGCTGCCGAAGTGCTTGAAGAATGGTTGTGGTGCATTTGTAATTGATTTTTGGAGTTAATCGGATCGGTCTCTCTATTGGAGCGGACCCGGAGACGTAGTCACGTTTGTGACGAACTCCGTAATCAAATGTTGTTTGCACTTCTCTTCTTCTCTCTCACTTTCTCTCAGTTTGTTAATTCCTTCATTTTGTTATTTCCTTAAGTTAATTTTGATTTTATTAACTTGGAATAAACATTGTAAATAAATAAGCATTCAATTCTGCAATATAGTCTAGATCCTATATAGATCACTGAATACAAGTGCATTCCCATTTTGTTAAACACTATATTTTGAGTACTCAAATTGTGGATTGACCTCCACTATGGTTTTTCCCCTAATAGGGTTTCCATGTAAAAATTATTATGTTATGGTGTTGTGGCTTATTATTTCATGTTCATGCATCTTTCTTTTGATTGAATAGTTTAAGCACTTGAAAGGACATATTAATAAAAGTTAGAATTTATCAACACTGATTCACCCCCCCTCTCAGTGTTGCTTGAGTCCAACAATTGGTATCATAGCTAAGCTCCTTGAAAAAGTTTAACAACTTGAGGTAAATCTTAGAATGTAATGGAATCTGGTAGTCTTCAACAACAGCTTGTGGTGGCTCTTGATGATCTTGATCAGTCTAAGGAAGAAGTTCGGGAATTGAAAGGAAATCTTAAGGATGCTAAGAAATTCATTCAAAAGTTGATGGATCAGGTTATTAAATCTAGGGAAATGAGAAAGGATCTATGTGATTAGATAAAGCAAAAAGAAAGAAAAAATATTGAAGAGAGCAAAAGGATGGATGATGATCATTTGAATCAAACCTTGAAGGAAATAAATGAAGAATGTGAAAAGCTTGCTAGATACAATGCTACCCTAAAGTCTAAGATGGAATCTATGGCAATGAAGATGACTACGAAGATTAAAGAAAGAAAGAAGAATGAAGAAAAACTTGGCTAGATCCTAAAAGAGAGAAGTAATGAATGTAGCAGAATTAATAGAGAACTCATTCAGTTGGAGATGGAGCTGCAACAATCTCGAGACAATGAAGAAGAGCTTGGAAAACATATTGTTATTCTTAGAGATTAACTAACTTCTACAAATGAATACAAGGAGAATTTCAAGATCAACTCAGTTAATCTTGATGAGCTAACTCAAGGACAAAAGAATGCAAATGAAAAGCGAGGCCTTGGATATGAGAAAGGAGAAAGTTCTGGATCTAGACAAAGAAATCTCAGGCAAAGAAATCAGATAGACAAAGCAAAAAGGAATACGGTAAGGAAACCTAATGCACAAAATTTTAATGGATATTTTTTTGCTTGTAATAAATATTGTCATATGGTTTCTCAGTGTAGAAGTAAAATGAAATCAAAACATTCATCATTTTACAATTAGTGTTTCAATTGCAACAAGTTTGGGCATAAGTCAATTGAGTGTAGAAATTTGTCAAATAACTCTGTTAGTAGAAGGAATGTGGAATTCTATACTTGTGGAATTTTTGGGAATATTGCTAATCAATGCAAATCAAGAGGAAATCAATTTAATGAATGGTCTAGACAAAGAAATATTTTTTGTTACAATTGCAACAGATTTGGTCACATTACAAGATCCTGCAGGAACATAAACATGGATGGAAGAGGTCTAATATACAAAGGAAAAATATCATAGAAAGATGATAAAGGAAAATGGAAAGTGACTATGGAAGAAATAAAAGATTAAATGAAGAAAACATGGGTAAGGAAGAGTAAGTCCGATGAAGGAAATAAGCTCACACCAGAATCTGCTTCTGGTAATTCCTTCATAAATTGATCTTAGGCCATTGGCCTAGGGGGGGGTTCTTCAAGAAAATCCTTTGTTCCCCTGTCGGTAGTTGGCACTAGAATGTAAGAAATTTTCAGTAGTTGTGCTAATAGTTTACAAATGTATAGGTGATCACTTGTGCAAAAATTTGAGAAGTGGAAGGTCCATAGATGAATTCTTCATTTGTTGTCGAAGAAAACTAAGTATCCGGATCAAGTAGGGAAAAACATTTAATGCGGTAAAAATGTTAGGTGTATGAGTTATAAAAGGGTATTTGGAACCCTCATTTTTCACCTTGCATTGAAGAAGAATAGAAGGAGAGCCTTTCTAGTAGAATTTCAAAGGAATAAAGGCAATTCGGTAGCGAATTCATCAGGTATTTCAGTTGCTTGTAGAATTCTCACTTAATTTGGTGCTTGGTAGAAACTTGTTCGGTACAAAAAGGAAAATGGAGAAAATCAAAGGAATGGTGAATTTAGATGAATATAGTAGTGAGAAGATTATGGATGCGAGAAATATGTTTTCGGCCGATGAATTGAAATGGCTTGAAGGTGTGAAACACAAAAGTTTGGAAATTTGGAGTGAATTTCCCTATTTTGACAACGCGAAAATTGTTAGGTTTATCCTGAATAGATTGATTAATGAAATTCTAACTCTAGATAAACCCTATCTCATTTTGAAAGAGGTGATTAGGAATCTAACTGGATTATGCAATGTTGGGGATATAATGAAAAATAAGTCGAAACCCTAACCAGAGTAACTAGAGATCAAAGGGCTTTGATAATCTCGATGATCAAAGATCCAATAACAAGGTACATTGCGCATGGAATTTCATACAAATTATTTTTTAGAAATAGGGATGGTGCTACTTTGGTAGGTGTAGTTTAAATATCTAATAAAATGATAATGGAGGGTCAATATTTTGACCTGTGAGAATTGATAAAAGATCAATTGATGGAAAATGTTCAACTAACAAAGGAGGTAGATTACCCCTTCAGGTTTGGTACCTTGGTCATATGTCTTGTGATGTATTTTTTGAATTGCTTGCAATAGATCAACAATGTTGTATGGAAAGAGAACAAATCAATTTATAAATAGATTTCTGAACACTCTGATACTTTGGAAAATTGTAAGCAAGAGTATGCAAATTTCTTTAAAGAATTGCTAGGGAAGTTTGGAGCAATTAGCATTTCCATTCTAGTAAGAGCACTTGAGGTTGGATCCTCTTCTAGTGAGATGGAGACGAAGAAGAACAAAGAACAAGAGATTGATGATTATACTCCTCTGACACTCAAGATTCCAAAAATTGAAGGAAAAGATAAAGAACAAGTGATTGTGAACATACCAGATGAGGAATCTGATGAGTACACTCCAAGGGAAAAACCATAATTAGTTGAATCAGATGTAGTAATGGAATAAGGAAGAAAAGAAGAAGGTGTTTTATCCAAAGTAAAGATACTACAACTTGTTCAGGAGAAAGATGGGATGCAGAAAATTGCTAACATATGGTCTGATAGACCCTCGTATGAGTAGGACCTAATCGAGAGCACACTAAGTACTTATTTTTTGCAGAATAACATTGATTTGGAGAGTTTTCAAAATGTGTTTCCTAAAGAGATGATTGAATGCATTAAGGAAGCCATGGTCTCTAAGTCCTAGGACAGGAAAGAGGAAAAAATAATCCTACATTTGAAGGAGCATTTTAGGCTATGTATTACCAAACTAAAAAGGAAAATGAATGTGTTGATGCAATGCATAAATACAACAAATAACATCTACAACTATTGTCTTTTTTGGCCTCATGTAGTTGGGAGATACAAAGATAAGATAGAGCAGATTGAAACTGAGTTGAACAAGATTGGTCGGGATTATAACATGTTTCAGGATTAGGATGGTGTAGTCAAGAAAAGGATTCAAGAGTTGTAGTCTGAGCATACAAAAGTTCAATTCACCATAAACAACCTTGTTGACACCTTTTGGAAAGTGAAGGATTTAACCGAATGCTAACTGGAGCAGCTAATTGAGGTTCTGAGGAAAGGAGAGAAATTAGAAGAGGCAATCACAATTATGGAATCTCTCATCTAGATTATTAACCAGAAATATGAGAATAATAGCTTGATATTAATCATTGGGATTTCAGTAGAAACATGGAGGAAATTTCTTTCGAAAATTAAAGATAAGTACAAGATAATTTTCTAACTCGAGTAACAGTTGTATTTCTTCAAATTTTGATCCAAATTTTGAATTATCAAGGGGGAGTATGTTTGTCATTGATGTCAAAGTGGGAGAGAGAGCAATGAAAAATGGCTTATCATTCTAAGGGGGAGTTGTGTTCTGAAATTTTGAACTCTGGCAGTGTAATCATATTGATTCTGACACTTAGTAATTTTTCACTAAGTGTTGCCATAAATTCCAAAGGGGGAGAATGTTGGCATATGGATTCTAGTGTTGTCAATGATGGCAACCTAAGTCATTTTTCTGGTTCAAAAATAAGGATTTTTTCATACCGGCAGGTAGAGTAAAGAACAGAGTATTACTAGAAGATAGAATGAAGAATGGGGTATCCAGTTAGTATATCGATCTGTATGCTTCAGTAGATTATCATTTTGAGTTGTGGATATCGAGGAAGGTTTTTAAGTATCTATCTTATCCTATTGTTAAGTTTTGTGATGTCATGTTAATTGGTGTATAAGTTAAGGAGATTCAGTAGGATGATCTTTTTGCTTATTTGTTCATGAAGGCTGACTTGATGTATGTAGCGTTTCACAGATGTATAAGGAGTAATTGATTAAATGTTTTTGTGTTTGAGCATTTTGATTTGGGGCCATAGAATAGAATTATCTGACTTTTATGGGTACACATTGAATATTAAATGTGGATTGAGCTGACTGTTGGAAAATATTTTTACTTTGTTGATGCAAACATAGAGCGATTGAAATCTTGGTAGCGGATATATATGAGATTGGTAAAATTCATTTTGTAGTGGTCAGTGTGGTTTCCAATATGTGTATATGTGTGTGAATATCAGAAGAGAATTTGAGTGATTCACATTTGTGTAGAAGAGGATTTTTGTGAAGCAAATTAAGGTAGAGTAGAGAGAAGTACAAAATCAGACCTGGAAGGTATATAATCTGATCTATGAGCTTAACCGAAACTATAACTAGGAATTTGTATATGTTATCTTCTTTGTTCAATATTTTTATTGTAATTCAAATCTTTTGCAAGGCAGTGAGCCTTCCTATTTTGAGCAGTGAGATCTAGGCAGTGTGTCTAAATGCAAGTGCATTCCCATTTTGTTAAACACTATATTTTGAGTACTCAAATTGTGGATTGACCTCCACCATGGTCTTTCCCCTAATAGGGTTTCCACATAAAAACCCTTGTGTTAAGGTATTGTGGCTTATTATTTCATGTTCATGCATCTTTCTTTTGATTGAATAGTTTAAGCACTTGAAAGGATAGATTAATAAAAGTTAAAATTGCTCAACACTGATTCACCCTCTTCTTAGTGTTGATTGATTCCAACAACATTTGTATATAATGAAATATAGAATAAGAATGTTTATCTATAGAACCCAATGTTAAGATGTGATAGATGTGAATGTAATATAGGTTAAGTGTGAGTCAACATGATGACCACCAAGCAAGAGAGGGGTGGTAGTGGGATACACAACAAACCAAATAAGAGGCTAGAACAAATTCTAGAGCTTTTAAACCTACAAGAGGTTCACATAGATCACATAGAACAAGAGGTACGAGTGGCACATGAGGATCGAGACCATAGGAATGTAAAATTCAATCAAGGGAATAGTGGTCCAAGAGAAGTCCCACAAGGATGAATTGAGGAAGAACTTGGAAAATATCTCAAAAGAGTAGCACCACTTAGGTTTGATGGTTAGGCTATCGAAGCAAGGGGATACACATGGATTAATTATATGGAAAAATAATTTGGGCTTCATAACCTATCCAACCAGACTAAAGTGGCATGGGCTATGTATCAAATTTAAGGTGAAGCAATGACCTGGTGGGATAATGAGAAGTCAGAAAGGAATATTTAGCCTATTGAGATTACTTGGGAACTCTTCCTTTAATATTTTAGGAAAAGATGGTTACCGCAAATTTTCTTTGACAAGAAGGTGAAAAAATTTAAAAACCTAACTCAAGGGAGTATGACTATGATTCAATATTGGGAAAATTTCACCAACCTACTAAAGTATGTGCCACAGTACCAGGGAGATGAATGTTTCCATATCTATAAATTTATATTGGGATTAAAACCCCATATTGGAGAAGAGGTGGACATGCATGATCCTCTCACAATGAATGAAGTCTTCCAAAAGGAAACTAAATAGGAGTAGAAATTGTAGTAGTAATCCAAAATACCACAATAATCCAAATCATAAGTCATAGTTTGGTAACAAGAAATTTCATAAAGGAGACAAGAACCATTAGATCCATACTCTCAAGAGGGGAAGTGAGTCAGAGGAGAAGGATGAAGATGGAAATGGTGGAAATAATAAGAAGGAAAACAAAAACAAGGGTAAAGATGACCAAAAGTAGAAGGGCTTCAGGTTGGACAAGTTAGGAGGTTGCAAACAGCCTCATTATGGGTGCTATACTTGTGGAGGTGGTCATTATGCCTCAAATTATCCAAAATGGTCAGGAAACTATCAACATACTCAACATCACCAGATCCTCATTGTAGTGGATAAAAAACTAGTAGAGTATCAAGCTTCGCTAATTCAGCCAACGAGTAAGCTCTATGGATAAACTATCTCTATTTTAATTTATACCAGAGTTACTAAATGATTCATTGATCCTATAATAATATCTAAGATACCTATTAGAATTGGATACATGGAAAAATCATGGATAGTTGAGTATGGTAATCAAGCAAAGCGGAGGGTAGATACCTATCTCTTTTGCAGCAAGTTAGAGCTTCCAACCTTCCAAACCTAATTCAACTTGTATGTGGAACCTTTAGGATCATATGATGTAATTTTTGGAATAAATTGGTTAACTAAGAATAAGGCTATAGTGAACTCTAAGGATAATGTAGTCAATTGTCTGGATGATTACGATGACCTAGTCATGATTTGTGGAATGCAAAGACCCTTATAGCTTAGACATATTTCTACTATGTAGCTCAAGAGGGATTGTCAAAAGGGATGTGCAATTTATGTTGTGCATATCAGTAACCCTAATAGAAAAGAAATGTATTTATATGACTATCCTATTCTCATTGAGTTCCAAAATGTATTCCTTGATGAACTCATGGAGTTACCTCTGAAGTGAGAATATGATTTATCTATTGATCTTGTACCAGTAGCTAAGCCTCAATCTAAAACAATTTATCAGATGACCACCATCGAACTCTTTGAGTTGAAGGCCCAGTTAATGGAATTACTAAACAAAGCGCTCATAATACCTAGTGTGTCTCCACAAGGAGCACCAATTATCTTTGTGAAAAAGAAGGATGGATCCTTCCATCTGTGTATAGACTATCAGATGTTGAACAAGGTGACCATCAAGAACTGATATCCACTCCTGAGGATCGATGAGTTGTTGGACCAGATCAAGGGAGTGATAGTGTTCTCCAAAATTGATCTTAGTTTGGGGTACCATTAGTTGATAATAAAGGAAGATGATATTCTGAAGATTGCTTTTTGAACTCAAAATGGAGATTATGAGTTCACTGTTGTACCTTTTGGTTTGACTAATATACCTACAACTATCATGAACATTATGAATAGCATGTTTAGAGACTATTTGGATGACTTTGTTTTGATCTTCATTGATGACATCCTATTTTACTCAAAGTCTGTGGAAGAGCATGATAGGCACTTCACAATAGTCTTACAATGGCTGAGAGAAACCTGAAAATATTTTTGAAGCTATCCAAGTGTTCATTTTATCAAGATAGGGTGAACTATCTAGGTCATATCATTTCAGCTAAGGGAGTCTCAGTAGACCCCAAGAGGATCAAGGTGATTTTGGAATGGTCGGTGCCTTAGAATGTGTCAGAAGTCCATAGCTACATGGGCATTGTAGGATATTATAGAAATTTTATGCAAGGGTTCTCCTAGATTGCATCTCCTCTTACATCACTTCAAAGGAAGGGAACACAGTTTGAATGGACCAAGAAATGTGAATAAGCATTCCAAATCTTGAAGGAGAGGCTCACAACAACACTAGTGTTGACCATCCATGATCCTAATGGAAGATTCATAGTAATCACATATGCTTTAGGAGAGGGATTAGGATTAGTACTAATGAAAGATGGACAACTGGTAGTGTATGAATCAAGGAATCTTAAACAACACAAAGTGAACTATACACCGCATGATTTAAAATTATTTGTAATAGTTTATTCCTTACAAATGTGGAGGCATTATCTCTTTGGAAATCCATTTGAACTCAAGACAGACCATTTGGGATTAAGATATATTTTTACACAAACTAACCTTAATTCATGAAAAAGAAGGTGACTAGAATTTCTTAGTGAGTATGACTTCAGAATTGAGTATATAAAAGGAAAAGAGGATAGAGTAGTTGATGCTCTTGGTAGATGAAGACATCTGGAAGCAATGATCTTGACAAGGTATAATTTGAGACAATGGGTAATATGGAATTTGCTAGGGGATGAGCACTATGAGAGAGTGAAGAGCACCCTAGCAGAGAATCCTATGGATCATTGGTTCAATGGTTGTAAGGTTGTAACAAATGGAATTTTGAGATACCAAAGGAGAATGTATATTCAACTCTCTAGAGAGCTAAGGAAGTTGGTTTTAGAGGAGGTTCATAATGCATCTTATTCAAAACACCCTAGAGTATCCAAGATGACCAAAGAATTAAGAACTCTAAATTTTTGGCCTAATCTCAAGATACATGCCATGGAATACATATCCAGATGCTTAGAGTGCCAACGATTCAAGGCTGAGAATGCACATCCAGCTAGGATATTGTATCCTCATGGTATATCTAAGTATATATAGTAGGTGATTAGTGTGGACTTCATACATGGGTTTCCATTGAGCAAGAATCGATATGATGTTATCTTGGTTGTGATCGATAAGTTAACCGAGCTTTCACACTTCATTCTAGGATATCTTAAGGATGGATCATTGACCCTGGCCAAGAATTTTTTCTAGGATATCTTATGTTTGCATGGAATTTCAGAGACTATCATTTCTAATACAGACACCCAAATGACCTCAAGATTTTGGATGACCCTGAATGCCACATTGGGAGCCAAATTGAATTTTAGCTCATCTTATCATCCTCAAATTGATAGATAGACAGAGAGGGTGAATCAAGTAGTCAAAGACCTCCTTCAAATGTATTGTATGGACCAACACTATAAGTGGGAATAATATTTACCATTTGTAGAGTTTTTTTACAACAACTATTATCACACATCCCTAAGTATGACATTGTTTAAAGCTCTTTATGGGTGAAAGTATCATATAACTATCAATTAGGATAAATTGGATGATGAGATCATAGAATGACCTAAAATTCCTAAGGAGATGGAAGAAAAAATGAGATTCATTAAGAGTAGAATAAAGGAAGTTGTAGACCGAAAGAAGAGTTATGTAGACAAGAACAAAACTCTTAGATAGTTTGCGATAGGGGAAAAAGTTTTCTTAAGAGTCAGTCCTCATAAAATTTATATTTCCTTTGTAAAGAATTTCAAGTTGGTCCTAAGATATGTGGGACCATTTGAAGTCTTGGAAGTGATTAACCTAGTTGCTTATAAACTTGCTCTACCACCTGCCCTGGCTCGACTTCATAATGTGTTTCCTATTTCTTTGCATAAGCCATATCATCCTGATGTAGCTCATGTGTTTGATTGGAAATCATTGCAAGTACAAGATCTAGGAGTGGTGCTAGTGGAGCCTATTCGAATCCTAGATAGATGCAATGTTAAGTTGTGAAGCAGAGATATTGCTCATTTTAAGGTCTAATCAGACTAGTATTTTGAAGACAGTGCTACTTGGGAGGATGCAAAAGAAATAGAATGCTCATTTCCACATTTCTCTTTGTTAAGAAAGAGACTTTGATAAATTTTTTTGAAAAATTTGGATTGGAATATTATGATGTTTTGTCCTAGAACAATATGATGTGATGTTGAAATAGACATATATTCTTTAATTTTGATTAAATAGACACCGGTACAATGTATCTTCCAAGAGGGGAAAGATGTCATAACCCAAATTTATTGCATTTTTAATTATAATATGATAAATTGAATTATTGAAGAAATTTGATATGTTGAATGGAAATTTTGATATTTTTGAAAATTTTGAAAGAAGTTGACCATCATTGACTATGGGATCTTTTGAATTATCTTATATTTTATCCTAAATTGAACATTACTGATGAATTGTGTAAGTGCAAGTGTGTGCAATTCCAAGGTGATAGGTTGAAGGACAAGAGGACGGTTGAAGTAGGATTGTTTAGCTGGATCGAACAATAAACTAGATGTAATCTAGGTGCACATACCACAAATGACATGATGATTTTCATTTGAAATTTCCATATAGAAGAACTTAATTACTTGATTCGAATTGTTCCAATGATTGAAAATAACTGGCTTGTGGAAATTTAAACCCATGATTTCATGTTTAAATTGTTTCTCTTAATTTTTTGTTTTGAGAATTCAGAAGAAAATGATAGTATGTATTCTAAAGTATGATTAAAAAGGATAAAAATTTCATTGTATGAATTAAGAAAAAATCCCTTCCTGTTTAAATATTAATGCTTGAAATGAAATAAAAGCTCTTTTATTTATTTAAATATTTGTATATGAAACACATAAACCTATTGATTTTCATTTGAAATTTCCATATAGAAGAACTTAATTACTTGATTCGAATTGTTCCAATGATTGAAAATAACTGGCTTGTGGAAATTTAAACCCATGATTTCATGTTTAAATTGTTTCTCTTAATTTTTTGTTTTGAGAATTCAGAAGAAAATGATAGTATGTATTCTAAAGTATGATTAAAAAGGATAATAATTTCATTGTATGAATTAAGAAAAAATCCCTTCCTATTTAAATATTAATGCTTGAAATGAAATAAAAGCTCTTTTATTTATTTAAATATTTGTATATGAAACACATAAACCTCTTCAAACAAATATGTATATATACATATATATATATGTATATATATGTATAAATACATGTATATATATGTATAAATACATGTATATATATGCGTATATATATACATGTATGTATATATATGAATACATATATATGTATATATATAAATCAAAGAAAAAACATAAGTGAATGTGTATGAATGTCAAAATATATAAATATACATATACATACATATTTATATTTCTTATCAATTGAATTTGAAAACTGATATTATCATTATTAGACTATTAGAATTTAAACAACATCATGAGAAAAATCTCATGCAATAGTGGACTGCCATCAAATTAAGGAAAATATTCAAACTTTTATGAGTGGGTGACTAAACATTAATTCCCTTTTTGAATTTGAAATGGACTATAGTGGAGGCACAAGAAAGTAAAGGAAATTTCTATTCTTTAGGGATTATTATTGACTGCAATATAGGGTGAAGGGGTGGTGGTTTTTGAGCAATTGTGGGAAAAAGCTGAAGGAAAAGCTCCTAAAATAATCAGAGGTATTTAGTGTTTTTGCATTGATATGTTAACATTCTTTTATAGTATCATCTATTTTCAAATCTAGAGTTTGAATACTATGTCATCGATTATATAGATTCAAATGAAATATGTTATTGATATTCCTTTTTGCAATTGTATGATTGAATTTTATAAATGTAGTTGCTATGAGCATGGCCATGTTAGCCTTTCCTTTCCTAGTTATGTTTTGTGCATGCTACTTAAGAGTATTAAAAATCGATCATCTCTTTCACTGTGAGTTTGTGATGTCACCACCCATGTGTATCTACTTCATGTGTTTCTTTCAAGCTTATCACAAGGCTATCGGGTAAACCAATAAGACTATAATATGGAGTGAAACAACTCTTAAGTCATTGAAACCCATTGAGGGAAAGAAATGAGTCTCTCATAGAGATTTATGTTATACTTTATTTTGCATGTTAAAATCTATATGAAGGTCACCCTTAAGGTGAGAAAACATTCACCATCGATCATGGATTGATAGGTTGTTTTAACTGTTTCATGTTGTTTCATCACAGTAAGCTATGGAAGGTTCATGTCACCCTTTGATGTAGTTTGATATTTTTTTTATCCTCATAGTTGTGTTATACTTGCTATGTTGTAGATATATTAAGGTGTCTTGGTGTCTCACCCATAGAGGATGAATGTGGAACTATGAATAGATCTAGTCGTGTGCTTGCATGTATGGTGTGTAGCTATCATTCTCTTAGAATGATACCATTTCTTTTCTTTTGTCTATTGATTAATTTACCTGAGCCAAGGGTCACCCTATATGTATATGGCCATGGATATTGCTAAATGCCAAGTGACAATCGTCCAACCATGGGTCATTCATGGAATGATAGTGTTACATTATGCTAGAATATGTGAATGGGGGTTCTTTATACCCAAACCATGTGTTAAGAATGGACCTAGAATATGTCTAAAATATTTCTAGTTAAATGACTAGTATGTCGATCATGCTCTTTTTACCGTTCAAAATATATGCAAAGAACCTTTTGGTTATTTTATTTTATGTATTTTGTATACAAATGTTCTCTGAATGAAAGAATCATTGAATTAATCATGAGAATGAAAGTTATGTTGTATTGAAATATTTGACCAAGGTGGTAATGATAGCTTCAAGTCCTTGAGTGGGGCTTGCATGAACAAGAAAAGGTTAATCTACAAAAAATTTAAATAGTATGTATTTATTTGTAAATGAGAGCATTTCATTGTGAACTATGAATGTTAAATCTATAAATAGCCTCATTTTGTTATAAATAGTATGTGTTCATTTGTAAATAGTATTGTTTTATTACAAACTGTGATTGTTTAGCTATAAATAACATTGTTTTGTTATAAACAATACATGTTCATTTATAAAAAAAAAATATTTTATTATAAACTATGATTGTTTAGCTGTAAACAACATCATTCTATTATAAACAATATATGTTCATTTGTAAATAGAATTGTTTTATTATAAACTGTGAATATTTAGTTGTAAACATCATTCTATTAAATAGTAACTATGTGATTACAATAGTATTGTTTGTTATCATAACATGGTTGATACAAAAGACATAGGAATATGTTGGAAACTATTCAAACATGTTCTTAAACTATTTACTTCTTGTAAACCGAAAAACTATATGTTTATCTGAAACATTATTTGAATGTTATAAATCTATCTATTAGTTTTATATTTAAAATGTATGCACAAATTCATAACTTAAGTTGGCACATATATGTGTATGCACATAGAAATTTGTCTACATACATACACATACTTGTGACATAGCTTCTTTTGTTCCTATTTTCTTTATTCTTAAATGAATACTGAATTATGATGAATGCAATCATGTGACATGTGCTTTTAGTGGGTGGATAATGTTTGATCAGTTCCATTAGATTTATGTTTCTAATTGTAGATAGAATATAACAATACCTAATAGAATAGAGCACCTAGGGGTAGATTCTACTAGAGGGTAGTTAGCTATAATGCAATGTTTGTGTTGTAGAAAGTTACCTTCTCGGACGGGTGTCGAGATGGAGTTTAGAGAGTATGGTTTTTTATTTTACCAAAACCCATTTTTTATTGTTGCAACAGTATTCTTATGCTTGGCTAACCAATTTATTGTATTATATGTATGTATGGAATTTGTGATAACATTCTCTCCCATTCCTTGCATAGATATTCCATTTTCTTTTCTAACTTGTGGATAGAAATGCATGTTGATGTATGGGCATGCACCATATTCCACCTTGTAGATTATTAACTTGCTAAACTCTCCATGTAGGGTCAGGTATTCTTCAACTTGGAAGAATTCTAGGGAAGCGCAAGCTTCGTGGTTGGGCGATAAAGTGCTTCAATCATGTTCTCATCCACTAGTGTAGGCAAGTGTTAAGTGGAAAGATTGGATGTTTACAAGACTATCTTAGTCTATGATGTAACCATGATGTAAAATTGTTACATTGTATTGACTATGTGGTCTAAGAGCTAAGTCAAACTTATATATTGTAATTTGAAATTCAATTTGAATATATAAATCTTTGACTCACATAATTAGACATGCATTGCTATGATTGACTATAGCTACTTAGTTATGTATTTTAAATTGAATATTCATAATGTCATTTCAAATAGTATAAAAATTTTAAGTAATAATTTAGATTGACTTATTACAGGCCTTGAATTCAGGGTTCTAACTTAAGAACGCTAGCAAGCTGCATTATGCCAAACACCTATAAACATTATATATATATAATTCTTTTCAAATGGATCTTGCTTAGTTCATGTAACATCTTCTTAGAGAGCATCATTCCTAATGTCTCCAAGAGAGGACAAGACAAGAGTAAAAGGTTCATGACTTAGGGAATGCAGTGCATCACATCACCACTAAGAGGAATTTTGTACACTAAGAAATATCACACTCTTGGAGGACATCAAACTCAATGACACCACCAAGGAAAGGATACATCACAAGAAAAAATAAAATCACAACATGAAACATGTAAACAACCAAAAGATATTATCGATGTATGCCCCCACTTTAAAGAAATTGATAACACCATTCCTGTGAGAAAATGTTTTAAAGTAGCCAATGCTCAATCCTAAGACATGAGAGCTTCCTTGGAAAATCCCTATTCCAAGTAATATGCTTCTAAAATAAAACTACATAATGAAAAAGGAGGGAGGGGCTGCCCCCAAAAATACATAAGGGATCTATGTATTTGAGGTTAGTATATCTTTGCTACAATGTTGTTATAGAGCTCAGAAATGTCATCTTTCCCCAAATACTCATAGAACTAAAAGAATGAAAAATAGAGAGTGAAACCAAAGAAAATTCATTCAGTTCAACATGGAAGATACCTAAATTTCTCGATACCTTGCATCATCCCCAAAATGAAAAAAAAAGATAAATGAAAAAGGTAAAATGTTTATGACATATAGAAGAATGTAGATACATATAGAGGAATGCACAAAAAGGGAGAGAGATACATCACACAAAATAGTATAGGGGATCACATTACACATGCAATCACATAAAGAAACATGAAAATGTCGACAATGCAAAATACTAGTAAGGCACATGCCAATCAACCTATAGTAGGTTATCTACATCCCACTCTTGATCAATATATGTGAAAAGCAGGAAACTAGCCAAAGCGACTATTGGAGCCTAAAATTTCATACAAATTTTAGGCTCAATTTAGGGCTCTCATAATGAAAAATTTGATTTTTAACACCCAAAAGTACACTGGTGAAATTTGCCTCAAGAGCCTACTTTGAAAAATCACAAAATGAAGCTAGTGCAATCTCATGCAAAACCACCTTGCAAGAATGTTCTTCTAACATGTGTGAGTGTTTCTACCTAATTTCAGCCTCTTATGATCTGATCCAAGGAATTTTTGAAGTCTCAAGTTGAAAGGTTCTAGGAAAGGTTTACTGTCTACATAATGAAATCTATCAAAAAGGGGCAACTTTGGTGGACAATAATTATCAACCAGAAGATTGTCATGATGAACTAATTGGTGTATCAGATTATTCCCACCTTAATGTGCTTTCATGCCAATTTTTAGGGTCACAACATCTGATTTGGTATTTTTCCAAAACCAAAACCAAATGGATTTTACCCAATTTGACGACTACATTTCCTGAATAGTTGTAGAGGGGTTGCGTTTGAATTTTGATATCTTGTAAATGAAGAAGGTTGATGAAAACCCATTTTACACACATGTTCATGGGACCTAAATGAACCAATTTCCTAAGTTGCAGCTTCCCAAACTTAGATTTGGTATTTTTTCAAGAAGGCAAGTTGGAGAGTTTCAGTTGAGTTTGACAGTGGTAGTTTTCAAAAAATGCTAAATAAGCAACTTTAAACATTGACAGTTTGCAATCCTGTTGAATTCATACAAATATATTTTGCAACCATGTTTTCCTAGCATAAATCAATATTCTTGTACATTTTCATGGCTTTTGGAAATCATTTGATTAGTTTTCTAAAGCAATTTTGGAGGCCACTTGAATTATTGTAGTCACTATGCAAAAATATCATAAAGAAAATTCAACCCACTCCAGTCTCACCCCAAATGCATACAAAAGGTAGTATTTGACAAGAAACTATATGTAATTATCCAGAATTAAAAGAATTGATAACATGATCTCAATAAAGATTTGGCTAAGTGTATTTTTGTGAGCAAAGGGGTAAAAGGAACAAGTCACTTAAGAAATAGTAAATAATACTCACTTCTCATTTGAATGTATAAAGAAGAACATTGCAATGTCCTCTCCAAAGTGCATTCATTTGAAGCATGTTTCAAACCATGATAAAATATTCTTGGGGAGTTGCTATTGAACAAAGAGATGCAACATGATGTGTAGAGTACGGGTATGTGTCGGATCATGATGGGCCAAAAAGTGGCGATATGATGGGTATGTGTAAGGTATGTGGCTGACGACTTTTTTTTACCCAAAATTGATGAAACGAAAAGGGTTTTTAAAGGAGATTCTTAGCTTTCCACCAATATAAATTATGCTTTACTTTGAATTTAATAAATAATTATTATTCATTTTCTATTTGAATTATGACTAAAGTCCTGATTGAAAAACATCTATAGCTTTCAAATGGTATCACATCTTTTGAATTCAAAACATGCATCACATTCTATGATTCAGATACTATAGGATTAAAAAAAAAGAATTGAATTTCATGAAGTTTTGACCAAGTTAAGGTGGTCAGACATACGAGTTTTTATAGTTTTTTAAAGTTGTAATAAAAAAATCATAATTAATTATTTAGTTGAAAAAAAAATTACAAAAAAAATATGCATCACATCCAGACATGAGTCCTCTACTTATATCTAAATTCTTATAAAAAAATATTATCATTTTATTGTGCTTAGGGTGGTCAGACAGACACATACTTCTTATTTTTTCCCTGAAATTTAAGTACTACTGCATTGAAATTTCAAATTTTCACCAAATAGATTTTTTTCTTTTTCAAATAAACCTAGTAGTTTAGAAACTACATTCAATTTGCTACAAATTATATTGTTACATATTTTTGAAATAATATAGATAACTTATTCAAATTTTTATGTCAAGTTTCCTAACTCTGATTTTTCTGAATTTTTTGCCACTTAAGGGCCTGTGTTTTCCATGATGATCCTGCACATACCCGTACTTTTGATTTCAGGAGAGACTTGAGTGTAATTTTATTTTTAGGAGCTAATAGCCATAAAGGAAACCCTAAAATGGGCATTGGAATCACAAAAAATATTTTTCCTCCATCTTTTGTTACCTCAATTGAGTCAACCTATGTAACTATGAGCGAGCACTATGAGACTTTTTAGATCAAAACATATAGTCCTGAAACAAAAGATGTTTTATTTCTGGAATTTGAAAAACCAGCACTAGTTATGAGGAAAGATATCAACACCAAGTCTGCAAAGCAAGATTCAACTTCTCCCTGAAATTCTCAATATGTGCATATCCTCTTGGAGTTATAGATGGAGAAAATAATACAAAGGGATTTATTGCTTTAGGAAATACTCAACGGGCTACAAAATGTGATTGATTTTTTGAGTTTTACTAAGTGTACATCACCCTTAAGAGACAAATTGAATTAATATAAAGGAGAGATGATGCTTAGAGGTATTGAGCACTTTAATTAAAAACAAAATAATAGTAATGAGCTTGATCAAATGAAGAAAGAAGTTGCCACCTTTGGGAGAAAGAAAAAGGATTATGCACAAGTTACCCATGTTCTAACATTTGATATTTCTACCCACACAATTATTATGCTGGTGAACTATTCAATGTATTACATAGATGTTTGGGATTCATCAACCGGCCAAGTGACATTTATCATTAAAAAATTATGGCAAAAGATATAGTATCCATCAAAGCACACTTGAAAGTGAGTTTTTATTCACTATTACAAATGCCCTAATAGACATATTAGTGAAATATGGAAGCATACACAAGGCACACAAGTTATTTAGTATACAAGAGGCGTAATTGATTTTCTATTTCTCCATCTTCTAAATTGATTTGTGAAGACCATGGTGGTTGTCATTCAATGAAAATGATAGAGATAGGGAAGAAGTAGTGTTGGAAGCCTTGTTTACTATTGAAATTTGGAAAACAGGTATCGACACTATTACAGGGGGAATATTGCTGCTGGAGGAAAATATTAGATAGCTCAAAATCTTCAAGTGAAAAGGTTATTGTGTTTAAATTTTCCCACTTTCTAAAATCTAAACTTGACACTCATACCAGTAAAATCCTAAAAATGCTACAGACTAGAGACCTGGTCACAATTGGTAGCCGTGGCTATCAAACTCACCAAACACACCAAGCAATTCAATAAGCATATACATGTTCATCGATTGTAAATAGATATTGACAAGTATAAGGAATAGAGTTTCGAGGAAGGAAAAAGCTTAAACAAAAAATGCATATGAGATTGCATTGAATAAAGAAATAGATGCTTCTCAAGGGCTCCAAGATACAAAATTATCGGACAAAATGCAATCTTTGCACTAGTAAGCTATGTAGAAATGGTGGAGAGGGAGATAGGAAGATATTTCCCATATTTCCACATCACCAAAGCAGAAACCCTAAAACTGCACAACAAATAAACCAAGTAAAATATTATTGAAGAGACCTTTGTTGTTCAAAATGAGATTACTAAATGTCTCTTCAACAAATGAACCAAGTAAAATTTCACTGAAGAGACCTTTGCTATTCAGAGTGAGGCTGCTCAATGTCTCTTTGACATCCGAAAAAAAGAAAGGAATACCATTATGGAATTTATCGAAGAGAGTAATAGGTATCGATAGGAAATAAGTGCAAGCCATTTCAATGCTTTGAAAAGGAAAAAGAAAGGAAAAAGGAATTATTAGGAAGATCATATTATTGAGAAATTCATCACGAGAAAGGATAAAATATTATTGCAATAGTATATGGTAAATATTCTTACATCCATTTTGAGGAGATAGAAATTTTACTACTAATATAAAATACTTTCACTGAGATATGAAACATTTTCACCAAGGGAGTTAGAAGTGGCTGATTTTTGCCAAAAGAATATTTCATTGAATATTGTACAAGTAAAAATGAAGTGAAATTTTCCAACAAGAGAAGGTTATGAATATCATTAAAATTAATTAATTTTCATGGAGTACAAAGATCAAAGAGATTAAAATTAAAATATTTCAATTTGTCGAAGATAATTAATTAAATGAAGATCTACACTAGACAAATATGTGAAGGGTCATAACCCTAAAAATGAAATGTATATATGTAAGATGAAATCATATCATAAATCATCAGAAATTAGATACTAGGTTAGAATCATCATCAATAGTAGTAGATAGGTTCATTCATTAGTATATTACATTCCACTCATCCATTTCCATATTTCAAAAACTTCTGCAATTAATGTATATCTTTTGAAGCAATATAATGTAGAAGACTATTCATAATCGATGATCTATTTCCAGTGTTCAACTATTGTGTTAATATTCATTTATATATGTTATTGTGCTATCTCCAAAGTGCTTCTCCTTAATTATTCAAATTCATACAATTTTTCAAGACACATTTTCTATTTCTATGTGGTTTTCTTGATTGGCTTCTAGCTAGGGTGAATTAAATTCCTTTCAGATAATTCATTTTAATTGGTTTATGTAGACATGGAAAATGTACCGATTGTCATTGCACATCTGATCTTGAATACTAATGCCATTTCATCCTAAATCATCCCTCAGTCTAATGATTTAATCTAATACCATTATTTGATTAAATTCATCAATTTTCCTCTCTTAATTAAATAAATCATTTATCTGATTAAGTCACTTTATCTCATTAATTAAATCAGTCAATCTAATCTAATTATCCCTATTTAATTAAATAAATCAATTTTATTTGATTAAATCTCTAAAGTCTATCTCATTAAATTAAATAAATTAAAACCTTATTTGATTTAATCTAACTTCATCTCCTTTCATTAAATAAACCAAAAATCTTTATTTAATTAATCCTTTTATCATATTCTTCTCATCTTTGATTTAAATTAACCCATAAATCTAAGTCAAAATTTTCACATCATCTAATCCTTCATTAAATTAATTAACCCTTTATTAATTTAATCCTAATCCATGTCCCATCCTCTAGTTTTTTCCATTTATTAAATCTCTATTTTCTCTCAACATGGCATAATAGAGAATATTCCCTCAAATTTGAATTCAAATCCAAGTGGACTTAGTCCTTCCAACAAGGCATTTATTTCATCTTACAAGTCATTTTGCATTAATCCAAGGGGCCATTACTCCATTTGACTCTTCATCCACCTTGTCATTTCACCATTTTCAAATTTCAAATTTATGCATTTATGGGCACATTCATCAAAATGTGCACATCCTTCATCCATCCATCTTTTGACAAGTGGCACCTTACCATTGGTTGAAAATTAGTCCCACATTACTTCATTTTGGGAATTTCTCCAACTTGCCACTCTATAAATAAGAGGTTTCATTCCTCATTTCATCATACACAATTTGAGAAAAGTTATTATACTCAAATTCATCCTCAAGCTTAGCAATTTTCATCAATTTTCATCAAGTCTTAGCTAGGTTATGTAGGTTTTTCATCATGGAGCTTCATTGAATATTCAAAAAATTGGATGATATCCTCATCAATAAATCAAAATTGCATCATTGGAGTTGGGAAAGGGCCAATTTTCATATCAAATTGGCACCAATTCCCTCCTGGGATCAAGAGTTTGCTTGTTTAATTAGGATTCAATCCATTTTATTGTTTTCTTATTGTGTTCTTCATCTCATTTCTTAATTTAAGTTTTTCAAATGGATTTCATGGGGAACTTAGATTCTAACTTGCATTTCAATCCTCTAATGTGTGTTTTTGTTGTGTTTTGTAGGTGCTAGGATCTTGGTTCTACATTTTGGCGCTAGAAGGAGGATAAACCAAAAGTTCTAATCACATTTTTTCACCAAATTCTGTGCTTTTTTTCTCTCTTTTTGTGTCTACAAGAGACTCCACCACCGGCAGAATAGCATCATAATATAGGACCATTGGTATCCCAACATAACCATATAGCCCTACTACAAACTCCAAAAAGCAATGCTCAAGTGTTCCCACCCAGAATTCAAAATCACAAACTATACCGATGGGTCTATTCTCACACGCTAGAAATTTAAAATTTAAAACTCCACTGTTAATTAAAAGAGTGACACCTTCACAGTCTTTGTCCCTACACTAGAGTGATGTTGACTGGTAAGTGGCGCTATAGAGCACCACTGGGGGCTTCAAACTGCATCGTCTGTGTATAATCTATCATTGAATGGAAGTAAAAAGTGACATTTAGCTTTATGATGTGTTTTTTTTCAAATTTTGATCATTTAGATTGTTACCTGATTTCCTAACCTCTGTTGCGCAAATCCAACTAGTTTTATTATAGGTTGGCTTGATCAAAGGTGAAGGAGAAAAGAGGCATAATGACATCATTCTTTCATGATACCAAGTGTTTTTGAACACTTTAGTGTTTGTTTTTAACACTCTTAGAGAATTCACAAGTTCTCTTAAGAAATTTTGTTATCTTTCATACTTAATACCTACTAGATTTCTTTTGGGCTCTAAAAAGAACATTGCAATTTTTGATACAAAAGGACTTAAAATGAACTCTAGGACAAACTCACTAGATTTGGTGTAAGGATTAACAATTGAACAAGGAAATTTTTTAGATTTCCTTTGGTGCTTAAAAGGAAGTCATTATTGCTTTGTGGGTTTAAAAATAACATGTGCTACTTTGTTTTGTAATTACTTACTCAACGTAATACCATTGAAAAGATGTATGCGCTTCTCTCACGCCTCATGACGATCTTTAGAATCAAAAGGGTTTTTGGTGGTCTTAAGTTAGGTAAAGTAATTACCTCCACACTTCATTTTGGGATTAAAATTGAACACATCTTGATAGTGTGACTGGAACATATTTCATGTGTTCTCTCTTTGTTTTTCAACAAAGATCGATCAAACTATGGATATGTTTCCTCACTTTTGTTTATCTTAGAGGGCCTACCTTGGGGAAAAATTACTCACCTAAGGGAATGGCTCAACCGGTAACACACTAAAGTCAAGTGTATTTCCAATTGGGATATAAAAGTGGGTACTAGAACAAAGGTTAGTATCACACGATTGGTCTCGACGAGAAGGAAAACAATGGTCTATCGCTGCATGGGTCAATCTCCATGAATGGAAAGTTTGAATTAAAACCCTTGTTTAGAAAGGCCAAAAGCCCTATCAATTTTTTGGTGCAATAATGGTCATTCTGAAACTGCCCCACACTTTTACGGTTTTTAGTAGAAATGGAAAGTATGCCATGGGAATTTCATGGGTGTTGATGCTTGGCTGCCCCATATAAGTGAGTGTTGGGGAGGGGAGCCAGTGGGGTCAAGCATCTAACTATTCACTAAAAATAAGTGTAGATGGACTTGTCCAAGTGAGGACTCAAAAGTATAGTCTTTCATATCCATAGGATTGTGCTTATTCTTGGTTACAAAACACTTTGCTTGCTCGTAAACATTTGGAAACAAACATTTAACATTTTCATAAAAAAATCAAACCCTTTAGGAAGCAAATACAATTGACCAAATTCATATGTTATTGCTTTCCCTTGGGATCATATCCTTAGAGGTTTATAAACACTTGGATTTATATCTCAATTTTCTTACTAAACTTAACAATAGGTAACCCTTGCCTTGATTTCATCAAATTTCCACATGATATATCTTGTGGGATGAGAAGAAGTTGAGACATCGGACATCTAGTTTGGAAAGCTAATCAAGAAGTGTTTGTGGTAAAACAAATTCATTAAGAAAAGACTAAAAACAATTGAATCCCATACATGCGTCCCAAATGATTTCATACAAGATCAAGATCAAGAAACCAAAGGTAAAAACTCTTAGTCTAAAAGATCATAAAAAACGTCTCTCAATGCTATACGAATTCAGACAAAGACTACTTTTTAAATTTTACATAAGAGCTTCAAGAAATAATCCAAATTTGTATGAGTTCTTTTGTCAACAAAATCCAAATCTTTTCAGGAATTTGCACACCTTGTCTAGAGAAAAGCATGTTCTTCAAAACTGAAGTATAGTAAACAAGTGTCTTTTTAGATAAACATAGGATCAAAATCAAACCTTCATCCATCTTTGAACATCAAACCAAAATCATCTCACCATAAAAGTCTTGAAAATTTTGGAATCATCCTTCATGCTAGACTTTTTGGCAAATCAAAATCATTGAAACAAAATAAAAATCCTTGAAATCCTTGAACCAAAACATCAAATCATTTTGGCTAGGTATATGTAGATGCATCCTTCTTCACATGCTTAGTCAAAATTATCAAATCATCTTGTTTATCTAGGTATATGTAGATGCATCCTTCTCCATATACTTGGTTGAATTATCATCTTGTTTGAATAGGTGTGGGTAGATGCATCCTTCTCCCCACACTTACTCAAATTATCATCTTGTGAGAAAATCCATCCCATAGATAACAACCAACATCTTGGGATCTATTTGTTCATTATCCAAAACCAAAGCAATCCAAAATCAAATCAAGGTCAATCCAAATTAGAATCCCAAAAAATACAAGGAAAAAATCCAAAAAATTCCTAAAAGTCTAGCATCCCCTCAAGATTTTCTAAGAGTTCAATCATCCACATCATCCATCTCTTACACATCTTCATCATTTCATATTTGATCCTTAAAAATTCCTAGATTTTCTCTTTTGTACCTAAAGTTAGACCATCTCGCACATTTTTAAAAATTGATCCCTATTTTATGGTGAAAACTAGATCTCAACACAAGAGGAACATGGAAGCCAACAAAGAAACATCCACTTCAAGTGACCTAAACCAATTTTTTTTTTGAAATGAATCTCATTGTATTGAGCAACCCTTTAACTAACTTTCCTTCATCATCACAGAATCAACAGGAGGAAGGTCAAGTGGAGGATCTTACCAATAATCCCTTTGGAATGTCACATGAGGAAATCACCGAAATGGTTCAAAATATAGAGAATCATAACATTGTCAACATCATGATGAGACTCAATCCTTCACTATACATGCTTGAATTAGCAAAGCAAGGGGTTGAACTCCCCTCCAATTTTGGTGTGAGAACTATTGTGGAACCATATTTTGGGGTCATGCCTCCAATATCATCTACCATACCCATTTCATCTACCCCCCCATTTCAAAGCATCACTCAAAAAATATCGCAAATTACATCATGTATCACTCCAATGCAACCCATTTTTAACGAGGGAAGTGCATTTCTCAATGCATTGCAAACACATCCTCTTGTAAACAATCAGGATTTGGACGAAATCACCATCTTGGGACAATCTCTGCCCTAAAATCTATCACATCCATATGTCCATCTCACCTTTCATAATTAAAATGATCCATCATCATCATTCGGCACAACACCCAAAATTTCTCTCCCCATAACCTCCCCCTTTACCAAGCATCAATCAACAAAATCAAATCAAAGCGTCATACCAAATCCTCCAACCTTGCCATCGATATTGCAACAACAGATGGAAACCATCTTGACAATGAAAACCACCACCATCACATCATCAACCATTCCCCAAACATCTCAAAACATGGTCTTTCAAGGACCAAGCATATCACTCACACCATCCACCACTCAAATCCCAATCATCAACACGATGGTGCCTCTCATTACCACAATGAGCACCATTCCAAATCCACCTCCACCACCACCACCAAACTCAAACACATAAAACCAATATATTACTGTGTTGCAAGCCACTTAGTGGGCTACTTATCATAAGGCATTACAAAAAATCCAAAATTGACAAGCTACACAGTTAGTCGCTCAACAAGCCACCCAAGCTACTCAAGTTGCTCAAGTCACACAAAAAGCACTACAAGCACAACAAGCATAGTAGGTTGCACAAGCCCAAGCCTTATTATAACAACAACAACAAGTTTCTCAAGCAGTGTAGGCTACACAAGCCGCACAAGGTGCCCAACACGCACAAGCACAAGCTCAAGCCCAATCCCAAGTACATGCAGCTCAAGCTTAATTACAAGCCCAATACCAAGCCCAATACCAATCCCATCAAGTGCAAGCACAAGAGCAAGCACAGTCACAAGAATAATATCTTGTGTAACAACAAGCAACCCAACAACAAGCATATATGAAAGCGCTAAAACAATACCAAGAGTAGAAAGAAGTAGCCTAATTAGTAGCCCAACAACAAGCATTGTTGGTGCAACAACAACAACAACAAGCTCAGCCATAGGAACTATTAGTGCAACAACAATAGGACCAACAACAAGCATTGTTGGTACAACAACAATTGCAAGCACACTTGGTGTAGTAGAATTTGCAAACACCATCCATCAACGTACCAACCAATACACCCATCCCACGAATAATTGAACCACCACAAAAACTTTCATCCCACCCCCTGATCTACAAAACAATGTCACAACACAAAGCAAGTTGCTCTCACAATAGGTGTTTGATCTTCAATCAGGGGAAACCACAAAAATACCTAGCAACATGCGTCCTTATCTGTTTGATAGGAGTTTGTAATGAAACTATTTCCAAAGGGATTTGAGATCCCTAGATTTGATAAATATTGTAGGATAGGAAACCTTGAAAATCATATCAGGGAATTCTAGGTTCATTGCATGGAATTCACGTATGATGATACTTATTTGATATGGCTATTTCTTAGAAGTTTGGCTGGCAATGCCATGGAGTAGTTCTCTTGCCTTCCTCCAGGCATCAAGAAGTTCCAAGAACTAGTGGACACATTCATCAAAAATTATGCATTCAACATTGGAATGGATGTCAGTCTAGAGGAACTTTCAATTCTGAAACAAGGGAAGAATGAATCATTTGCTTCATTCCTACAACGATGGTGATCCAAGGTCAATTGGAACAAATGGGTCATGCCTGAGGAACAACAAGTGTACACTATCATATCCAACCTTGATGGAGCCTTGGCATTCCATCTTAAAGTGCAAGGATTCAACACATACGACCAGTTGATCTCCAAGGTGCTCAACATCGAATGAGCCCTTATGACACAACCTAGAGGATCACCTACATATTGTGAACAATAGAGCAATCACCCATCCACCAGTTACAATGAAAAACCCCGCACATGGGCAAAGAAAAAAAACATTACAAATGATGGTGTTGTCAATGCCAAAGTTTTCATTAGTGCCCCTCATTAAAATGCACCCACACAACAACCCCAAAACCATCATCAAAACCATAATCAAGCTAACACAACATAACAAGAAAATAATCAAGTGACCAACAACATTAATGATCAAAGGGGGCCACCCCCAATGAAATAATAACTCTCCCAAGCGGAAGTACACTGCCCTTGGGGAACCACTCAAGGTCATCATGAAGAAATTAATAGACAAAAACCTCATCAAGGCTCCCACCTATGAGAATTACCAAGAACCAGATATGAAACCACCCTAGTATAGTGAAAACCATCTCTATGACTTCCAAAGAATAAAAGGGAAAACCACTAATAGTTGCATGATATTGAAAAACCTAATCCAAGACCTCATTAATAAAAAAAGCATAAATGTGGACTAGCTAGCAGGAAATCAAAACCTCAAAATCTACATGAATTTGATGCCTAACCATAACAATAAAGGGAACAATAACACTGATAAGGGGAAAGGTACATTCAATAGCATGAATCATGTGTACGACCATGTTGTCACATCCCTGGATGAATAATGTGCAACCATCACCATCAAAGGAGCCCATGTTGATTGTGGAGTCACCACAAGAGATGGCAAAATTACCATTGTAGGATCATCTCAGCCAAATAGAGCACCCGCTCCCAACCCAATATTTGTTCCTAGTGGTTATAATGTCCTTGATCAGCTAAAAATAACCCCAACACAAATCTCCATTATGAAGTTGCTTAAAATTTCATCTACACAAAAGAAAGTCTTTGAGGAAGCATTGGAATTATCAATCATCCCTGCAGATCTTGATGCAGAACAATTCCAAGCTATGGTCAGAAACATCATCACTCTGAATCTCCTTACATTCTCTAATCAAGATTTTCCTGCTCAACCATCTCACAACCGTGTGCTCCATTTAGAGGTCCTAGTGAATAAAAATAAAGTCAAGCGAGTCTTGGTGGATGGAGGTGTAGGTTTTAATATTTGTTCCCTCAAGCTCATTAAAAACCTAAAAATCTCTGAGGATTCCATTGAAAAAGGCAAGGGTATCACAATCAGAGCATATGATGATCAATAAAGAGTGTCCCAAGGCACAATAAAAATCCCTATTCAAGTAGGGCCAATAATCATATAAACCACCTGTTAGGTCCTAGACCTCGACTTGCCTTATAACATTCTCCTGGGATATCTGTGGATCCATGCAATGCAAGCAGTAGCATCAACCTTCCATTAATGTGTCAAATTTACATATCAAGGCCAATAGGTCACCATCCATGGAGATCCTGAACCATTCTCTTACTACAAGAACCTCGAGGAAAAATACTACAAAATTCCTGAAATACCTAAAAATGATGAAGGCCCATCAACACAATACATTGATCTATCCACTCTCACTTCCACTTTTACGATAGAGACACCCACCACTCCCGCCATCCCCACCATCTCTAATATCAAAGTCATCATCCAAGACAATGGTTGAAGAAACTATATGATTCCCAAAAATGATTTTGTGGTAGGAGAGTTACCACAATCTCCCAAATCACGAGGATGGCCACAATCAAATGAAGCCTCCACATCCCAAACATCCACTGAAGGATATTCCAACTTCAAAATTGGGGAGATCTTAGCTGAAAAGTAATAGAGGAGGACCCATACCATCTCTTGTACCAAGATAATAGACTATTAGCCAATCTACCAATGGATGACAGCAACAAAGGTTTGCAAATGATGCTCACAATGGGCTATGAAAGAAACTAGAAACTGGGGAAAAATGACAATGGGCTCCTAGTACCCATCATTATTGAGATACGAATGAGAAATATTGGCCTTAGATGTAACCCTTTGAGTATAACCATACATGGCCTAAATCCCCTAGTTAGGAAGGTCAAAACTCGTCAGCAATCAATAGCCAAACTTCGCTTACCCATATCTATAGGTCAAGTCATAGACAACTTCACATTTGACATAACTGATGTCTGTAGTAGTAGTGATGATGAAGATCCCATAACCAACCTACCCATGCTCTTCGAGGAAACCACCCTTCTCATGATTAGTACTATGTCATTTGAGTCCACTAACCATCAAAACCATGAAATACGCCTAGTTTACTCCCAACGCATTGATTATGACCAACAAGGACTACCAGTTCTTGACAAATTTGAAAATGATGAGGCGCTCTCAAAATTCATGGGACTGTAGGATAATATTCCATGTGGGGATCACAAAGTAAGATTCATCATTGAGCTAGACACACATGCATACTATGGGGAAACAATTGAATCCCTCAGTCGCAAAAGCGAAAAACTAAGAATAATCTCTAGGTCCTTGAGTGAAAACCACAACGTGCCACTCTCCGACCCAAAAATAGTAAAAAGAAAGGATGCATTCGACGGTGAAAACCTCTCTGAGGCCCTCAAGGATGGAGGATTCAATCTTCCTCTTAGAGGTCTCTATCAGGAAAAATTAGTGTTCGTAGCCAAAAAATGCAATCCAATTAACCTGGGAACAGAGGATACCCCACAAATCACATTCTATGCAGTCATTGTTTTCAAAGGAACATGAACTCCTAGCTACTTTCCTAAGAAAACGTAAAGTCAAATTTTCATGGAGCTATGTGGACATGCTCAAACTTGATCTAGAAATTGTAGTTCATCATCTAGCAGTGTATCCTAAAGAAAAACCTATCCAACAAAAAATGAGAAAAATGCACCCTCAAATTGCCCTACTAATCAAAATGGAATTGAAGAAGCTACTTGATGTAGGATTCATACAATCAATTGATTACCCTAAGTGGGTATCAAATCTAGTTCCTATTTCAAAACTAGATGTGGACATCTGAATCTACATGGATTTTAGAGACCTAAACAAAGCATGTACATGAAATATGATTACTTATTGCCTAACATTGATATGATTGTAGACATGATGGAGAGACATGAAATTCTCTCTCTGATGCAAGGTTTCTCTAGGTACAACCAAATAATGATCACCAAAGAAGACCAACATAAAATAGCCTTCACTTGTCCATGGGGGACCTACTATCGAAATATGATGCCATTCGGCCTAAAGAATGCTGGGGCTACCTTCCAAAGAGCCATGATGCTAATCTTCCATGACATGATCCACATAACTATCTAATATTATGTTGATGACATACTAGCAAAATATAGGAAAAGGAGAGATCACATAGCAACTTTGAGTTGTATTTTTGATAGGCTAGAGGAATACAAGGTCCGTTTAAATCCAAAGAAATGCATCTTCGACATACACTTAGGAAAACTACTAGGATACATAGTGTCAATGAGGGGTATTGAAATGGATCCAGTAAAAGTGAAAGGAATCCTAGAGATGGAGGCACCCAAAACATTAAAATAGCTAAGAGTCCTCCAAGGAAGGCTTCAGTCCATTCATAGATTCATAGCACAACTCGAAGACAAGAAAATCCCTTATTCTCACCTACTCCACAAGGGGGTAGCATACAAGTGGGATGACAAGTCTAAAGAAGCCTTCAACAAAATCAAAGAATATCTACTCACACCTTCGGTCCTCATGCCACCAATCCCCAGAAAGCCATTAATCCTCTATGTGCTAGCAACAACATCAACCCTTGGAGCTCTCCTAGCTCAGCATATTGAAAATGGGATAGAAAGTTCCATCTATTATATCAGCAGAATAATGGTCGAGCATGAGTTAAACTACTCATTCAATGAAAAAGCATGTCTAGTAGTAGTGTTTGCTTCAAATAAATTTAGACATTACATGTTGGCACAAAAAATAAAACTCATTGCCAAAATTGATCCCCTAAAGTACCTATTATCAAAGGTAATTCTCATAGGAAGGATGGCCAAGTGGGTCATGTTACTATCATAATATGGCATTGAATATGTGGAGCAGAAAGCAATCAAAGGAAAAGTCATTATGAACCAACTAGCGGAAGCACCAATCTATTTGGAGAATCCACTCATATCAGAATTTCTTGATGAATCCATTTTCAATCTCAACATACCCAACCACTGGAAACTCTAATTTGATGGTTCCTACATGCAGCATGGATCAACAGCTAGTGTCTTCTTCATCACCCCATAGGGGGATTGTATATCTAGATCTGACAAATTGGCATTCCCCTACACTAACAACATTACAGAGTATGAGGCTTTAACCATAGGCCTCAAAATAGTAGTATAGTGGCACATCATGACCCTCAAAGTATATGGAGACTCTCAGCTAATAATAAATCAAGCGAATGATGAGTACCAAACAAAGGATGATAAGCTAACTCCATACAAAAGATTGGTAGAGAGAATCAAAGAATCATTCATTGATATCACATTTGAGCAGATTCCCATAGCTAACAATAGAGCAATAGACACCATGGCAACAATTGGATCATTACTAGATATCCCTTGTAACATCCCAAAGCATGAATTCTTGGTAGAGCAGCTTCTCATGCCCGCATTCGAGGTACTAGAGTCAAAATTTGTGTGTGAAATCAGTGGTCCCAGTTATCCCTAGTACCATGACATTTATAACTACTTGCGAATAGGGGTCCTACATGTTGGCTAATCCTCAAGCCTAAAAAGAACCTTTGTCAAGAAAGCATCCTGCTTTGTCATCCTAGGAAACACCCTTTATCATAGGACCATAGAAGGAACCTTATTACGATGCCTAAATGCTTAGGAGGCATTTACTAATTTAACTAAGGTACAAAATGGTATTTGTGGTTTACACTCGAGTGGAATGACCTTGGCCAATAAATTGTTGAGGACAAGGTATTATTGGCCTACAATGGAAACAAAAGCACATGAATATGTCAAAAAGTGCCTACAATGTCAACAACATGGGGACCTCATCCATGCACCAGCTCAAGAACTTCATCCTATTATCACACCATGGCCCTTTTCACAATGGGGGGCTCGATCTCATTGGAAAAATAACTCCCACCTCATCCAATGATCACAAGTTCATCATAACCTCCACTGAGTACTTTACAAAGTGGGTGAAAGCCATCCCCATGACATACATCACTGGAAAGCATATATCAAAGTTCATCCTAAACTATCTCATATGTCGATACGGTGTTCCCCAAGCTATTATCTCAGATAATGGGACACCTTTCAAGAATCAAGAGGTTCATGAACTATCTGATAAATTCAAAATCTAACATCGCTTTTCCAATCCATACTATCCACAAGGAAATGGCCAAGCAGAAGCCAACAATAAAACCATCTTGAAAATCCTTAAAAAGACAGGCAATGGCATAGGTCATTACTAAAATCTACAAGTAAATCCTACCTTTTTGGCTTATCGAACTAGCATTCACACACCCACTAGTGCCACCCTCTTCTCCCTTGTCTATGGATCGGAGATAGTATTACCCATTGAGATTGAGCTCCCATCATTGAGAATATCACTACAAAACCTCATCATGGATGAAGAATACTAAGTATCAAGAATGAATGAGCTGGAGCTACTAGATGAGTGGCATATGGTCACTTTAAATCATTTGCAAGTCTATTAGAATATACTCAAGAGGAGCTATAACAAGAAGATCAGAAATAGGAATTTCCAAGTTAGAGAATTGGTACTAAAGGAAAATTAGAAGAATGTCCCAAATCCAAACAACAAACACAAGTTTGAACCCAACTGGTTGGGACCATTCATCATCACAACAAGCTATAAGTTAGGGGTATATCAATTATCAACATCCAAAAGGGAACCTTTGTAGGAGCCCATGAACAATTCCCATCTCAAAAAATTTTATGCCTAATCTTTCAAGGTATAGAACCAAAAATCCAAAAATTTAGAAAAAGTCCTAAAAAAATGGTTACCTTGATGAAAACCTGGAAAACAGGTGTCTTGGTGACAACAATTTTTTTTAAAAAAAGAAAAAAAAAAAAAAAAAGGATAAAAAATTGTAAAGAGAAAAATCGTCCTCTAGTGAAAACCACTTTGGTGGCGCTTTGGACAAGTACCTTGGTGAAAAACTAGCAAACAGGTGCCTTGTGTAAATAAGCACTTTCCATCCACCAAGATCTTCATGGCTTATTCTGCATTGTCTCTCCATCATGCTTTTCATCATCCATCACATTCCATATGTCCATCTATCACCCATTTGCATCTGCATCATAACGTGATCCTGTGTCATGATCCCTCCTAGTACTACTCAACCCATTCTCAAGGTCAATTTTTCCTGCCTCTATCAAAGTAGTCTATCACTTAACACTAGGGGAATGTTCTCATTGGATCAGATTTGTGTATGTTCTTAGGGTCCTAAAATTAGAAAATCCAAAAACATAAAAAAATAAAAAAAATTCAAAAACATCCAAATCATATCAAAATAAAAAAATAGGTCAAAAAGTTAAAAAGTCAAAAATAGAGTTGTCTTGTCAAACTATAGGTCTCTAAGCCTTGAATGTAGGCAAGGTTGATCTATGATCATCCCCCGAGACACTTAGGTCAGTTCTCTAGGAGTTGGTCATAATAAACTAGCAATCCATTTGTTCATATCTCATCAAATAATTGAGTCTATGTTAGTTGAACTATGTGGTCTCTATGTGTATAACGTAGACAAGGCTAATCCATTGATCAGCCCCTAAGGCCCCAAGGATAGGTCTTTAGGTAGGTCTTGGTCAAAATCTCAGAAAACCCCAAAACATTTGAAAATTTGAAAATCAAAACATTTGTAAAATCTTGAAAATACCAAAAATAGCCTCAAAACATTTCAAAAGATCAAAAACATTCAAAAAACCCAAAAAATCCATCCATCCCCATCTCGCTTTCACCAACAATAACATCACCCATAATAAATCTTCATCACCCTCAACCTTTGGTGAAACGATTAGAAGCAAGTCTAGCAGTTCAAAAGTGAAAACTTAAACGTCAAAGTATCAAGTCTAATTTAGTACGTAAATAGGTTAGTCAACTCTTTGTGTCAAATATCCTATCATCTGATCAGTTCCATATCAAAATAATTTTATATTGTCATCTCCTAGGATGCATCCTTCCTTCAATGGACATCAACATCAACCATCACTGTAGGTTAGTCTTGGCTAGCGGTATTGAAGAACATTAGCTTGTTTGTTTGCTTTATCTTTTTCTTGATTGATTTATCTTATTGCACTCATTCCAAGGACCTCTCGATGATATCCTGAACAAAAGGATTTAGAGAGATAGGAATGGGGAAACGATCATTATCTTTTTATTTGTTGTTCTTGTTGCATATTTTTGTAATATAACCTTGGTCATACATGCTTTGTTTAGATGTAGGGAAGATGTTTTAGGTATCTTGTTGACCACATAAGAAGGATTTCCTTCCTATGTTGGTTTGAGATGTTTCAAATATCTAAACTGCATTTCTGAATAAGGTTTCATATGCCAGGTGTGAGCAATAATACTCCTATCTGATTGTCGAGTCAAAGTCCATCACACTAGGTACAACACCATCCTAGTTCTTTTTACCTTGATGCATCGTGCCTCTATGTGTAATCAAACATAAGGTAATTGGCCCTTTAAAAATATCAACTCCTCAGCAAGTAATCATCATCATCATCTCATGTCTTGTTCGAATCTCTTATTTCTTCTATCTCTTGCTTTCTGTGCTAACATGGTACCATGACAGTTAATCAAATCTTTATAATCATTGCATTCATCCTACATTCACAAACCATCAACACATAACATATTGCATATTGTATATCATATATAGGAAACATTAAAACATATCATAACATTGCATTTACATTATGCATAATATAGATTAGTTCTTCTAAGCATCTCATGAATCATTACATTGCATTCATTTCACATAAACATAAAAGAAATCATCCCATAGTGTTATAAACATTTGCATCATCATACATCATTTGCATCCATCATATCATATCATAGATATCATCATAACATTCATAAACATCATTTACACATATCATCATCATATCACATCATATTACATCATACCATCCATCATTACATAATATAGATCTATTAGTCACATAATCATTGCATAGTGCATACATCATCATAAATAACACACAAAAAGATATTGAAAAATAAATGCATCCATACATAACATAATGCACATCATAGCATCATTACATCATATTGCATAGCATATAGAAATTAAAAATCATCCATAAATAGAATAGAACATCGCATCAAATCATTGTCATCTCATATCATATATACCATCAAAATATACACTATCATGGTACAAAAATTATATCAATATACATGCAATGTCAATAAGTACAAAATGGCCACTGTGGCTATAAAAAATGAGCCCATTAGGAATAAAAAGAATCATGCCTCTGATCAAAACTGAGGGCTAGCCCTACTAGCTACTACCCTTGCCACTAGCTCTCTCGCCATGATCCTATGTTGGCCTGTACCCTGTCCTCTATGAAAAATCCAACACACGAGAGGCCCACGATACATCTTGATAATAGTACAATCTGTAATATTCAGCCTCATGAATGGCCTCCCTGTATACTGTCCTCTAAGAGGAAGAGGCATACATGCTCTCTATCTAAACCATCAACCCATCTTGGTCACTACCTATAACTTTGCAGCCTGTCTCTACAAAATGGCTTGGTCCCGCTCTGCTCTAGCCTGATCTCTCTCAGCTGTCAGTGCCTATACCTGGGCCTATAGCTACAAAATCTTCCCATCTCTTGGATATAGCTATGGGGGTGGTTGCACATGAGGTTGATCCCGATCCCTGTCTCTAGGCAGTGTTAGAATCCTATCCTAGTGCCCTGGATCATAATCCTATTGGGGGGCCTCTTATCTCTACTCTACATCTTGTTGATCTAGGAGTGCCTGATCCTAAACTAGCTGATCTGGTGCTGGCCCTTTGCCTCCCCGATCCTAGTCCCCTTTGCCTCATCCTACTTCCTTGCCTCTAGCTCTACATCAGGCAGATGGTGTTCCTAGCACTGTAAGCCTTAGAGACAACCTAAACCAATCCTTGTAGGCCTATGTAATCCTTGGATCTACCTGACCCTAGTCATATGGCCATGGCCTAGCCGCCAACTGCATGAAACTCTGAACTGCCTCATGGGCAAGTATATAGCGGCCCTAAGAGCTTTGGCTCACTGTCCTCACAAAAATAGCCATGTACTAATCATTGGGCTGATCCTATGGCTTGCCAAACTGTCTCTAAACCCTGTCTGACAAGGACATCTCGATCATTATGTGCTCTTGCCCTTGCATAAGTCTATCCTAGTAGGAAAAGAACAGTTGTTGTGCATCATCAAACTAGGTTGGCTGCCCAAGGTATGGACACCATCTAAACACTTGCATATCATCAAGGACCCTCCTCCAGTGAGGAATCCCATCTTGTCCTATGTGGGTAAATAAAAGGCCTCCTCTATATCACAAGACCATTGGATCATTTGGCCCCATCGGAACTAGAACAACTCTCAGTCGAAGTACAGGGATGTGCTTCCATGCCCAGATATGCAGGAGAGTGACCCCTGCCCAAAGTGCTCTTCCATCCAAGTAAGAAAACTCATGAAGATCCCTATAAAGTGAGGCTAGCAAAACTGACCCCATGCAAAGAAAGTTAGTCATTGCTGAATCATGCAATCCCAAGTGAGTGCCCATCTTGAACTGAAATATCGGCCTAGCTGATATGGTGTGACAAGACTTGATATGATGGCTGCAATGACTAAATGATAAGGTGACATGATAGGCCTGTGGATCTCCAACTCAATCTAACCCTCATAGAATACAATTCGGTCAATGTCTATAATGGCATAATAGGCCTCCCTCCTAGCATCCATATCATAAATGACCCGCTCATCATGGATAGGCAATCTCAAGATCTACCACACATCCTCAGTGTGACTATGGCCTTGCTCGTCAGAAAGTAGAATGAGGAGATCTCACTATGCCACCTCTCAGCAAGTGTTGTCATCATGCCCAAGTGTGTCCACATGGGTGAGCTGGCCGTTTTACTCTATTTTTTGCATTTTACCTCATTTTTCGACCTCTCGAAGCATTTCTGGACCTGACAGGAACCTTGTTCTCTTTTTTTGTGAGATCACCCAAAAATTAGAATTTTCGTCCAATCTCTTGAGGGGGCAGTATGTTGGTATGTTTTCTCTCACCGGGGCAGTAGTGGGGAAATTTTTTAAATCAATTTTTTTTTGGCTTTTGATTAATATAGTTTATTCTTTGAACCAATGTAATGAGTACTTTGCTTCAAAGAGGGGGAAAATGTATACATGGAAAATGTATCGATTGACATTGCACATCTGATCCTGAATACTAACGCCATTTCATCCCAAATCATCCCTCAATCTAACCATTTTACAAGTCCTTTTGTATTGAGCCAAGTATCCATTACTCCATTCGAATCTTCATCCACTTTGTCATTTCACCATTTTCAAATTTCAAATTTATGCATTTATGGACACATTCATCAAAATGTGCACATCCTTCATCCATCCATATCTTGAAAAGTGGGGCCTTGCCATTGGTTGAAAATTAGTCCCACATTGCTTCATTTTGGGCATTTCTCCTACTTACCATTTTATAAATAAGAAGACTCATTCCTCATTTCATCATACACAATTTGAGCAAAGTTATTAGTCTCAAATCCATCCTAAGCTTAGCAATTTTTATCAATTTTCATCAAGTCTTAGCTAGGTTATGTAGGTTTTTCATCATGGAGCTTCATTGAATCTTCAACAAAGTGGATCATATCTTCATCAATCAATCAACATTGCATCATTGGAGTTGGGAAAGGGCCAATTTTCATATCAAATTGGTACCAGTTCCCTCATGGGATCAAGAGTTTTCTTGTTTAATTAGGATTCAATCCATTTTATTGTGTTCTTCATCTCATTTCCTAATTTAAGTTTTTCAAATGGATTTCATGGGGAACTTAGATTCTAACTTGCATTTCAATCCTCTAATGTTTGTGATTGTTGTGTTTTGCAAGTGCTAGGATCTCGGTTCTACAATTTCTTCCAGGGATTAAAATCCTTTTAAATTAGTTATTCTAATTTGTTTCCCTCAAGTTAAGAATTAAATTTTTTTTCATGATATCATAGTAATTTGGGAGAATAACGTTGAGATTCATAAAGAAGAATATAGTAACTAACAAACCTACACATTTGTGAAAGGTGTAATCATCTAAAGTGCTCAACAAGTTAGAGTTAAGTTGAGAAATAGATCCACGAACCTTACATATATGTCACCATTCTCATCCATCCCTCAATTCCATTCACCCAATAGGATTAGGAACTATTCATACTTAGAACATTTTACACAAATTTTACTCATACATTTGATCCTCAAAGACATTTGCAGCAGGAACTAGTCACTAGCCTTGAATCTACTTCACACCCATGTGCCATTGTGAGTAGATTGCCCAAATTAGAGACCATATTTAATCCTTCAAAGCTACCTTATCATTTAGGTACACCCACCTAGGTCTAGCAGTGCATAAAGGGTAGGGGGTTATCAATCATATTTTCCCCATTCATTAGCCAAAATTGTACTAAGAGACTGACACCCTCTTAAGGTTCAAAACTTGCATTTTTGAGACCTAACAGGGACAACATCAAGTGATAAAGCTAGGACAAGGCTATCTAACCCATTTCCCTCACTAAGTGTAGGATAAGAATGAGCCAAGATACGTGATGAGAATGAGCTCCTTGCAATAAAGAGAATGATTTACAATGAATATATAACATGTAATAGTGAGGATGCTATGACCCTACAACTATTACATGGAAATGAGCAAATGGAATACTTTAAGGGATTCATTTTTTGATATCAAACTTCTCAAATATTATTTTTAAAGCACAACACTCATCAGTACTATGCCCAATAGTTCTATGATATTGATAGTAAGACCTGTTTGTGTTCTTGGGATTTGAATTTGGATTTTATCTAATGGGTGGTAATGTTATGAGTTCTTTATTTAGAATTGTATGTAAAATTATTTCAATTTCAAACATTGGACATGGAAACTTGAGTTTCTTAAGTTTGTAAGGATTTTGTTTCTTTATTGATTCACCGATTTTTCAAGATAGATGTTGAGGATGAGGACCTACAATTACCTTATCATTCTTATGAGGTATTGTTTGTTCCTTAGGAAGGAGGAAAATTATATCAGGAGGAGGATCTTGATATCCTAATCCTTTGGTTTGTTCAATTGGAAGCTACTTTAAAATTTTAGGAATTTCATGCTCATTAGTTATGTCATATCCTTGGTTGGTTAAAATCTTAAATCCTTGGCCATAAGTCTCTTATAGTGTGATGAGAGTGTTTGTCACATTGATAACATAAAATGGATAGGTTTACACTTGATTAGAGTAGCTAGGTTCAATCATTGTTGTAAATTTAGCTTTATTTTTTGACTCAATTTTAGGATGTAAAAGACCAAACATTTCATGTTGTGTTGTTTGTTTCATGGAGGGGTAAAATGATGCATTACTCTCAAGATTTTTAAGGAAATCATTAATGAACTCATACATGCTAGCACCATTTTCTCTAATGATGTCAAATTCATGAGGAAAATCATTAGGATTTGATTGAGTGTGGTTAGAGTCAATTGAATTAGGATCACTTCCAAAAACAAAACTAGAAGTTCATCAACCAAGGAGAACAAGGACTTCCATGCATTTCTAAAACACTTGTCCATTTTCATATTTTTTAGATAATTTTTTTTTCACACTATGCAAAAACCTAAAAATAAAGTCTTTTAAATGCAATTTTCAAATAACACAATGCACTAAATTTATCAAATTAAGAGATATGATCAAAATGATGAAATAAAAATTATGCAAATAGAAATAGAAATTTAAAAACAACAAACACGAATACAAAAATGAATGTTTTAATGCCTAGAAAATCAAATTATGACCCTGATCAGGGACTCATTTTCCCTAGGGAGAATGGGCCCTAGGTGAGCATTTTGAAACAAGTTTTTAAAGATTTTTGAGTGATTTTTTCAGTAGTTTGAAATGTCTAGTTTGTTACAACAAGTTTTAGTATGATTTTTTCTATGAAATGAGGATTGAATGCAAATACACAATGTGATAAAATGACAACCTAGAAAACCTACTTTGATATGCAATTTTGTTTCAATTTTCAAATGAAAGTTGAAATGATGTAATTCTATGTAATATGACTAATATTTTTGGTATTTTTTCTAATTTAAAGAAAGCAAAGATGAAATCCTAAAACCATAAAATAAAATGCAAGGTAAAATGCAATCTAGGAATCCTAAATAAGACCTAATTCAATGCAAAGAGATGAAAATGAATGTAAGATCTAATTCTAGAATGAAAGAGGACTTAAAAATTAAAAAATGCAATGATCAAACTCGAGTCAACCAAAATGAAAAATAGAAAAATAGACTTGTGGTAAAGGGGGTTCACCATAATGACCTATTTTCCTAGTTCTATTTAAAATGTAAACTATAATATAAAAATGAAGAACAATAATCAAATATGAAAAAAATATAAATCAAAAGGTGGATCTAGAAAGGGGAAAACAATGTGTACCTTTCACCAAAAGTCACCTTTTGAAGCTCACTAAGGACTCGTTCACCCTATGGTGAATGGGTCATGGATAGGGTTTCTAGAAATTGTTTTTGGGTTCTCTTATACTTGGTCTACACTTCTAGATTCTAGGTGTTCACTATTGGACAACCAAAAATAAATTCTATAGAGGAGTTTCCATGATTTGACAACTTTTCTTGCAACTTTGACAACTTTGCAACTTTCTTCAAATTTTTTCTTCAAATGATCTTGAACCTCAAATTTGCAAGCACATATCAAAGAGGGAAAATTTTTGTTTATTAGGTGAATGAGGATTTTCCTTAATCAAATGTCATTTTGGTAATTAAACTTGAAATGAAATGAAACATTAAAAAAGGAATGATAAATGAACAACAATATGTAACAATTCACCAAACCTTGTTTGAAACCTTGGATAACAAATTTTTAAACTATCATGAAATGGTCTCAATGAATGTAGATCTTGATCACAAAACTTGATGTGAAACAATGCCTTTGAATTTATTGATTAGATCTTCAACACTACATCACCATATTAGCTCAAAAAACATGCATGATGTGATACATCTTTGATATGACAATGGAATCTTGATTTCTGCAATAATCTTAAATTATTCTACCCTTGAATGCCTTGAAAATTCTCTTGAATTGCTTCTATAATGCTCTTTTGAATTCTATTAAGATGACTTCAATTTGCTAAGTGAAACATAATGAAATAGCCTTGTATTTATACATATCTTACCATTAATTTTTGAAATTTAAATAACACAAGACGACATTGAATTATGGGTTTGAAATCATTAGAATACCACAAAAAACATATTTCAAAGGGGGTCCTAGGTCTAAGTGAGGACCCATCCACCATAGGGTGAATGGGTCCTAGGCTACTTACCTAGGACACACATCAGTCAATCTTAAAAATTATATAAAATAGGGTTCTAGATCTAAGCAAGGACCCATTTTCCCCATGACGAATGGTCCCTAGGTCACTTAACTAGGACACACATCTTCCAAACCTAAGTGTTGTGAAATGGTATTTATGAATTTCAGGATTTTCCCTTGGAATTTACATTTAATTAGGCTTGGATTTGAATTAAAGGAGCCAATTAAGGAAAATTAACATCAATCAATTAATAAAGCCCTAGATTAATGTGAAAGTGTAAAGGTACACCTTACAACATAAAAAATAAGGCACAATTAAGTCCAATTAATTTAAAAGGGCCCTAAACTTAATGTGAATATGAAAAAATAATTACAACAATAAATTAGGGCAACATTAGGCTCATTTTATAACAAATTATTCCAAAATTAAGTGTGAGAAATGGATAACTTTTCATACACTACAATTTGGGTTATCCAAGTACAACATTATTTTAAAAAACTTTAGCAAGTACATCCTATAGGGTGACGTCAATATCCATAATTTAGTAGATTCTTAGGCTTTGTTTGATCTTATATGAAAAAATATATTTAGGTGTAATTTTTTGAAAGTGAATAAATTTTTATCTACTATCATTGATTGAGTTCAATTTTTCCCATCACAAACCTAAATTATACTTTAGCACATTAACATTTTTGGTATTTATAATGTAGAAAAATCAAGATCACTTCACTACTTTAAGGAAGTTCTATTTGTACTTGTTAAAAAATGTCACCTTAATTGTTTTGGGAGTGATATTTTGATGCAAGAGCATCGAGGATGTAAGAGAAATCATGCAATAGAAAAAAAGATTTGTGTTGTTTCTTTTCAATAAGGGTTGAATTGGCTTGAATTCACTAAGTATGGAGGTCTGTAGGAGTTCATTCTTTTGGATGTAATAGGCAGACATCAACATTCAGTGTTAATGACATTCAATGAATTGGCTCATCAAGAGAAGTTTGAGATTTCAAAGAGATTGTTTTGTGTCTCTCTGACATGGCAATAATGGAAGGTGTTGGTAGCGGTGACAGTTGTGAATGATTCTCATCGAAGGGAGATGCATATATTAGTAGGACATCATTAGGAATCCCTTTTCCAATTTTGAACCTCATTGAGGAGACGAGCATGTATCGATAGGATGTCTTATAGAGTCTATTTGATACTTTGATGGCATCAAACAAATATTTTTTGATGGGAGTTTGAATATCAGTGTGAGTTACATCAAATTATCTTCAACATGATAATAAGTGGGACCAAGCTAAGTGATGACAACAAAGGGGGATAATGTATGACTGATAGGTGGTGACAAATTATTTAGCGAGGATGACATGAATATTCTTCATCGAGTTGATAGGTGGATTTTGGTAGAACAATAATTTAAGTCCCTTTGATAGTCTGATAGGACTTTGTCAGTAAGACCTTTCCATATCAAAAGGATAACTTGGGAGTCCTTCCAATGGAGTGATAAGTGTGTCGAGGTGACATTGGGAATTTAGAGAGACAAGGTTTCAAGTCCATTTGATACTCTAAAAAGGTGAATGATGAGGCATGAATGTACAGGTTGAAGGCTTGGTGTGAAATATGAAGATGAATAAGAGGTTGAAACATGGCTATAAGGTACATCAAGAAGACATTGAATATTGGTGAAGACCCTAGGGGGACTAATAGGAAGGTAATGATGATTGAGTTGATGACATAGATGGACAAATGGTGGAATGTGATTGAATGATAGGTCAATTTGCATCATTGTTGCAAATTTTAAATAGTGACAAGGATGGTGATAATGTATCAACAAGAGAGATCAATATCGGTGAGACTTGAAACTATCTCAACCTGATAATGTAATGTGTTTCTGATAGCGAGGTGTGAAGATGGTGATCAATGCTATGATGGAGATGATAGTGTACCTAACAAGGAAACTATTCTTGATTGTTGGTTGGATGATGGTGGTGCTAAGGAAAAATAGGCGAAATATTTAAATAAAGATCATATTATATGAAAACCTAGATAGCCAATGGGTTATAGTGAAAGAAGATTTCTTGCTAGAGAAAATAAAGATGAAAGGATATAAAACCCATCAAAATGGAGGGAGTAGGTGATAGAAGAGAAGCTATGGGCTTGGAGGCTTGGATATAAGGACATGATGATAATTTCATGAGAGCCTAGAGTAGATTTTGGATCAGAATTATAGATTTACAAATGATGTACTCAGGAAGCCTATATGATGACAATGTAACGTTGTAATTTTAGTTCCATTTCAATAATAAAAGATAATATTCACTTTCCTCTTGCATCTAGTTGTGAAAATTCCATTTTTTGTTAGTTCTAGTTTGTAATGGGAGTACTCTTCATCAATGGTATCAGATATAGAAGATTGTGAGAGTGCAGAGTATGCACTAGGAACCGCAGGCGAAGAGTGGTGAAGAGTGACATGGTGAAGCTATAAGAGAGAGGATTGTGGGAAAGTATATGTTTTTTGCAAGAAAGAAATAGGTTTTATGACTACTATACTCTAGAAGAGATAAATCAATGTAGAAGGTCTAGAGTTCCTCAGCTAAGAGAGGGTGGGTAGAGGAAGCATCTTCTAGAGTCTTTACTAGGTAGAGAATTATTGTGTGAGTGAGATATTGTTTCAAGGAGTACTTGTAACTATAGAGGGAATTCTTAAAGCATTGAGAGTGTGTGTATTTTCAATAACATCTAAAGGTGTTGAAGAGTTGTAAACAGATCACCAAAGGATACAATTTACATTTGTGATACCTAATTGTTGAAGGTTTGTGTTGTTACAACTTTGTGAGGCCTTGAAAATGGAAAAGAGAAACAAGAAAATTACTTTTGTCATTTGATGGATTCCAAGGATTCTCATCCTTGAGAAAATTAGAGAGAGAATTAGAGAGAGAGAGAGAATGAATAAATAAGAGTTGAGATGATAGAATTGCATCAAGTGGGTGAATAAAGAAAAGAGATTGAAAGGAGAAAATGAGAAAGGATAAGAGTTGAAGGTAATTTTGATTATCCTTCTAATGATATTTTTATTGTAGGAAAGAAAGAAGATGCAATAGGGTTTCAAACAAGTTGAATAATAGGAAAAATGGTGCTTTATAACCTACGTCATAAAACATCATTACTCTCCTATTAACATTCAATAATTTCCTAAGAGTCCCAATTGGATTGACTATCAACCTCGCAAGGTGAGAAATTCACAATGAGGATGACCTAGGAGGGGGGTTCTTTTAGCCTTTAGGTGTACAACACCAAGCAAATTCTTGGAAAACACAACTTAACTTTCAACTCACAAAACCTAGTAATGTAAGCCAAATAATGAGTGCAAATGATGAAATTAAGCTACCCCAAGTTAGGGTATGTGTACATGGGAAGTTTGGAGATGTTGTGAGGATTCTAGAAATGTAAAGAAGCTTCCAAAAAGTATTATGGAGGAATAACATGCCCAAGGTGGCGTATTTGTCCCACTGTTATTTTTTAGGGTAGATTTAGAGTCTTCAGATGTTGAAACCAGATCTGAAGGAATCTCTAAAAAATATGCTTGGGAGGACTAAGACGTCCAAGGTAGAATATTAGTACCATTCTATATTTCTAAAAACTATGAATATAATCTTGAGCTCCAAGGTCTACAGTTGCTTCCTTTCCAATCTCAGGTGGGTATGTGCAGGATCATGATGGGCCAAAAAGTGGCTATATGATGGGTTTTTGTGTTGATGACTTTTTTTTAACCCAAAATTGATGAAACGAAAAGGGTTTTTAAAGGAGATTCTCAGCTTTCCACCAATATAAATTATGCTTTACTTTGAATTTAATAAATAATTATTATTTATTTTCTATTTGAATTACAACTAAAGTCTTCATTGATAGGCTGATTGAAAAACATCTATAGCTTTCAAATTGTATCACATTTTTTGAATCTGAAACATGTGACACATTCTATGCTTTTCATTCTATATGATTAAAAAAAAAAAAAGAATTTCGTGAAGTTTTTACCAAGTTAAGGTGGTTAGACAAACGAGTTTTTTTATTTTTTTAAAGTTGTAATAAAAAAATCATAATTAATTATTTACTTGGAAAAAAATTACAAAAAAATATGCATCACATTGGGACATGAATCCTTTACTTATATCTAAAATCTTATAAAAACATATTATCATTTTATTGTGGTTAGGGTGGTCATACAAGCACCTACTTCTTATTTTTTCCCTGAAATTTAAGTACCACTACATTGAAATTTCAAATTTTCACCAAATAGATTTTTTTTTTCTTAAATAAACCTAGTAGTTTAGAAACTACATTCAATTTTCTACAAATTCTATTCTTACATATTTTTGAAATAATATAGATAACTTATTCAGCTTTTTACGTCAAGTTGCCTAACTCTGATTTTTCTGAATTTTTTGCCACTTAAGGGCCTATTTTTTCCATGTTGATCCTGCACATACCCAGGTCCTAAAACTTCCAAATTCGACCTGTAAGTGAGTTTCCATGAAGATGACAACTTTTGCAATGCAAATTTGTAACTTTTCAATATTACACTCTAAATGATCTTCAAGACTTCAACCTAGATCTGCAATCACAAATATGAAAGAAGGGAAAAAAATTGTTGTTTGTTAGTGAATGTGGGTTTTCCTTGGTCAAACCCCTTGTAGGTAATTAAACGAAATGGTGAAATGAATGAAATGAAGCATGAAATATGAAACATCTAAATGATATCACCTTGGATGATGTCTTGTGAAGTGAGTATGCAATCTACCATGTAGTGGCCATGAAGAATGTAGATCTTGGATCCTTGGATATGATGTGAACAATGGTTACAAATAGATCTTCAATGCTACATCCACAATCTTGGCTCAACAACATGAATGGATGCACTAATCCCTTGACATGATGCTTGAATCATGATGATGGCTCCGAATGCTTGACAAATTAATCTTGAATGCATAAACTTTCCTTCAGAATGAATACTTGAATGCTTGTTATTAAAAATGAATGGAGGAACCTTGTATTTATACTTATTCATGCTTAATATGCCAAAATTACTAAACAAGACAACATACAAAATCATTAATTAAAGGTGGCTAAATCCTACTAGAATTTGAAATTAAATCCCAAAAATAAGCCAAGGAGGACTAAGAATCCCTAGGTGTCATCTTAGTCCCAAGGCTCAAATCTCGGGGCACAGACTCCAAAAAGGGACCTTTACAGGTACATTCAAAATCATGGTCCGAAGACCCATGGAGGACAAAGATGCCCTAGGTGGCATTTTAGTGCCAGTTCACAAATTAGAGACAAAAAGAAAAAATCATTAAATGATCATTTATCTTTTGATGTTTGTCAGGATTTTCCATAAAAATATATAGTTTATTAGGCTTGTGGTTGCAAAATAGGACTAATTAATCCATAATGAAGCATAAATAAAGCAAGGTAGGCCCAAACAAGTGTGAAAATGCAAGGGTATGAATTTTACTACACTACATTTAGCCCCCACTTTAGTGGGAGGATGAACTTGCTTCAAACTCACACAAAAGTAGCCAACCACACAATCAAGAGGGGTTCAAATGTACCAATGTTAGTAATATAGGATGGCAATGATCAAGAGGGATGATCAAGCCCCCAGGATCGAGATCCTATGGAAAACCTACATAGGCACAAAGGAACACTCATGTAGATGATATATGAAGCCATAACCAGATTGCCAACATACACCATCAAGGATAGAAAAAGACAAACAAAAAAGGAAAAAAAGAAGGAAAATGCCACAGATCAAGCTTTGATTGGTCGTCCAATGCATTGTGGATCAGGTCTAGGCTGAAAGAGGTTTACAAGTGGAATGTGTTGTCCACTATGCAAACAAAAAACATGCTCACAAGGGCTAGTTGGAGCTAGTTGCCCACTAGGTGAGCCCCAAGAGGTCCATATCAAAGTCATACCCTAATGAATATGATAAATATGAAAATAAAATGCACACTCAGAAGGGCTAATGAAGCTAGGTGTCCATTAGGTGAGCCCTAGGGACCATATCAAAGCCATACCTCTATAACTTTACTAAGGTACAAAAGAAAATGCAATGTAACAAGAAAGAGAGAGGTGTTCAATGGGATTTTTCTTAGTTCGTACAAGGTCTCTTCTTAGCAAAAAGTGTGCCTAATATCTCCAAAAGAGGACAAGTGCTAAGAAATATCATGCTCTTGGAGGAAATCAGGCCCAATGACACCACCAAGTAAAGGACACATTGCAAGAAGAAAGAAAATCACACAATGAAACATGAGTGTTGATGTATGCCCCCACTTTAAATTATTTGCTAACACCATTGCTATGAGGGTAAGTGCAAGATCATGATGGGCCAAAAAGTGGCGATATGATGGGTATGTGGCTGATGATTTTTTTTAACCCAAAATTGATGAAATGAAAAGGGTTTTTAAAGGATATTCTCATCTTTCCATCAGTGTAAATTATGCTTTACTTTGAATTTAATAAATAATTATTATTCATTTTTTATTTGAATTACAACTAAAGTCCTGATTGATATGTTGATTAAAAAAATTCTATAGCTTTCAAACGGTATCACATTTTTTTAATCCAAAACATGCACCACATTCTATGCTTCGTATACTATAAGATTAGAAAAAAAAAATTCATGAAGTTTTGACCAAGTTAAGGTGGTCACACATACGAGTTCTCATATTTTTTAAAAGTTGTAATAAAAAAATCATAATTAATTATTTTCTTGGAAAAAAATTATAAAAAAATATGCATCACATCGAGACAAGAGTCCTCTACTTATATCTAAAATCTTATAAAAAAATATTATCATTTTATTGTGGTTAGGGTGGTCAGACAGACGACCACTTATTTTTCCTTGAAATTTAAGTACTATTGCATTGAAATTTCAAATTTTCACCAAATAGAATTTTTTTTTTTTTAAATAAACCTAGTTTAGAAACTACATTCAATTTGCTACAAATTCTTTTTTTGCATATTTTTGAAATAATATAGATAACTTATTCAATTTTTTACATCAAGTTGCCTAACTCTGATTTTTATGAATTTTTTGCCACTTAAGGGCCAATTTTTTTCATGATGATCCTGAACATACCCATGAGAAATTGCTTTAAAGTAGAAGGCATGAGATCCTACCCAGAAAGCCCTATGCCAATTCATATGTTTCCAATAAGCTATTTCATGCAATAGGATGGAAGGGTTGCTCAGTATGTCACATGTGAGCCAATTTAAGGAATGTCATCCACATCCCAAGCTTTCTCTTATATGTACATGAAATTTGGTCAACTAGCTAAAAGAGAAAATGACAAGTGACATATGAGGACAAGGATATCTAACCTCTTTCCCCCACTTAGTGCAAGAAAAGGATGAGTTGAATAGGATAAAAATGAGTATCAGTTAGAGGAATTAGGTGCTTCAACACAAGGAAGAGCACCACATTCCTTGAGATGTTGAATTTTGTTACTTAAAGCCTTACATTCAGTAGTAGCATGACCATCAATTCGATGATATGTGAAAAATGAACTCTTGTTGTACAATTTATTTCTTGTTCTTAGAGGGAGAGAAATCAGATGATCCTGGAGGAGTCTCGTCAACATACTCTTTATCAATAGAAGATGTTCCTCTATTTTGTGACAAAGATATATATTGATTAGTACAAGATGTCATACTTACATAATACTCTTTAGATTGTGAGATTTTTTTCTCTCCTTTACAGGATGGTGTAAAATCTAATGAATTTGAATCATTAGTGTTTTGCACATGATGACATTTACATTAAGTGAGGATTTCTTTGTTTCTTGCAAATGATAACAATCAAGACCACTAGTTTCTATTAGTTCAGGATGCACTCTTTTTAAAGTGGCCTTAGAAGGGTGTTTTGTGATAGTGTTGATATTAAGTGAAGGATTATTTGTGTCTTTTGAGAGACTAACCAAGACCACTAGCATTTGAGGCTCTATAGGGACACAGATACCTTATTCTCTAGTACCACATCCTTTTCCACTATATTCAACTTTTTTCATAAGCTCATAACCTTTTTCATCTCTTTTGGATTTAATGGTTGTTGATAATCAGTGTCATCAAAGTTTGTTGTATAATTTGCTTCTTTATCTTTAGTAGTTAAGGTGGATGCTTTCAAAGGGTCTTTTGAATTTTGTGTTGACATTACTATTGTTTATTTTCCCTTGTCTAAATCTTTATTTATGATCTTTTATTCTCCCATGAATGTATGTTCAAAAGCTAAGGAACCCAAATCATCTTCTAATAGCTTTTTGACCTCTTCAATGTGCTTTTCTTTGTATTTATATTGCATGTGTTCTATTTTTGTAGTTGGTGTTAATGTTTTCAAGGGGTTGTCTTTGTTTTTCTCAAGTTGTAAGACACTATAAGGATCATTATCAACATACAATGTGTACACTTCATTGTTGTAGACATACTTCAGTTTACGATGAATTGTAGAAGGCACCACATGCATCTCATCAATCCACAACCTTCCCAAAAGAATATTATAAGAATGATCATGAGGCATAACATGAATAGGGTTTATAAAGTAGCTTTTCCAGCTATAATAAGTAAATTTATCACTCCAAGCGATTTCATTCCCGCATTATCAAATCCCTTAATAGATAAAGAGTCAAGTTGAATTTTAGATTTATCAACGTCAAGTTTATCCAAAAGGCTTGCACTACACATATTTAAGGTTGAGCCATTGTTGAAAAGGGTTCACTTTATCCCTTCGGTATTGTATTGAGCTATGATCATGAAAGCATCATATTATTTTTACACTTCCAAGGTAGGGAGCTGATGTTCGTGGAAAATAGTATCAATATTCATTCCTTGAATCATGGCTACTATGTCATTCGGTTGCACATTAGAAGGGATAGGAACTTGTTGTACAGTAGTTTGAAGAATAGTGTGATAATTAGGTGAATTATGAATTAAGTCCCATAGTGATATCTTTGCAAGAGTATTCTTAAGTTGTTCAACAAGAGCATACTCCTTTCCACTATTCAAAGGAAAGCAAGCGACACTAGGAAAGATAGGATTAGGCAGTGTGAGTGATGTTGGAGGTGTTTGTCTTAGTTTTAGATTGTTCCTAGTGTTGTATGTATGAGCAACAATATTGTAACTTAGCTTCTATGAAACATTGTTCTTGGGTGGTTTGAAGATAAGGACAAGTTTGTTTTGAACTTGTGGTTTTTCAGAGGGTTGATATAGGATAAGTTTAAGCTCAGGAGAGTACTCCAAGGAGTATCTAATGTGAATAACCTTAATCATTCTTATCATTATTTTCATGATCTCTTAGTGAAGAGGAGTTTAATGTTACTTCATCATCTTCATATAAGAAATTATTGTTGTCAATGTTCTCATTTTATTCCATTATTATGTCTTCCCTATTAGGAGAGTTTCTAGGAGAAATAAAAAAAAAAAAATCTTGGCATTCAAGGGTTGGTTTTTCTAAAATGACTTCATCATATGTAAGGGATTTATCAATGGTTGAATTGTCTTGTTCATTAATAGTGGGAATATTAGGAGAAGGCTCTATTTGATTTTCCTTTTTCTATAAGGTCTCATTCTCCTGTGCTATACCATCTTCCCTAGTAGGAGAGATTTTAGGAGAGAGGAAAACAAAAGGCTCATCACTCTTCATCATTATTTCATGTAAAGTAACTTTATCACTAATAGGGGAAGCATCAAGAGAAGGACTGCTATGGTTTTCATGATTATGAATGGTTAAATGCTTTTGTTCAAATAGGTCTTCCCAAATGTTAGGGACATTAGGAAGGATAGAGATAAGGTTGTCACTTTCAATTCGCATATCTTCTTGAAAATTCGATTTTCATGATCGTTTATGATTGTTTCCTCTTTTACTAAATCCTTCTTGCAATGAGGGGAGGTGTTGAGAGATGGATTTTGGGTAAGCAAAGAGGTGGCAGTGATCTCATCTTCTTGTTTTCTAATTTCTTCCATAGGGGGAGGAGGATAGGGACAATCAAGACCCTCAATGCTTGTATCTCCTTTCACCAAGATACCTTCGTCACTAGTAGGAGAGGTATCAGGAGAAGAACAAGTATGATTGTTATGATTGTATACACTACCATCCACACCAATGGGTAATGTAATGTTAAGGATTATGTCAATGGTTTCATGAAAGGTAGTAGAAGGATGAATAACATGTTTTTTAATGACCTCATTGTTATATTCTAAGTTGAACTCATAATATGGGATTTTGTACTTATGCAATCCATTTGTAACCATATCAAGGCCACATATCTTGAAATAAAAAAATTATCATGGAAAAGTAAAGAAAGTGAAATGCCATGATCTAAATTAAAATGCAATTTTAAGATTGGAAACAAGGTAATTTTCTAATTATAGTATGCAATGATATGAAAGATGAAATGTTGTAAATGAAAATTTGGAATTGAGCAATGCATCAAATGAATCACTTTAAACTAGATTTAGTAAAATGCATGGAACAGAAAGTCAACTCACTAAAATAGATAACCAAATCCAACAAATAGAAGCACAAAAATGTTGATTTAGATCATGAAAAATGCAATCTAAAATACCATAGGGACTAATACACTAGGGAGGGTGTCTTAGTCCTCCTGTTGAAATTTGAAGGTTTCAAAAGTTGAAATAGATAGCAAATCACTTAGATAGGGTAGTGCAATAGAAAACCAGAGAGGGAATAAGATGCCACCAAGGGATTTTTAGTCCTAGTAAGGGTTTTTTGTAGAAAATTGAACAATTTTGGGTTGATAACAGTGTTCCCAGGTTGCCTACCCAAGGACTTGATGTTTGGAAATAGAAATTTGTGCAAATGAATGTAGGAAAAAGTAACTAGTGACAAGAAATTGGATTCAAAAGTGAATGATTTTTTTTTTAATTTTTGATGTAATAGCAATGTTTCTAAATGAAACTAGGATGGGTAACAACTCACTTTATAATTTTTCAATGAAATGAAATTATGATGAAATAAATTAAAGATGCAACCTATGTGCACTTTCACTAATGCAAATATAGGAAACCGTAAATGCAATGTTTGCTAATGCAAAATGCAAGAAACCCTAGATGCACTTTCACTAAAGCAAGAATGAATGCAATCTAGATCTAAGGACTTAATGGACTCCAAATCAAAAATTGAATGCTCAACAAGGTCAAGTTCACCAAAATGAACAATAGGAAAAATGGTGCTTTATAACCTAGGTCATAGAACACCACTATTCTCCTATTATCATTCAATAATGTCCTAAGAGTCATAATTGGATTGAATATATCAACCTCGCAATGTGAGTCAATTGACAATGAGGAGGACCTAGGAGGGGGGTTCTTTTAGCCTTTAGGGGTTCAGTATCTATGGATTTGGGGTCAGTTTTCTTTCTTTGCTACATTATTATTAGAAAGCTCAGAACTATCATCATTCCCCAAATACACATAGAATTAGGACACAAAAAGAGGGAAAGAAAATGAAAAACCTTTTGGATCAACATGGGGTGTCTCGACACCTTATGTCATCCCCAAAAGGAAAACACAAGACAAAAATGAAAGGGAAAGAAAAGATAATAAAAAATATTTTGGGTCAACATGGAAGAGACATAGGGTGTCTTGATGCCTTGTGTCATCCCGAAAAGGAAAATACAAGAAAAAAATGAAAAGAAAAACAACAATAATGAAAAATATTTTGGGTCAACATGGAAGAGACATAGGGTGTCTCGACACCTTGCATCATCCCCAAAAGGAAAACACAAGACAAAAATGAAAAGAAAAGAAAAGATAATGAAAAATATTTTGGGTCAACATGACAAAGACATATGGTGTCTTGATGCCTCACGTCATCCCCAAAAGGAAAACACATGACAAATAATGAAAATGAAAGGAAAAGATCAATTAAAAAGACAAAAAGTTTACAATATATAGAAGAATGAAGGTTAAAATAAAGGAATTCACATAGAGAGAGGAAACATCAAAAAATATGGGGGATCACATCACACACATGCAATCAAAAGAAAAAAGAAATATAAAATATAAAAGACTAGTGAAGCACATGCGAGTCAACCTAAAGTAGGTCATCCACCTCCCAATCTTAGTCTTATGTAAGTGGAAGTTAGACAACGAACCTAAGGGACAATGACAAATGCATTACTAGGAAAAGGCTATCTACTCCTTGCCCCCACTGAGTGTAAGACAAGAATGAGTTGAGGTAAGTGAAGATAAAGGATCATGTAATAGTAAGAAAAGAATATTCTACTACTATTACATGACAAGAAGGATGAAGGATATGATTTTTAATCACTTGATAAAAAGTATCTTTGTCGAAGTGATATTTACTCAATATGATCTTGAATGCACGACACTCATCAATACTATACATTCCAAGAGTCCTCTGGTATTGAAAAAGTGGAACTTTTATATCTTTATCATATAGTATTAGCCTATCTTTCTCTAGTGGTAATAGGATAAATCCTTGGTTGAGAAGGATTTGTAATTTTCTTTCACTTTCAGGTGGTCATCGAGGGGGTTAGAGATTTTGTAATTTGTAAGGTCTTTTACATTTGCTAAATTCACCAACATCTTCAAGTGAAATTGGAGGAGGATCTAAGGTGACCCTATTACCTTTGTCATTGTCATGAGTTATTGGTTGTTCTTTAGGAAGAAGGACACTAATGTCGGAGGGAGAATATAACATTACCGTACCATCGATATGAAGACTTAGATGTTTTCTAGGATGTCTTATGTTATGAGAGGTGTCTTGATATCACAACCCTTCTGTGTTGTCATTAGTTCACATTTACTCTAGGACTAAGTGGTGAATGTTGTGTTCACTTGTATCATATCCTTGTTTACTCAAGATTGTGAATCTTTTTCCATATGTTTCTTCTAGATTGATTGGAGTGCTTGTTACTTTTTTATCATAAAATGGTTGAGTGTTTGCTTGTTTAGAGGAACTAGGTTCACCTGTTGTAGACAACTTAGGTTCAACTTGTGTTTCAAGGTGTAAGTAACAAAACATCTCAAGACGTGGTATTGTAGGGGGATTTGGTTGTTTCATGGATGGATAAAAGGATACATTATCTTCAAGGTTGTTAATACAATCATTTGGGAACATATTCATGATGTCATCATCTTCTCCAATGATGTCAACATCATGAGGAGGACATGCATTAGGAGTTGTGTGAGCATAAGCAAGTTCAATTTCATTATGGTCATTACCAAAGGCACAACTTGTCACATCTACCAATGATTTCAAAGACATCCAAAGATTTTCAAAGCACATATCAATGATGCAAGATTGAACAAATGCACTTGAAATGAAAGAAACTGAGATAATAGAAATTCTACAAATTGTAATAGAAAATTGAAAGCAGCAAACAAAAGAACATAAAAGCAATTTCAAATCCTAAAACTAGAAAGTCAAGGGCAATAGGGACTAAGATGCCAGTAAGGGTGTCTAGGTCCTACTGGTGAAATTTTGAAGTTCCATAACTGAAATAGACAACAAACAGTAGAGACAAGGTTCTAAGATAGAAACCTACAGAGGAACTAAGACTTCAGGAAAGGAATTTTAGTCTCGACCCAAAAATTAGTGACACTCAGATAGAATCATTAAATTATCATTTATCCATTGAAGTTTGTCAGGATTAGCCAAGAAAAGATGTAATTCATTGGGCCTATGAGTGCAAAAATAGACCAATTAAGACATAAATAGGGATAAATAAAGAAAGGTGGGCCCAAACAAGTGTGAAAATGCAATGGTATGAATTTTACTACACTATAGTAAATTAAGGTACCAAAGTTAAAAATAAGGAAGGACTTGAGGAGGATAAAGTTGATTTGTTTGGTGATCTTTCCTTGGCATCAATTGATGACTTCTAATGTGATAAGGAGATTGGTATGACTACTAGTTTGTTGTAGGAAGAAAAGGAAGACTCCTTTGATTATACTCCTAACATTGGTGTGGATACAAAGGAGTAAGTGATTGCAGTTAAAAAATGTCTTTTAGAAGGCATGGGGAAAAAGCAACACAATGTTGAAACCAAGGGTGATGATGAACAAATGGTTGCAACAGTAACAAAGAACAAGCTAATGCATGAATCCCTTTATTATTTTGAAGAAGAAGGAATTGATATTTATGACTTTTCATATTTTCATAATGTATGTTGGTGGGAGTTGAATTTTATGAAAAGAGGGAGAAGAGAGGAAGAATGAAAGATGGAAGAGACATCAAGTTATAGGGACAATTGAGAAAGAAAGTTTAGGTGAATAAGGTAGCAAGATGGATTTTGAATGAGTATCAGATCCACAAATGTATATGAGTCACTCTCATGAACATTTATTTCCTACCCTAAGTGTTTGATGCAGGAGCATTTAGGGTGTAAGAGAAATCTTGCATCAACCAACAAGATATGTGTTGTTTCATTTCACCAAGAGTTGAATTGGCTTGAATTTGTTGAGTATTGAGGTCTATAGGGGTTCATTATTTTCAATGTGATATGTAGACATCGACATTCAGTGTTAACGGCCTTCGGTGAATTGGCTCATCAATAGTAGATGGAGATTTCAAAGAGACATTGTTTCATGTCTCTCTGACATGGCGATAATGAAAGGTTCTAGTAGGGGTGAAAGTTGCAAATGATTCTCATTGAAGGAAGATGCATATATCCATGGGAAATATTTAGGATTCCCTTCGAATTTCTAATGTCACACCTCATCGAGGAGATAGGCATGTATTGGAAAGATAACTTATGGAGTCTATTTGATACTTCGACAACATCAAATAAAGCTTTTTCATTGGGACTTTGGAATATCTATGTGAGTTGCTTCGAAGTCTCTTTGACATGCTGATAATTGGGAATAGGCTAAGAAATGAGGACACAAGCAGATGATGTATGACTGATAGGTGATGATGAATGATTGAATAGGGATGATGTGAAGGTTCTTTATTGAGTTGACAGGTGGATTTCGACAAGACATTAATGTAAGTCCCTTTAACAGTCTGATAGGAATTTGTTAGTAAAACTTCATCATATTGAAATGATTCACTTAGGATTTCCTCTAATGGAGCAATAAGTGTCTCGAGGTGACATTTGGAATTTGGAAAGAAAAGGTTTCAAGTCCCTTCAATACACTGAAAAGGTGAATGACAAGGCATAGTGGTGTAGGAGCACCAATCCATTTCAAGTAAATATGTTCTAGGTTTGTTTCATGAGAGGTTGGGTCTAGGGTGTTTTGAATGTTTGAGTTCAAATAAGGTCTATTGAGACCATTTTAATGTAATTGGTAAGTTTTGGTGTCTTTTGGGTCTATATTGTAAAAGTTGCACAACCTTGTAAAAAGTTGTCAACACAAAGTTGCAAAAATGCAAAATATGTAGTCATAGAATCCCAATGATAATAAGTTTCCAAAGTAAATTTTTGTATGGTTGGGGTAGTTTTTTTGGAGAAAAACAAGTTTAAATATGAGAGAGAGATATCATTTTAAAGAAGTTTTGAAATATTTTGGAGAATTCAATAAAATATCTCAATTTTACTACAATTTATGTGTATTCTTATTGTTTTCAGCTTGTGTACGGCCTGTATAGTTGAATCTTGTCACAAATTTGTTTAGATTTCATTGGAGGGTGGAACTTGCTTTAGTTTGGTCCAAATTTGAAGAATTTTCATAAAGTTTAAAGCTTTTGGTGGCTAATTTTCTAAAAGTGGGTCAACATACCCTATTTTAAGGCTTTTGAGTGGAAAAATGACATTTTAAGCCAGTCTAACCATTGTTTTCCTCTGTGACTCAGTGGAATGGATCATTATGGCATGATTTAGGTGTGTGCAGGGGTTTTTGGTGTAGGGAAGATGATTGAAGTTATTTTGCGTTACTATCTTGAAGATTTTTGTGTAAATTTTGCTTTAAAATGGAGGTTTCGAACTAGGATTTGGTGAAATAGTAGTGGTAAGGGTTTGGTGAATGAATTTTAAGAATATTTAGGCATAAAGAAGGGTGTTTGAAGTGGTAGCTAGGTGTGTTAAGGTCTAGAAGGTAGTTTTTCAATAAACCACCATGATAGTTGCTAGAAATGAGGGTTTTAAGGTAGAGTGTTTTGGGAAACATGTCCCTACAAAAAAATTATGAAATTAGGAGTTTTGATGCCTGGTTAAAGCTTCCCCATTAATTTTTTGGGTTGGCAGTAAGTTTATAGGGGTGTCCCTTTGTAAAAGTGGCCTAATTGGCCTTGTAGGATAGCGTTGTTGTAAGATTTTGAAGCGGTTGGTCCAAAATGATCCATGGAGTTTTTGAGGTATGTTATGGGATGTTTTAATGGGTGTCTGAAATTATAAGTATTTTGTTGTTTTTGAGAGATTAGTGTGAGATAGGTTCAATGATTTAGGTCTATAGACCTACTAGAGAAGAAGTGAGTTTGTGTGGTGAAATGCCCTTGTTAGCATTTGGAGTTTCAAATACTCGTCGAATTCAGTTGGATTTATGTTGATTGTTTTAGAATCCTCCCTGATTAACATCAATTGGTATTAGAGCAATAGGAAGTAGATCTCTTGTTGCAGAAGGTTGGATTTTGTGCAAGGAAAAAGGTGGAAAGTGAGGAGTCAAGATGCTTCCTAAAGGAAGCACAATTGCTAGAAAGATTGATAACTAGGCTAGAGAAGTAGAATCCTTGAAGAAGGAGATTGTTGCATTGAATTCTAAAGTTGGAGTAACCATGGATGAGAGTGATTCTGAAGAGGAAGAAACTTCTAGTGAAGAGGAAGAGTTGGATCCAAAGGATGTGAGGATAATAAAAATTTTCAAAGATGTGAAAGGGGAAAGACATAGCAAAATGAATTTTCCTATGCATGGAGGTAAATTAGATGTTGAAGAGCTCTTGGACTGGATAAGAGTCCTGGAGAATTACTTCAAAAGTGAAGAAGCAGATGAAGATCACATGGTGAAGAAGGCTACGACCAAGTTGAAAGGACATTATTTGCTATGGTGGAACTTTGTGCAAGATGAAAGGCAGAAAAAGGGGATGACCAAGATTACTTCTTGGGAGAGAATGAAGAAAAAACTCATAGGTAAGTTCCTTCCTAGTGATTACAATGCTCAATTGCTTAAAAAGATTCAAAATCTTAAGCAAAAGGACTTAGATGTGCAAGCATACATCGAGGAGTTCTATAGATTAAGTATAAGGACAAAGCATGGGGAAGATGAAGAAGAAAAAGTAGCAAGATATCTTAATGGTCTGAGATATAATATTCAGGATGAGATAAGTTTGATGACACCAAAAACAGTTGAACAATTTTTTCAAATGGCTATAAGGGTAGAAGAAAAAGTGAAAAGGAGATAACAAAATACAATAAGAGGTAGAGGCAGTATTTCAATAGGAAGAGGAAATTTTTCTACCCCAAGATAGTCTAATGAAGAACAAGAAGATGCAGGGAAAGGTAAAGAACAACTTGTTGAATCTAGAGGTGGATAGAGTGGTGGGAGAACAAGCTTTAGAGCTCGATATATAGATGAAGGAAGAGGTTCTAATATGTTTTTATGAAGGTGTTACAATTTTCAAGAGTATGGTTGAATCCATCCTACAAGTGCGCTGAAAATTTTGGTGCTACTTCAAGTGGGGGTGAGAGAAGAGGTGAAAAGAGAGTCCAAATTTTTAAGAAGATGAAGGAGAAAGTGTTAATTCTTCAAGTCATGTTGCTACACCTGAAGTTGGTGAATCTTTGATGCTTAGAAGACAACACTTGAAGGCCTCCAAGGAGAAAGAACCATTGCAAAGGAGAGCTCTATTCAGAACCACATGTAAGAGCAAAGGTAAAGTATGCAAGGTAGTAATAGATTCAGGGTCCACTAATAACATGGTATCAAGTCAAATGGTAGATAAGTTAAATTAGTGAAATTTCCTCATGAAACACCCTATAAGGTATCATGGTTAAATGATGATCAGCCACTTCTAGTAAATGAGCAGGCTTTAGTTGAGTTTTAGATTGGAGGGTACAAAGATAAGGTACTTTGTGATGTTCTACCCACGAGTTGTTGTCATTATTGATTGAGAGACCATGGAAATTTGACAAACATGCACTCTATGATGGAAGAAATAATACATACAAGATTGAACATGATAGGAACACATTACTTTGCTTCCATTGTAAGAAGAAGATAAGGAGTAGACTAAGACAACCAAGGTGATCATGATGGGTAAGAAAGAGCTTGTGAAGGTTGGGAAAGGCAAGAGTGAAGAGTTTTCAGTCACTCAAAAGGATGGAGATGTGAAGGAAGTAATTTTGAAGGCTGATACAGTGATGGAAGGAAACAAAGAAGGTGAGAGAAGGGTGTCTAAGTTTGAGACAGAGAAGGTCAAGGATGAATTCCTTGAAAAGACAAAAAATGAGTTTGGAAAAGGTGATGAAATTCTAGTTGGGATAGTGGTATGTCCTATCACTAATGCAAAAGTTGAGGGGCAGTCAAATCTAGTTAAGGAAGAGGTTCCTAAGATTGACAAAACAATGGCATATAGGTTTGAAAAGGAAAAGGTCTTGGGGGCAGTGAAACTAATGCATAGTACAAGAGGAAAAGATGGAGAGAGTCCAGTAGAAGACAAGGGTAGAGACATGAAGATAGGTGTGCTATGGGGACAAGGCAGAGGATAGCCAATACAAGTCTGATGATAGACATTCAAGCAAAGTTAGTAACATTTCCTAAAGGAAGAACAATCAAACAACAACCATCAAGAGGAGGATAGTATAATCAATAAGGGAATTAGTTTAAAGGAAGAAATGATGCTAGTTGGAAGGATTTACTAGGTGGAAATGTAAATTATTGGTCATGGTATGATCAAGGGCAGCATGGGTTGATGGCATATAGTCCTCAAAGGGGGCTTTCAAATTTCTTTTGGCCAGGTGTTGGTGCAAGAGCACCAATCCATTTCAAGTAAATTTGTTCTAGTTTTGTTTCATGGGAGGTTGGGTCTAGGGAGTTTTGAGTGTTTGAGCTAAAATAAGGTTTATTGAGACCATTTTAATGTAATTGGTATGTTTTGGTGTCTTTTGGGTCTATATTGTAAAGGTTGCACAACCTTGTAAAAAGTTATCAACACAAAGTTGCAAAAATGTAAAATATGTGAAGTCATAGGAGCCCAACGGTCACAAGTTTAAAGTTAGTTTTCATATAGTTTGGGTGGTTGTTTTGGAGGGAAAAAAATTTAAATATGAGATAGATCTCGTTATAAAGAAGTTCTAAAAGATTTTGAAGGAGAATTCAATAAAATATCTCAGTTTTACTATAATTTATGTGTATTCTTATTGTTTTCAGCTTGTGTAAGGCCCATACAGTTGAATCTTGTCACAAATTTGTTTATATTTTATTGGAGGCTAGAAATAGCTTTAATTTGGTTCCAATTTGAAGAAATTTCATCAAGTTTAAAGATTTTGGTGGTTAATTTTGTGAGAGCGGGTCTGCATAGCCTAGTCTAAGGGTTTTGAGTTGAAAATGACATTTTAAGCCAAATGTTCAACCCACTTTTTTCTTCTCTAACTTGGCAGAATAGTTCATTATGACATGATTTAGGTGTGTGTAACGTCTTTTGGTGTAGGGAAGATGATTGAAGGAATTTTGTGTCGTTGTCTTAAAGGTTTTTGTGTAAATTTTGCTTGAAAATAGAGGTTTTGAACTAGGGTTTCATGAAATAGTGGTGGTAAGGGTTTGGTGAATGACTTTTAAGCATATAAAGACATAATGAAGGATGTTTGAAGTAGTGGCTAGGTGTGTTAAGGTCTAGAAGGTAGTTTTTCAATAGACCCTCATGTGATTTGCTAGAAATGAGGGTTTCAAGGTAGAGTGTTTGTGAAACATGTCCATAGAAATAAATTGTGAAATTAGGAGTTTTTGTGCCTAGTTGAAGCTTCCCCATTAATTTTTTGGGTTGGCAGTAAGTTTAGAGTGGTGTCCCTTTGTAAAAGTGGCCTAATTAGCCTTGTAGGATAGCATTGTTGTAAGGTATTGAAGCAGTTGGTCCAAAATGACCCATGGAGTTTTTGATGTATGTTATAGGATGCTTTAATGGGTGTCTAAAAGTACAAGGATTTTTTTGGTTTAGTGTGAGATAGGTTCAATGATTTAGATCGACAGACCTACTAGAGAAGAAGTGAGTTTGTGTGGTGAAGTGCCCTTGTTCTAGGGTTTGGAGTTTCAAATACTCATTGAATTCAATTGGATTTGTGTTGATTGTTTTTGAATCCTCCTTGATTAACATCACATGGATGAACATATAGAAGGCTAAGCATGAAATCTGAAGAGGAATAAGCGGTTGACATGTGGCTACAAGGTACATTGAGAAGATAGTGAATATTGGTGAAGACACTAGTGGGACTGATAGGAAGGTAATGATGATGGAGTTTGATCACATGGATGTAAAGATGATGAATGCAATTGAATGATACATTAATTTGCATCATTGTTACAATTTGCGAATGTTGATGAGGATGGTGATGAGGTACTAGTGAGAGAGATCAATATCAATGAGACTTGAATCTATCTCAACCCAATAATGTAATGTGTTTCTAATAGCAAGGCGCATAGATGGTGATTGATGGAATGCTAGAGGTTATAGTGTAGATGAGGAAACTATTCTTGATTTTTGTTTGGGTGATGGTGGCATTGCTAAGAAAAACTAGGTGAAATAATTAAATGAAGATCATATTATAGGAAACCCTAGATGACTGACGAGTTACAGTGAGAGAAGGTTTCTTGCTTGAGAAGATAAAGATGAAAGGATATAAAACCCACTAGAAAGGGGGAAGTAGGTGGCAAGAGAGAAGCTAGGGGGCTTTGAGACTTGGCTATAAGGACTTGACTGTAAGATCATGGCAACCTAGAGCAAAGTTTGGCTTAGAATTGTAGATTTACAAATGATGTACTTAGGAAGCCTATATGATGGTAGTGTAATGTTATAATGTCAGTTTCATTTCAGTAATAAAATTTATATAATATTAGCTTTCTTCTTGCACCTAGTTGTGTAAATTCGAGTTGTTGTTGTTAGTTTTAGTTTGTAAGGGGAGTACCATTCATCATATTTTAATTGAGTTTTATGGGGATCCTTTTATTAGGCTCATATATAATCATACTATCTACAAAATGCCACCATCACACTTTGTTCTAGAGGTATTTTGATTAGTTTTTAAATTAACAATTTTTAGAATTTCACCTTGTATTCTAACTACTATGGATGCTATTTATAATTTTGGATCATGCAAATTACTTAACCAAAATTGAGGGTTCAAGAATAATTTCCATATGCATGGTTTATCGCCATTTCTCCATGGACAAGTTCTCGAACCAAGTGATATATATTAGAAGGATAAATTGATTGAGAACAGGGAACAAGTTAATGGTATCACTTCTCTCACCATTTTGGAGGATATAATACATCAAATTACTCATTTATAATTCCTTTTAATTACTTGGGAAATCATTGGGAAACTATATGGAGATCTTGAATCAACATCTAGTAGTGGTGTTTCCTTGGAGGAACTTCCACATGTGCATAATACTAAGACACCTACTAACACCCATTTTATAAATTTCCATGCTCATGAAACCAATGTGATTACATAGAATTTGTAGTTTGGCCATTTGATATGCACTAAGATTCCTCTGCCTCCAATAGATTCAATATTTGTTTTAGTGTAGACACATTATGTGATGAACATGTAGTCATATAAACTAAACTAAGATTCTACCTCCACCTACTAATTATATAGAGTTAATATTTATCTCCTTGATAATTTAGATCTATAATTATTTCACATACATCTTATGTTTGTATAATTTAATATTTAAGGTTTTAATGAAACTATCAAGGATAATTTTCTCCTTTTTAATGATAACTAACATGGATTTGTAACTCCTAATTTCAATTTAATGACCGAATGTTCTAGCCATCTTGGTTTTTCTCTATTTCTATATTCTTACATGGTGATACATTCTACACTTCTTGAGTCTTATGATTCATCTTCATCACTATTTATTTTGAATCATTTTGTATGGGTCCCTAATATTATTTATCAATTTCAATCATACCTTAGTATTAGCATTGATAATCTTGAGTGGCTTTTAGAAACATTCATCTTGGAATTCCTTCACTTTACCACTTGAATAGAATTCAATAGATCTATAGCTCACTTAATTTATTTGTTCTAAAAGATAAATACATCATTTATTATAAAATAGACCTCTAAAGTAATTTACTATGTGATTATCTACATCTATGTTTTCTCTCTTATATGTGGAGGAATTTATGGGCCTTGTCTTGTAGGGATTTTAGGATGTTATTTCATCTTTCCCTTTCTTAAGAGTGTGTTCTTTTCCTACAGTTTTTGTACATTTTCTTTAAGGGGGAAATATTGTACATGTGTACCTAACATAGACACATATTTATTGGGCCCATATCAATATGCACCTAAGCTATGCTTATGATGGGGGTGTTGGTGCATTATTTTATTTCTTCCATTTAGTTATTTATTTTATTGCAATTATGAACCTCGATTAGGATCACTTAGGTAGGTTGAATTTTCTTTGTTAAACTAATAATGACATGTTTTTTCATTGATTTTAGGTAACCACATTCCATTACCACCAATACATAATCAATCCTTAATTAATGATAGTTAGATACCCCCTCTATTTAGTCAAGAGTATCTATAATTTAGTTAGATTAAATTAACTTATCTCTTGATTGAGTGTTGACTCATTAACTCTTGGACATGTCACTTCCTTGAGTCATGCATCCAAGAGGCCTTTTTTTATGTATAACATCTATCTATTTGGTTGCTTAGTTGATTATTGCATGGTCTATATTTTGAAATAGCTAAGTAATGGATCTACAATCTTTGTTATTATGTACAATTTATTATTCTGTAACTCCTCTCTTCCATCTATATTGAGACTCACATAATTAGCATCATTGATAAAACCTACAAATACTAACATACAATTTTTCTTATATCATAACTATAAGTCAATTCTCTTAGTGGCTTGGTGCATACATATGTGTGTGTGTTTTACTTCATATTGTAACATATTTCTTTCATAACTAGTTTAATTTTACAATTTGATATTAATTTTAATTGCTTAAATTTGTGTATAGAACCTTTATATTTATATGGAATGCTTGGTTTGAGGTTAAAAATCATTCAAATAATAATAAGAGCCCTAGGCTTTTAGTTCAAGTAAATTATAGACACCAAAAAAAAAAAAGATTAAAGGAAATTCTGATACTAGCATTTGAAAAGCTTGTTAATTCAATAGGAGACAACACATTTTTATTCCGACTGGAAACTACAGTAACTGAGAAATAAAAATAAAAGTAACAAAAAGAAATGAAATATCGTACAAAAATATCGTACAATTCATTTCCTACATACAGAAACTTGAAAACTCTTTTCTATTCCATGCCTAATTTAGAACAGAACCATTGACTGTCTTAGATTACTAAAGTTTACCATGCCAGTTTTTTTTTCAAGAATCTTTCCAGGTGAATCTTGAAAGAAGACCATTTTCTGAAAGAGTTTTGAGAAGCCATAAAAGCATTATATTATCGACGACCCAAAAATGAAAAGAAATCATAAATTGCATATTACAGAATTGTCGATGAAGTGCACACAATTGCCATTACAGAAACAGGTAGTACGAATCTGATAACTGACGTTCTTTTTTACCGTTTAAAGAATAGGCTGTCTTTACAAGAATCCATAGATTATTTAATTCGGACAACAGTAAGGCAAATATTATGTTGAAAAATATCTCATGCTGGCACAAATCAATACAGATAAAATCAATGCCTGGGTTACAGCTTTTCAAATTAGAAGAGAAGTACATCCTATGCTAGAATTTCCTTTGATTAACACTTCTAATTTAAGCAAACCCTGAATCAGTGTATGGGCTATTTGACTATATAACTAATTTCAAGAAATTTAAATACTAAATACCTCAGCACAAATAATGATAACAGATTATTTCCTTCTGCTTGACTGGCCTGCTTAATAACAACAATAGAAAAACTTAATAACAAGAATTGGCTGTAAGGAATCCCAGAGCTATAGTTATGATTAGCTTGTCTTCTTGGAGGTCAATTATAGAGAAAGTTTTAAACGGCAGTCCAGTAGGCTATAGAAGTAGAGGAGGCAATGCGGTCTTGAAGAATAAGGCGAAGCTCTTCTCTTCTGGCAGGTGGAGGCTTAGCAAGCTGTAAACTATAAAAATGTTGAGCACAGATATTTAGGAAGTCAACCATGAGGTAGGGCGCATCACCATATATCTGAATGAACTAGACGTCCATGGGAATTCCGTTATAGTACAGCACCTCACCAGGAAGTCCAGTACCATTGAATTGAATGACATATGTCTTCACTGGAATACCATTTGGTAGAATGGAAGGTTGATGAATGTTAATAACTCGGTGTAACCAACGTTCTTCTGCAGTTTCACTAGTTCGCCAGTTATGTGACCATTTGTACAGGCTAACATTAACCCAACCCAGCCCATGTTCGATCTCCCCAAAGAAATGAGGGTGTGTCCGCTGAAACTGGGCCAGCTGTGAAATTAGTGCCCAGCAATCAAGCTTCACAACGCCATGAATCGCAACAAACTCAAGTGGGTAACGGAAAACTCTCAACATGCTTCTTTTACTTATCTTCTTTTCTCCAACCAAGATCTGCTTTCTATCCGACTATGCTTATTCTTAATTGGTGTTTTCTACCAATGCACTTATAACCCACTTCTGAGATGGATTGTATCTCTTCATCATGCAATCTTGTAATGTTTCTTGTTATTGCATCTTTCTTTTGTCTTCACGTTAAACCTTTTCAGATTTAGTCATACATCTTGTAACTAACTTTACCTGAACCACAACACCGGCCTAGGAGATTTTTAATCGAGATAGCAAGTGAATTAGGTTTCTAAATTCATAGTTTAAATAGTTCGAATTTGATCCATTTCACATTTCGGCCGTGCAAGCTCTTTATTTTATTTATATATATATAGGATACAAGGATTATAATAGTTGTTCAATAATATTAGGATATATATATTATTTTAATAATATACATAAAATATGTCAAGAAATATAGTCAAGAGATATCCTTCTCAGATATCCTTTTTTTTTTAATGTGTAATAATAAATTTACGAAAGTTCTTTCATAGTTAATTTTCTATATTTTAGAAACGTTCTTTTTATGAATAGTGATTTTTATATATTTTTTAATATCTTATTCTTATAAATAAATATTATTTTTAGTAGATAAGATATATATATATATATATATATATATATATATATATATATATATATATATATATATATATATATATATAATAAAATTGCCACCTCCATGTGAATTTTTACTTAGGAGTTTTTGACTACAGAAACTTTGTGATTTGAGAATGCTAAAATACATAATCTATATCATAAATATTAAAAGCTAAAATATGTGAGAATATACATTTTTTTCCTCTAGTGTCTATTCATTGATTTTTAGATCTTCAAAATTTTAGATATATCTCTCCATTGTTGATCAATTATACAAATAAATGGTATCTAGTGTCAATATACTTACTCTTGTAAAATATTAGATTTTTGGATGATACAAGAGTATTCAAATCCACTTGCAATTTTCCTCAAAAAAAAAGTTTCCTATTTTTTGTTTCTCTTATTTTCTACCTTGTTTTTTCTTGCAAGAGTTGATCATCAAGTTATAAATAATTTTTGTGTGTTCATGGTCAATTAAAGGTTTCATCTTGAAGAAGAGCCAAAAGGGTATCCCAATTTCAAATTTTCCGAAGATTTGATAAAAATGGACAAGCTTGGAATTACAAAGTTTTAGTATGCATTTGAACTTGCAAAATTTTTGGCCTTATCCTGATCCCAACATATCCCTACCAAGTCCCTTTGGAATTATTTCTTCCATTGACTGATAATGGATTATTTTATTGTCACATGTAGAACTTTTGATCTCTACCAAACTTGTGATGGATTTGTGTGCTATTGGATATACCTAAATCCCTCTCACATCTTCACAGATCATGATGCCCCTTATGTTCAAGCAAATTCTTGATGCTCCTCATTTCCCACAAAAATTCTTTTCTTGAAACTTTCATCACCAAGTGGATATTATCCACATACATTTCAAAATCTTGGAATGTCCAAAGACCCCTTCATTTCTATAACCCCTTCATATTTTTGGAATTTACTGAAAGGTGACAAAAAGTGTAATAGATGGATTTAACCACCTATATATAGCTCCTAGGGGTGAATGAATGCTTGGCATGTGTGAAATCATGCTTGGATGTGGGTTAACTACCTCTACACCATCTCAAATGCTATAAATATGGATTTTTAACTCATTTTAGGAGGATTTATTTGGGGAAGGTTTCTTGGGAGGGAGCTTGTGAGAGAAGAATCCACAATATATATCTCTTAAGCAATTAAAATCAATAGAAATATTTTTTCTTTTAAGACATGATATATACTTTTAGACATTCTCTCTTCACTTATTGTACCCACCTATATTTCCAATCTCATGAATTTGTATAGCCATTTACAAACATCAATACTAATTTTAATATTTTCACCATTTATTTCAATAAATATTTTAACTTTGTTTTATCAGATATAATAATATACTTCAATTTCTTTTTTTTTTAAATATATAGATTTATTAATAATCAAAATTGATTCCATAACGAATCCTTAGAAGGTGGCTTAAAAGATATATTGATATTTTAATGTAGACCTAATTGTTTGATGTATATTATATATATAATAAAAACATCGTCATAAATATAAATTATTACATCAGTGAATTATTGCTATTTTATATATCCAATGCCATAATTGGCAAGAAACTGAGAAGAAAGAATAACAGTGTTTACAAACCCGTCGCACATCCATTCATCTTTGAGTATTCTTCATTTGACTTCAAATTTGGGAGAGACAATTACACCACTGAAACAAGATAAGAATATAATTCTATTATATTTCTGTCCACTCAATTTTTCTGATAATAACCTGCCTTAACACTTTTATATGGAATGCTTGGTTTGAGGTTAAAAAGCATTCAAATAATAAGAAGAGCTCTGGGCTTATACTTCAAGTAAATTATAGAGACAAAAAAGAGAAGATTAAAGGAAATTCTGATAATAGCATTTGAAAAGCTTGTTAATTCAATCGGAGACAACACATTTTTATGCCGACTGGAAACTACAGTAACTGAGAAATAAAAACAAAAGTAACAAAAAGAAATGAAATATCGTACAAAAATATCGTACAATTCATTTCCTACATACAGAAACTTCAAAACTCTTTTCTATTCCATGCCTAATTTAGAATAGAACCATTGACTGTCTTGATTACTAAAGCTTACCATGCCAGTTCTTTTTTCAGGAAACTTTCCAGGTTAATCTTGAAAAACAGACCATTTTCTGAAAGAGCTTTGAGAAGCCATAAAAGCATTATAGTATGGACGACCCAAAATTGAAAAGAAATCATAAATTGCATACCACAGAATTGTCGATGAACTGCACACAATTGCCATTACAGAAACAGGTAGTACGAATCTGATAACTGACGTTCTTTTTTACCATTGAAAGAATAGGCTGTCTTTACAAGAATCCATAGATTATTGAATTCGGACAACAGTAAGGCAAATATTATATTGAGAAATATCTCATGGTGGCACAAATCGATTCAGATAAAAAGAATGCCTGGCTTACAGCTTTTCAAATTAGAAGCGAAGCACATCCCATGGTAGAATTCCCTTTGATTAACACTTCTAATATAAGTAAACCCTAAATCAGTGTATGGGCTATTTGACTGTACAACTAATTCCAAGAAATTTGAATACTACATACCTCAGCACAAATAATGATAACAGATTATTTCCTTCTGCTTGACTGGCCTGCTTAATAACAATAAGAGAAAAACTTAATAACAAGAATTGGCTGTAAGGAATCCTGGAGCTATAGTTATGATTAGCTTGTCTTCTTGGAAATCAATTATAGAGAAAGTTGTAAACGCGAGTCCAGTAGGCTCTTGAAGTAGAGGAGGCAATGAGGTCTTGAAGAATAAGGCGAAGCTCTTCTCTTCTGGCAGGTGGAGGCTTAGCAAGCTGCAAACTATAAAAATATTGAGCACAGATATTTAGGAAGTCAACCATAGGGCAGGGCGCATCATCATATATCTGAACGAAGCAGACGTCCATGGGAATTCCGTTATAGTACAGCACCTCACCAGGAAGTCCAGTACCATTGAATTGAATGACATATGTCTTCACTGGAATCCCATTTGGCAGAATGGAAGGTTCAAGAGTTTTAATAACTTGGTGTATCCAACGTTCTTCTGTACTTGGCCAGTAAATTGACAATTGGTACAGGCTAACATTAACCCAGCCCAGCCCATGTTCGATATGCCCAAAGAAATTAGGATATGTCCGCTGAAACTGGGCCAGCTGTGAAATTAATGCCCAGAAATCAAGCTTTACAACGCCATGAATCGCAACAAACTCAAGTGGGTAATGGAAAGCTCTCAACATGCTTCTTTTACTTATCTTCTTTTCTCCAACCAAGATCTGCTTTCAATCCAACTATGCTTATTCTTAATTGGTATTTTCTACCAATGCACTTATAACCCACTTCTGAGATCAATTGTATCTCTTCATCATGCAATCTTGTAATGTTTCTTGTTATTGCATATTTCTTTTAATCTCCACGTTAAACCTTTTCAGATTTAGTCATGCATCTTGTAACTAACTTTACCTGAATCACAACACCGGCCTAGGAGATTTTTAATCGAGATAGCAGGTGAATTAGGTTTCTAAATTCGTAGTTTAAATTGTTCGAATTTGATCCATTTCACATTTCGACCGTACAAGCTCTTTATATATATATGAATTCAGGATTCAAATATATATATATATATATCTATGAATTCAGGATTCAAAGCTTTTCTGTGATACAAGCCAAACAACCAATTTGATTATATAAAGAATGAACAAAATATAATAGTTGTTCAATAATACTAACATATATATAATATTTTAATAATATGTATAAAATACTCAAGAGATATCCTTCTCATGCATCTATTTTGAATTTTTTTTTTATGTGTAATAGTAAATTTAGGATATTTCCTTTTTATTTAATATCTAATTTTAAGTGTATTAATTTGAAATTTTTAAAGAGAACAATTATTTTTAATTTAGTAACTTATTTTTGCATTCTATAGTAAATTTAGGAAAGTTCTTTCATAGTTAATTTTCTAAATTTTAAAAACTTTTTTTTATGAGTATTAATTTTTACATATTTTTTAATATCTTATCCTCATAAATAAATATTATTTTTAGTAGATAAGATTAGTCATATATATAAGAAATAAAATTGCCACCTCCACGTCAATTTTTTACTTAGGAGTTTTTCATTACATAGACTTTGTGACTGTAAGAATGCCTCTCGATGTAATAATATTAGTTTGAATATTTTTAGATTGATTTTATGATGGATTGTGAAATATGATTCAAAATGTTAATAAAAAACATTGCATAATCAAAACTTAAAATATTCAAATTAATATTATATACTTTTTTTTCTTTGCAACATAATATTTTTGTTAATTTATCCTTAAATACATAATCTATTTCATAAATATTAAAAGCTAAAATATGTGGGAATATACATTCTTTCTTCTCTAGTGTCTACTCATTGTTATTTAGATCTTCAAAATTTTAGATAGATCTCTCCACTGTTGATCAATTATACAAATAAATGGTATCTAGTGTCAATATGCTTACTCTTATAAAATATTAGATTCTTGAATGATACAAGAGCATTCGGATCCACTTGTAATTCTCCTCAACAAAAAGGTTTCCTATTTTTTATTTCTCTTATTTTCTACCTTGTTTTTTCTTACAAGAGTTGATGATCAAGTTATAAATAATTTTTGTGTGTTCATAGCCAATTGAAGGTTTCATCTTGAAGAAGAGCCAAAAGGGTATTCAAATTTCAAATTTGGAAAATATTAGATAAAAATGGACAAGTTCTTGAGTTACAAAGTTTTAGTATGCATAACCTTGCAAAAATTTAGGCCTTATCTTGATCCCCAACATATCCCTACCAAGTCCCTTTGGAATTATTTCTTCCATTGACTAATAATGGATGATTTTATTGTCACATGGAGAACTTTTGATCTCTACCAAACTTGTGAAGGATTCGTGTGCTATTAGGTATACTTAAATCCCTCACACATCTTCACAGATCATGATGCCCCTTATGTTCATATAAATTCTTGATGCCCCTCATTTCCCACAAAAAATTTCCTTTTTGAAACTTTCATCACCAAGTGGATACTATCCACATACATTTCAAAATCTTGCAATGTCCAAAGACCCCTTGATTTCCGTATTTTCTCTTTGTGCATTATTTGAAGATCTAAGGAAAAAAATTTCAATCATGTAAGGATATGTCTAGATAACTTGTGTATTTCCACAACATCTCAATAGCCATGATTTCTCCACATGATGTATGGTGAAACCCCTTCATATTTTTGCAATTTGCTGAAAAGTGACAAAAGGTGTCATAGATGGATTTAACCACCTACATATAGATCCTAGGGGTGAATGAATGCTTGACATGTGTGAAATCATGCTTGGATGTGGGTTAACTACCCCTACACCATCTCAAATGCTATAAATATGGGATTTTAACTCATTTTAGGAGGATTTATTTGGGGAATGTTTCTTGGGAGGGAGCTTGTGAGAGAAGTCTCCACAATGTAAGAACGTTAGGGTTAGATAAATTAGTATAAGCTAGAAAATCATAACTGTAAGCCATGCACACTTGTGTGTGTAGGATAATTCATATTGTAACATATTTCTTTGATAATTAGTTTAATTTTATACTTTGATATTGATTTCAATTGCTTAAATTTTTGTATAATACCTTTAAATTTAAGACATGATATACACTTTTAGACATCCTCTCTCACATTTTGCACTAAACTATATTTTGAATCTCATAAATTTGTATAACCATTTACAAACATCCATTCTAATTTAACTTTTTTTACCATTTATTTCAATAAATATTTTGATTTTGTTTTAACAGATATAATAATATACTTCCATTTCAAATTTTTTTAATATATAGATTTTTAATAATCAGAATTGATTCCATAATGAATCCTTTTAAAAGATATATTGATATCTTAATGTAGACCCAAAACAAAAGGAGCTTGTGTGATGTATATTATATATATAATAGAAACATCGTTATCAATATAAATTATTACATCAGTTAATTATTATTATTTGATATAGCAAATGCCATAATTGGCAAGAAACTGAGAAGAAAGAATAACAGGGTTTACAAATCCGTCGCACATCCATTCATCTTTGAGTATTCTTCATTTGCATTCAAATTTGGGAGAGACAATTACACCACTGAAACAAGATAAGAATAGAATTCTAGTATATTTCTGTCCATTCAATTTTTCTGATAATAACCTGCCTCAACACTTTTATATGGAATGCTTGGTTTGAGGTTAAAAAGCATTCAAATAATAATAAGAGCTCTGGGCATATACTTCAAGTAAATTATAGACACAAAAAAAAAAAAAACAGATTAAAAGAAATTCTGATAATAGCATTTGAAAGGCTTGTTAATTCAATCGGCGACAACACATTTTTATGCCGACTGGAAACTGCAGTAACTGAGAAATAAAAATAAAAGTAACAAAAATAAATGAAATATCGTACAATTCATTTTCTACATACAGAAACTTGAAAACTTCTTTTCTATTCCATGGCTAATTTAGAACAGAACCATTGACTGTCTTAGATTCCTAAAGTTTACCATGCCAGTTTTTTTTTCAAGAATCTTTCCAGGTTAATCTTGAAAAAAGACCATTTTCTGTAAGAGTTTTGAGAAGCCATAAAAGCATTATAGTATCGACGACCCAAAAATGAAAAGAAATCATAAATTGCATACCACAGAATTGTCGATAAAATGCACAGAATTGCCATTACAGAAACGGGTAGTACGAATCTGATAACTGACGTTCTTTTTTCACCATTTAAAGAATAGGCTGTCTTTACAAGAATCCATAGATTATTGAATTCGGACAACAGTAAGGCAGATATTATGTTGAAAAATATCTGATGGTGGCACAAACCGATTCAGATAAAAAGAATGTCTGGTTTACAACTTTTCAAATTAGAAGCGAAGCACATCCCATGATAGAATTCCCTTTGATTAACACTTCTAATTTAAGCAAACCCTCAATCAGTGTATGGGCTATTTGACAGTATAACTAATTCCAAGAATTTTAATTACTAAATACCTCAGCACAAATAATGATAACAGATTATTTCCTTCTGCTTGACTGGCCTGCTTAATAACAAGAAGAGCAAAACTTAATAACAAGAATTGGCTGTAAGGAATCCCGGAGCTATAATTATGATTAGCTTGCCTTCTTGGAGGTCAATGATAGAGAGAGTTGTAAACGGCAGTCCAGTAGGCTCTAGAAGTAGAGGAGGCAATGCGTTCTCGAAGAATAAGGCGAAGCTCCTCTCTTCTGGCAGCTGGAGGCTTAGCAAGCCGTTCACTATAAAAAGATTGAGCAGAGATATGCTCATTTACCAAGTCATCCATGATGTACGGCGCATCACCATATACCTGAACGAAATAGACGTCCATAGGAATTCCGTCATAGTATACCACGTCACCAGGACGTCCACCATTGAACTGAATGACATATGTCTTCTCTACAATCCCATTTAGTAGAATGGGAGGTTCAAGAGTTTTAATAACTCGGTGTAACCAACGTTCTTCTGCAGTTGGCCAGTCATGTGACCATCTGTACAGGCTAACATTAACCCACCCCAGCCCATGTTCGATCCGCCCAAACAAATGACGGCTTGTCCGCTGAAACTGGGCTAGCTGTGAAATTCGTGCCCAGAAATCAATCTTCACAACGCCATGAATCTCAACAAACTCAAGAGGCTCATGTAAAACTCTCCACATGCTTCTTTTCCTTATCTATCTTCTCTTCTCCGCCTTCAATCCAACTATGCTTATTCTTAATTGGTATTTTCTACCAATGCACTTATAACCCACTTCTGATCATGGAATCTCGTAATGTTTCTTGTTATTGCATCTTTCTTTTAATGTCGACGTTAAACCCTTTTAGATTTACTCATACATCTTGTAATCAAGTTTACTAAATGTAACTAACTTTAGCTGAACCAACACACCGGCCTTGGAGATTTTATCGAGATAACAAATGAATTGGGTTTCTAAATTCATTGTTTAAATAGTTCGAATTTGATTCATTTCACATTTCGACCGTTCAAGCTCTTTATTTTATATATATATATATATATATAAAGGAATTCAGGATTCGAAGCTTCCCTGTGATACAAGGCAAGCAACCAATTTGATTATATAAAGAGTTAGTTATCGATATGGAATACAATATAATAGTTGTTCAATAATATAATATTAGTTTGAATATTTTTAGATTGATTTTATTATGGATTGGTGAAATATGATTTAAAAAGTCATAAAATATTGCATAATCAAATTTTAAAGTACTCAAATTAATATTATAAACTATTTTTTCTTTGGAATATAATATTTTATGTTAAAGTATTCTTAAATACATAAATCTAAATCTGAAATATTAAAAGCTAAAATATGTAGGAGTATGAAATTATAAACACATGAAATATGAAAGATTATAAATTCATGATAAATGTTGAAGGGAAAGGTGAAGAAAGAGAGCAAACAAACATAACAAAAAAATAATAATCAAAAGGACTGTGCTATTTATATTGAAATTAAACAAACTTGTTACAGAGATTTAGATCTTTGTTGAGTAGGCACATAGAAAAAATTGAGTTCTTTTCATTATTTACAAAACTTCTTACATAAGATTTTTTTGAGAGATTGAACTTCTCTTAGTTTTTGAAAAATAAGAACATAGTATACGTTAATATTTATGAGCTTATTAATGTGTAGCTTCTTGAATATTAGAGTTCAAATTTCTTACAAGAACAATTCTATTGATTAAAAACATATATGAAAGTGATAAATAAAGGATTGACAATTTAGACTCCAAACATGCATAGGAAGAGGAGACCCATGCTAAAAGATATAGATCACTACACATGTAAGAAAAAGTAAAATGGAGGAAGGAAAAGAGTCAATCTTATTAAATGCTATCCATAGTAAGACTTAAAGAATTGCACATGAAACATGATAACTAATAGAAAACACTAGTTGGGAATATAATTCCATCACTCCATCTTAATTATAATTACCATCCTATGAACACCAAAATGATAATTTTGATATACATTTTTTTTCTCTAATGTCTACTCATTGGTATTTAGATCTTCAAAATTTTAGAAAGATCTCTCCATTGTTGATCAATTATATAAATAAATGGTATCTAGTCTCAATATGCTTACTCCTATTGTAAAATATAAGATTCATGAATGATGGAGGAGCATTCATATTCACTTGCAATCCCAATCAACAAAAAAGTTCCCTATTTTTTGTTTCTCTTATTTTCTACCTTGTTTTTTTCTTACAAGAGTAGATGATCAAATTATAAATAATTTTTGTGTGTTCATGGCCAATTGAAGGTTTCATCTTCAAGAAGAGCCAAAAGGGTAAAATCATTTCAAATTTGGGAAAGATTTGATAAAAATGGAGAGCAAGTTTTAGAGTTGGAGAGTTGCATGAATTTGAACATACAAAAAATTTTGCCTTATCCTGATCCCCAACATATCCCTACCCAATCCCTTTGGAATTCTTTTTTACATTGACTGCTAATGCATGATTTTCTTGTCATTTGTGGAATTTTTTATCACTACCAAACTTATGATACATTCAATTGGATATACTCAAATCACTCTGACATCTTCTCAGGTCATGATGCACCTTATGTTCCCACAAATTCTCAATGCCCCTCATTGTTAGAATTGTCTATGGATGCCAAGATCTATGGACCAAATGGAAAGCACAGAGAGAGAAGAGAGAGAGAGAGAGAGAATATGACAAGAATAGACTATATTCAATGTCATTGATATGATATGATTCTGATTACAAATGAGAGAGACTCCTTGGTTATATAGCCAAGATGAGAACATAGAAGGGCATAAGATTATGGCAAGTGTCGTAATCTTATGACGTGAGACAACTAGGAAAACATATCACTCCACTTAAGGTGGAGAGATAATAACATGATGTGTCCACAAAAGGTGGAAGTGATAAAGTAATGACATGTCAAGTCCACCAAAAGTGGAAATTCTCCAACAACCTCATATGTGGTCCCTAAGTAAACTTAACTAAGGTGTAAATATGACCTAGGACAAGGTACAACACATTTAATTACACCAAAACCCCCCTTAAGTGCAACTTAGGGAGAATGTACACAAATGCAAATATTGCAAGATGGGTCCCGGCTACTAGGCCATGTTAGGTACCCATGTACAAACAATGCAATCTCTCACAAACGAGGAAAGGGAGAAAACCTCATGGGAAAAACTCCCCCTCAAAAGAGAGATGAAATACAAAATAGAAATGCTCTCAATGATGCATGAGAAGGTAAAAACCCCATGTGAGGAAAAAGACCCCCCCATAAGAGAGAAGTAGAAGAGAGACAAGGTAGCCCCCCCTCAATGTTGAGTCTCCTACAATGATGGTAGAAGCTCAACATTGAATGCTGAAGATGATCCAATCTCGCCGAACAACATTCCTCCCCTTAGGAAGAAACAAAACCAAGGATGTATGCAGGATGTCAAAAAGATGGATGGTGGATGATGATGTCTTTGAAGCATGCTCAAGTATCTCCATGTCGATGCTGAAAGCTGACACACTCCAATTAGGCATTCTAGGCCACACTGCTGAAGAGGACAATCCAACATCTAGTAGAGATGAATGTAGAACATGATCCAAAGACAAAGATATCCCCTTTGAAGATAAAGAAGCCTCCTCCAAATGTTGTCCAAAAGAATCCACACTCACGCCAATCTGTGAAGAATGATCATGTAGAGAATGAGAAAGAGGGTCAAGGTGTTCCCTCACAACAACTAAAGAAGGTACATCTTCATCAAAGAGAAGATGAATGCTATCAATGGTGTCCTCCAAATTTGTAAGATGAGACTCCATGAACAATTCTGAAATACCTGTCAAGAAGTCATCCAAAGTAGCCATATCTGGAAGACTATGTATGTCCTACTGCACTGAATCACTAGGAGACAAAACTGTAGCAACACAAGTATCATCAACTGCAACAGTAGATGGAGGAGATGAAATGCATGGCTCAAGGACTAGATTTGATGTGAGTATGCCTAAGTTTAAAATGCCAAATGTCTCCTCTGAATCATGGTGTATGTGATCAATAGTCGAATGAACATCATCATCATCAGAAGCAAACTGTGCAAAGAAATACAACAGAGATGAATGATCAACCACCCCAGTAGCAATGACATTTCTAGTCTCCAAGTCTCGAATGATAACTAAATTAGGAGTGAACTCCATAGTTCTCCCATCTCCACCATGTGTAATCTGATGTATGGAAAGTAGATTGTTCATCAAATGAGGAACACACAAGACATCCTGAAAAGTGTTTTCCCCAATGCTAATAGATCCCTTCCTTGTTACACTCATGTATGTATTGTTTCCCATCAAGATAAGAGACATAGAACAAGGCTGAAATGAAGAGAAGATAGTCTATCAAGATGACATATGATGAGATGCTCCTGAATCTAGAAACCATCTACCTAATCCTAGACTTGAATGAGCACAAAGAGCTTATCCTTTATATCCTGATGTTTGACATTTGTCCTTTTTAGACTATTTTGAAGTATAAGGAGAAGAAGATTTAGACATTCTAGAAGGAAAATCAATGTGATTCTTTTTGAGAATATTTTTCAACTCATCAATATCCTTCTTATAACAATAGTGTTCTTCATGTCCATCCTTCTTGCAATATGCACAAAAAGGTCTCTCCTTCTTAGATGATTTCTCTTTTGAAGATGAATCTTTATGTTCTTCTGTGGAATTTGATGTGGATTGTGTGTTCTTCTTAGGCTTGTTCTTTGTCTTTTGTTTGCCACTTGAAGACTTCTCATCTTTTGCAACCAAAGCATGTGATTTTGAAGACTTGAAAGTACCCATTTGAATAATCTTATCTTGCTCCCTAGTGAGTTTCATAGTAAAATCTTCAAAGGAAGGCATCTTAAAATCACTCCCAAAGGCATTCTTTGTAGCATAAAAAGTAGACACAAACACTGAATATTCAGGTCCTAAATTTGAAAGAACACTTAAGATCAATTGTGTATCTGATTTCTCAATTTTACAATTCTTCAATTATGTTCTTAGTGACTTGAATTTGGTGATGAAGTCTTGTATGTTGTCAAAATTAAATGGATTGAGACTGATTAATTCATTCTCCAATAAATGTCCTTGAATTTCATCTATTTTCCCAAACAATTCTGACAATGTAGTCCACATAGCCATAGGTGTATCCAACTGCTCAATGTGAAACAACAACTCAAGAGAGACATACAAGCACAAATAGCCAATTGCTTCTTCACAACTATTCAACCACTTATTCTTTTTAACTTCATCATTTTGTGGTTCACCATCAAGCCCATGAACTATCTTATACAATCTTTTTACTCTTAGCAATTTGTTCATTTCAAATTTCCATTTAGGATAGTTTTAAGGTGTTAGAAATGGAATTGTAGATGGCTCCATGATGAAACAAGAACACAAATCAAGAGGAATGCAACCAAAAACACAAGAAAAATCCCCCTCAAATTCACTCAATCAAAGAACCCCCCAAGCAATATTTAATTTGGCACTTTATATTTAGTGCATTTACAATTGCCACTTGCCAAAAATAGCAAAGTGGTCTTGATCTTGGTACGTGCAAATGACCAAAATAGGCCACAAAATCAAGTACAATTTTTGGCATATAATGAGATCAATTTGATCATACCACTAAGAAGTACACAAAAAATCATGCACTTTCAAAAAAAATTGCACTAAAAAATATTACCGTAGGAGCAAGATATGAGCTCCCAAAGTTCCCAAAATAAGGACAAAGCAACAACACTTGTGATAATCTTCAATTTCTAGAAAAACTAGGCACCAAAACCAAAAACTGATTGTACCAGTGTGTAGAGCACGAAACATTATCCCAAATCAAAAGAATTGCTCAAAAAAAGGAGTCAAAATGAGCAAGTTACGAGCCTCCAAAGTTGAACTTCAAAAATGAAAACTCAAATGGTGAGGAGGAAATTTATTTTTAAATTTGATGACGTGGTGCTAACGTCATCAATCCAAGAGCTTAAATTTGATGGTTTCCCGCCCGTCAAGAAAATGTGCCCTTTGTCAGAATATTCTGAAATGCGGTCGGTATATTCTTAACGGAATATTCTATGTACAGTAGCTAGAATCTACTAAGTCTGACGGAATATTCCTTTCTCTATTAGCAAGTTAGATTTATGTCGGTATTATTTCCAGTGCTGAAAATTTGATGATTGCTAGTAATTTGTGGATCGTCAAAATTGTAGTATGTACCGGCCGCCAGTGTATAATCTGGTTGGAAAATGGTAGGAGTCGGGCTACGGAATTGTCAATGCTAGCCATGTGGCAGAACTGCAGTGTCCACAGGTACGAGAGTATGCAAAGTACCTACTATTGTAGGTACTACGTAAAATAATAAAAAATTTTCCCCTTTTTCTTTTTATTTATTTATTTTTCAATGAATTTTCAAAAATAAATTTTTGGAAGGAGATTTTAATGAGCGAAAATTAATTTTCTAAAAAAAAATTTCAAAAATTTTCAATCAGAAAATTTTTATTTATTTTCTAAAAAATCATACCGTCTGTCATTATGATGCCTGGGGGGGCCATACGACTCTCTGGGAAAAATATTTTTGCCTCACCAGATGACTTGCTCCAAATTGGACGAATTGACAGTCGATCTTAGGGTTTTTGGCCCTTCTGGATGCAATGACAAAGTCGGATTTGACCCAAAAAGCTCCAAAAATGCAGCTACCTTCTGGATCTGGCAACCACTTTTCAGCTTCAAACCCTCCTAGATTTGGCCTCGTATGTCTGATTTGGATGAAACAAAAGGAAAATTTAACTTTCTCGAACCTTCTAGACGCAATGGTGAGCTCAGATTTGCACTAGAAAGCTCGGATATGAACCTACAACAAAGAGCCTAAAAATGGAACCTCCTCAGATTTGCGATCTCTCTTTAGAAAAAGACTCTGCAATGGCACCCAAACCGCTCTGATACCATGTTAGAATTGGCTATGGATGCCAAGATCTATGGACCAAATGGAAATCACAAGAAAAGAAAGAGAGAGAGAGAGAGAGAGAGAGAGAGAGAGAGAGAGAGAGAGAGAGAGAGAGAATATGATAAGAATAGACTGTATTCAATGTCATTGATATGATATGATTTTGATTACAAATGAGAGAGACCCCTTGGTTATATAGCCAAGGTGAGAACATAGAAGGGCATAAGATTATGACAAGTTTCATAATCTTATGACATTAGACAACTAGGAAAACCTATCACTCCACTTAAGGTGGAGAGATAATCACATGATGTGTCCACAAAAGGTGGAAGTGATAAAGTAATGGCATGTCAAGTCCACCAAAAGTGGAAATTCTCCAACAACCTCCTATGTGGTCCCTAAGTAAACATAACTAAGGTATAAATATGACCTAGGAAAAGGTACAACACATTTAATTACACCAACACTCATTTCCCTACAAATATTACTAATTTAAAACTTCTAAAGTGAATTGGATGAAACCTGATGACCCTTAGATTACCACATCCTAATGGTCCACAATTTCCCATAGAACTTCTTGTTGTGTAACTTTCATCACCATGTGGATATTATCCACATACATTTCAAAATCTTGCAATGTCCAAAGACCCCTTGATTTCTCTATTTCCTATTTGTGCATTATTTGAAAATCTAAGGAAAAAAATTTCTAAGCATGTAAGGATATTTCCCGATGACTTGTGCATTTCCACAACATCTCAATAGTCATGATTTCTCCACATGATGTATGGTGAAACCCCTTTGTACTTTTGTAATTTATTTAAAGGTAAAAAAAGGTGTCATAGATGGATTTAACCACCTACACATATATCCTATGGGTAAATGAAGGCTTGACATGTGTCCAATTATGCTTGGATGTGGGTTAACCACCTCGACACCATCTCAAATGCTATTAATATGAAATTTTAACTCATTTTTGGAGGGTTAGTTAGGAAAGGGTTCTTGGGAAGGAGCTTGTGGTAGAAGTCTCAACAATGTAAGAGGGTGAGGGTTAGAGAAATTAGTATGAGCTAGAAAAATCTTGCTAGGTTGGTATCTATAATTTTTTAAGGCTTGAGGGCCAAGGCCAATGAAGGCATTATATCAAAATGGATTCTTGTTTAGATAAATAAAGTGTTTTTATATTATTGATGATTATGTTATTTTATGAATTGATTGAGTGTGTTGGATGCATGACTAGGTGATCTTGAAAAAAACCTTTGTTATGATTGCATCAAGTTGTATCATAGTATAGTTTTCTTGTTGGGGTATGTTGAGAATGTTGCTTGTATGCTAAGATGATTTGTGTAAGAGAGTTTGGGAGATAAGAGTGAGTTTATTATCCTCCAAAAAAGGTTGAAGTTGGGTAGATGTAAAGTTCCTCCACTAAGAGAGAGAGAGTGAGAAGAGGAAATAACTTCAAAAAATATTTTTTAGGTAGAGGATAGGTGACTCTATCTGTATGAGTTGTTGTAGGATTCCTACAGATAAAGAATGGAGTGAAATAGTTGGTTGTCCTTTAGTAGAGGTTGAAGTTATGTAAAAGTTGCAAAAAGAGAGGTTTATCTTCTCAAAATATTGTTGGGTAGTGGATAGTTTATGAGAGAGAGTTGTTGATGATTAAAAATGTTGAATATTATGTGAGGATGTGTGTGTTTAAAATGTGTAATTATAGAAAAATGGTACGCCTTTTCCTTGATTAATTTGGAAATAATTAATGATAAATTAGTCTTGATATCACCTTGATCTAGTGTTGTGATGAGTTTTAGACATCCACATTAGGTTTTGGGCCCTTCTAAGCTAAATACACGTAACTTTTCCCTAATTTAATGTCATAAAGTGTATTTATTGACACCTTCACATTAAATTTAAGAGTATTGTAAACTAAGTGGACCTAATTTAGTTTTTGAATGTGTTCTACACATTCACATTTGATTTAGGGCCCTTTTTAGCTAAATAGACATACTTTTGCCTTAATTTAGTGTATTAAAGTGAATTTATTTACACTTTCACATTGTATTTTGGGCCCTATTACATTTATGACCTTTATATAATCATTAATAGGCCCCTATGACCCTATATTGTGCATCCCAAGGTATATTTCAATAAAAAATCCAATAAAATGAACAATTAAAGTTAATTTACATATTCCCTAATACTTTAGCAAGCAAAATAGCCCTTGTGGTACCCATTTGCCACTTTGGGTGAATGAGTCCCATCTAGGTGGGACTCCTTCACCACAGATGATGAATGAGTCCCATTTGGCCTATTTTAAATGTTTTGAGTGAGAGAATTTGGGTTTTAAGTTCAAATTTTATGTATGTTGGCCTTTGGGATATAATACATAGGATCTTAGATGGATTTCCTATAAAAATGATATTCCAAACCATTATTTCATAAGGTCTACATGTTATAAATTCAATAATTCAAGAGTTAAGTATTCCAAGACTTTACAAGAGCATTAAGAGAGCATTCAAGATCATTTTTAAGGCATTCAAGGGTAGATTTCTTCATCAATTGTTGTGAAAATTTAAGGTCCATCATCATGTCAAGCATATCAAGAATAAAGCATGTTATTGAGCTAGTGTTGTAATGTAGCATTGAATATCCAAGGTCAAACATTGTTCTATTCCTATTCTCAAGATTGAGATCTTCATCCTTCATGGCCATTTCATGTTTAGTTGCAGATTTACAAGATATCATTTGCAGTGCATCATTCAAGGTATTATTATCTATGATTAGTGTTATTTTTTTAATTTTTCATGCCTTTATTTCATTGTATCGTCATTAGTTTTAATTACCTACAAGGGGTTTAACCAAGGAAAGCCCCATTCCCTAACAATCAACAAATTTTATACTCTTTACATGTGTGATTGAAGATCTAGGTTTCTTGTAGCCTAAAATATCATTGAAGATTAGGTTACAAGCTCTTTGAAGTTGTCCCCCAATTTGCAAGGTCATAATCTTCACTAAAAGGTCATCTACAACCCAAAAATTAGAGTTTCATATATGAAAACCTAGAGAAGTAGATTGAGTAGATTGAGAAGAATAGATTTTGAATTTGAATTCCTAAAAAAGTGGAATGAGAATAATTTTCCAAAAGTGGTGAATGAATCCCACTATAGGTGTTTTTTATAATTTTTTGTAGATTTAAATACCAATTTTTTTGAAATCCACTCCTATGTAAAAATCTATAACTGGGACTAATTCACCCGGAATGGCGAATGAGTCCTACTAGGTCAGAAAGTCATAATTTCTATAATTTAAGAGCTCCTTCTAGCCACCAAATTCTCAGGTGCACACATTTCATTTCACAAGCTTGTTATTCTATTTTATATGCATTTATAAGTCATTTAATTCAAGTTTGCTTCATATTAGGGTTTTACATTTCATCTTGCATTTCATTGTATTTTCTAAGTTTAAGCTTGGTGGTGAACCCCTTATTACTTTTCATTCAGACTGTAAGACATCCCTGTTGCAAGATCTCTTTCTCTTTTACATTGAGATCTCTAGGGTTACCCTTGAATTGAATTGAAAATGTGGGTGTGCTCTATGTCCTAAAACCCCTTTACCACTTTTTCATCATTTAATTTTGGTGAACCTACACTTAGAATACCTTCTTTTCTAATTTAGAGTCCATTATCATCCTATATCTACCTTGCATTGACTTTTAGTTAGGGTTTGCATTAGTTAATTGGCATCTAGGGTTTTAATTTTTTTGCATTAGTGAAAGTTCATATAGGTTGCATTTTTTCATCTCAATTGATTGAAAAAAATGAAAACTACATTTGTATTTAGGTTACAAATCATACAACATAAAAAAACATAAAAATCAATTGAAAATATATGAAAATTTTGAAAACATATGCCTACTAGGACTCATTCGCAACCTTGGGTGAATAAGTACTAGTGACCATCTAAAACTACCTTTTACAACACTGAAAATCCTATTTTTGCACTTCTATTTGCTTCCTTTAACTATCTGCTTTAGTAGGTTGACTTTTTGTTACATGCATTTCATTGGTCCATTTCAGGCATTTCTTAATTCCAAATTTACATTTTCAACATTTCATTGTCAAATCATTGCATTGTGTAATTAGTAAATTACCTTTTTGAAAACTAAAAAATTGCATTTCATTTTAAGTCTTTACATTACAATTTGAGTTTGAATAGATTATTGTTCAAAAATGTTAGTTTTGATCTTTTCTAAGTTTGGAAAGAAAAATTTATTCAATAAACATGTTAGTCATTCATTTAATAAATCCCTTAGTTGTAAGAGTCTCTTAGTGTAAGAGAGTGTAAATTTTGATAGTTTCATTAAACCTACCCCCCTTATTATCTATTGTATTTGTGGGAATGATGTGATAGAAGAATATATTGGCATGGCCATTCATGAAAATCATAGTTTTTCTTCTCCCGATACCTCTCCTTTTAGTGGCGAAGGTATCTTGGTGAAAGAATATGCAATTGTTGAGAATCATGAAGGTCTATTTTCCCTTCTCATTCCCCTTGGGAAGATAGTATAACAATAGAAGATGAATTTTTTTCCACCACTTTACTTAGTTTACATTCCACTCCCAACACTTCCCCTACTTGTGATAATTCTACAATCATGAATAACCATGGAAAATAAATTTGTGAGGACATGTTGGTGTTAAGAGATCTAATGATGGAGAAATTTAAAAATCCTACGTGTCCCACTTGGGAAGAAATTATAGAGCATAAGTGTGTAATTGTAGATAACCATGATAATCACATTAGCTCTTCTCCTAATATCATTCATAGTAATGAAGATGATAGTTTTTTGTTAGAAGATTTCCTTGAAAGTCATGAAAATCTCATTTCTCCCTTTCCTAATACTCCTACCATTTTCCAAGATCTATTTAAATGAAAAGATCCAATTATTGACAAGCATGATTCTCCTTCTCTTGATGCCTCCCCTAGTTGTGATGAAGCTACTTTACAACACCTAACCATGGAATGTGATGAACATATTTTTTATTAATCCCCTAAAATCTCTCATAATTGAGTATATATTAAGGCATAAGAGAGTAAGACCTTAGAAAATAAGAATGAAATCAAGGAAAGTGACAATAATCACATTTATCCTTCTCCTGATATCTCTCCTAGTTGTGAAGAAGAAAGCAATGAGAGTCATGAGAATCCTATTTGTCTCTCCCCTAGGGAAGACATTATGGAAAAAAGAGAATACCATCATTGAAAAACAAGATAATACAACCATTGATAACTCCCCTACTTATGATGAAGTTATTTAGAAGAACCAACCTTTGAATGTCATCAACATCTAGCTTGTAGTTCTCCTAGAAACTCTCTTCCTAGGGAGGATATCATGGTGCAAGAAAATGAAAACATTTTGGCTCCCTTTGATAGTGATAAAAAATGTGATTCTAGATTTCCCTTTATTATAAATACATCAAACCAAGACCGCTAAGGTTATGAATGCACAAGTGTCCATTAGATCCCCTTTTTATCAATGGACCTCCTACATACCCTATGGGACATTCCAATAATCCTCTAATTCCTTACCCATCATAACACAAACAACAAACCCAAAAAAACTTGAACTTATCCTTTACCAAACTAAGAAGAATGTTTTGCAGCAACCGAGCCATAATACTATTGCTCATAGATATAACACTAGAAACAATCCAGAACTAAAACAAACACCTTGAACAACCTTACATTTTGGTGTAGGGGCACCCACAATGCTTTCATGCCTCCAAGGGGTCATAAAGGTTGATGTTTTGTTGTTTTTTTGTTATTTTTTTATGTAATAAGGTCTAAGAATATCATTTTATGTTTGTTTGCATCTAGTTTGAGTCATTTGGGGTAAGTTAGGGTCTAGTTGCAAAAATTGTCAAAGTTGCACAATATTTTAAGAGCAACTTTTGCACTTTGTTGTGAACCGGTGGAATATGAACCATTAAAACTTGAAATGTAGTTAGTGGTCATTGGGAATCTATTCAAAAATGTTTAAAAATGTCTTGTATGATCAACATAGGGGTTTTTGGTTGTTGAAGTTTGAAGTGAAAGCAATAAAAACATCTTAATTTTTTCACTTTCTAATGTTTTTCTACTGTTCCTTCATTCTGTATAGATCTGTACGAGCTTTTTATGGCCCGAGACTAGTTAGAAATAAGAAAATTTTCAATATACTTTATGTCACATTTAGTTTCATTCATTTTCATCAAGAATTAAGGGAGTTCCAATAATTTCCTTGCAAACTGGTTAAAACCTTAGTTAAGTTTGATAGTAAGTAAATAAAATGTCTTTCTCTCCATTCCACTAATAAAAATCCTTGAAACTTGGTGGAATGGCCTGTAATTATGTTCATTTTGATACTCAAAACTTACCAAGTTTGAGGTGTATGATTTCATGTGGGGGAGAGAACTAAAGGTTTGGTATCCTTATGTAACAATCCTAGAAACCCTAGCAGTTTGAAGTATTTGATTCTAGATTTTTGGAGGATGATCCTTGGGCTAAGAGTGGTTGTCACGGGAGTCATGTGACGTATCAAAGCATTGGAACCAAGGATGGAACCTTCTGAAAGTCCCTTGAGACAAATCCCTAGTGTTTAACTAGCCTATTGGCTAATTAGGCCTAGTTGCAAGTAGGATAGTCAGTTTTTGGCCCGAACATTTCAAAGGAACCCTACCTAAATTCTTGGTATATGCTAAAAAGCCCAAAAGGGTATCTGAATACATTTTTATAGTTTGGATATTAGGTCTTCTCCAAAAATTTTAGTTAGAAAATCCATTTTGGAGGGCTACAAGGGTTATAGTGAATTTTTGAAGGAATGCTAAGTAGGTTGAGATTCAAAGTTTCTTGAGAGCCATTGTTGGTTTTCACATGTTGTTTCCACCTTGTATGAGGTGCTTCAAGTGTTGAGTAGAGGATTTTGAGGCATTGATTCCTTATTTTGGTTTTGTGACCTTTGAGGGGCATGTTCCATTTTGGAAGAGTCTTGAGTTTGGAAGGGTGCCTACTAGGATAGAGTCTAAGTTCATTTCCCTTATATGTTAAAACCATTGTTTTTACCCTTGCTCTACATAAAATTGGTATCAGAGCATAGCTTTTATTTGAAGAGGGAAAAGGATGAAGAGAAGAAGAAACAAGATGTATCCAAAAGGGAATCCACTGGCCTTAGAGAGATGAAGGAGAAGCATGCAAGAGAGATGAGGAAAATGAAGGAGTTTCAAGAAGACCTTCAATCCATGCTTGGTGATATTGAAACAAGTTAGAAAAGAGGAATGGTCACAAGAGACTTGAGTGACCGAGAAGAAGAAGAAGAAAGGGGAGAGGAAAGTTCCCAAGGGTCTAAGGAAGAGATGAATCTTGATGACTTGATGATGGAAAAGATTTCAAAGGAACTCAAGGGAGAAGGTCCTAAGATCACTGTGGATTTATCCATGTATGGAGGAAAATTGAATAGTGGAGAACTCTTAGATTGGATAGGAGCATTGGATAACTACTTTGAATATGGAGATGTGCTAGAGGAAAAAAGAGTGAAGTTGGCCAAGAAAAAATTGAAGGGCCATGCCTTTCTTTGGTGGGATTATGTACAAGATGAGAGGAGATGGATGTGAGTTCCTATACTGAGGATTTCTACAGATTGAGAATAATGGTTTTCCATGTAGAAGATGATGTGAAAAAGTGGAAAGACACCTCAATGGGTTGAGATACAAACTTTAAGATGAACTAATAATATGAAATCTAAGAACGGTGGAAGAGTGTTATCAATTGCCCATCAAGGTTAAAAATAATTTGAGGAGAAGGTAAGAAAAGAAAAGCAAGGGTAGAGGAAGGAGTTCTAGATGAAGATGTACATTTTTTGATTTAGGATAGTCATATGAGAGTCAAGAAGAGACAAGTAGAGTTCATGAAAACGCTTTCGATTCAAGGGGTAGATTTAGAGTAGGTAGAGTAGATTCTAGAGGAAGATTTGGAAGCCAAAGAGGATGTTCAAGTGGCTTTACAAGGAATTGTTACAAGTGCAATAAATTTGTAGGCCATCAAGCATGTAAATGCACTAAAAATTAGTCCACAAATTCATTTGGAGGAGAAAGAAGAAATAAGTTTGCACAAGCAAAGGACAATGAAAGTGTGAACTCTCCATCAAACAATGTTGATCTAGAAGTTGGTGATTCTCTCATGGTGAGGAGAAATATGATCAAAGAACCAATGGAGAAAGAGCCACCGCAAAGAAATTCTCCTTTTAGAACTATATGTAAGTGCCTAGGTAAGTGTTGCAAAGTAGTGATTGATTATGGTAGTATAGATAATTTGGTTTCAGTTGAAATTTTTACAAATATTGAGTTAAAAAGAATCCCTCATACTACTCCATATACAGTTTCTTGGCTTAACAAAGGTCATCAAGTAGTTGTAAATGAACAATGTTGGGTAGATTTTCACATAGGGGGATATGAGGGTAAGGTTTTGTGTGATATACTACCAATGGATGTGTGTCATTTTCTTTTGGGAAGGCCTTGGAAATATGATAGGAGTACCAAATATGATGGTAGAAAAAAAACATATGTTAAAGAAAAAGATGGAGTTTCCTTCACCCTTACAGCATTGAAAGATGAAATACAAAACCCACAAGTGGATTCTAGAGTGATTTAAATGGGTACAAAGGAGTTTTTAAAGCTAATAAAATAGGAAGAGGTAGGTAATACATTGGTGAGCAAGCCTGGGACTATTTTGACATCAACAAACATTGAAGACTTTCCTTGGAAAGTTTAGGAGTTACTGAAGGATCATGTGGACATAGTGGTGAATGAACTTTCTAATTTTTTCTTCCAAGGAGAGATGCTAGTCACTATATGGATTTTGTACTAGGGGCTAGCCTATCATGTACAGTAGCCTATGACATAAAAATTGAAGAATGTAATGTGTCTAAGGCGTATGTGCAGGATCACGATGGGCCAAAAAGTGGCAATATTATGGGTATTTGTAGGGTATGTGGCTTACGACTTTTTTTTACCCAAAATTGATGAAAGAAAAGGGTTTTTAGAGGAGATTCTCAACTTTCCACCAATATAAATTATGCTTTAGTTTGAATTTAATATATAATTATTACTCATTTTCTATTAGAATTATGACTAAAGTCTTGATCGATAAGCTAATTGAAAAACATCTATAACTTTCAAACGGTATCACATTTTTTGAATTTGAAAGCATGCATCTCATTCTATTATTCACATACTATAGGATTAAAAAAAAGAAAAAATAAATTTCATGAAGTTTTGGCCAAGTTGAGCTGGTCAAACATACGTGTTTTTATATTTTTTAAAAGTTATAATAAAAAAATCATAATTAATTATTCACTTCGAAAAAAATTACAAAAAAATATGCAACACCTCTAGACATGAGTCCTATACTTATATATAAAATATTATAAAAAATATTATCATTTTATTATGGTTAGGGTGGTCAGACATACACCTACTTATTTTTTCCCTAAAATTTAAGTACTACTGCATTGAAATTTCAAATTTTCACCAAATAGATTTTATTTATTTTTAAATAAACCTAGTAGTTTAGAAACTACATTCAATTTTCTATAGAGCCTATTCTTACATATTTTTGAAATAATATAGATAACTTATTTAGATTTTTACGTCAAGTTGCCTAACATTGATTTTTTCTAAATTTTTTGCCACTTAAGGGCCTATTTTTTCCATGATGATCTTGCACATACCCTAAGGAAAGAGGTGGTGTCAAGCTGGATGATGCACTTGTTTGGAAGGATGCAAATCCAAGGAATTTGGATGCTAAAGGAAATAAAATTGTTGTGAAGGGGAGTATAGAGCAACATAATGATCAAACTAAGTTGCAGATGGAAGATGGAGAGTTAGACAAGCATCCACTACAAGTGGAGCAACAAGAAAATTTTGCATATGATAGTGAATGTATAGTTGAAAGTCCCAAGGTTAACATGTGAGAAACTTATGGGAAGGATTTAGAGCAAATAGGCATGGGTAGAGTGCCATCCAAGACGAGTATACTGTTGTCAAATGCCAGGAACAACAAGTGGGTTGAATATCTCAACAACTACATTTTCATAAACAAGAAGAGACATGGGTAGATTCATAAGGTGGTTGATATTTTGAGTGGAAGGACATTGTTAGTGCATGGATTTTGGTTTCAGAGTGTTGGTATTGCAACACTCTAGGAAGTGAATAAAGATAATGCATATTTTTTAGAAATTGTTGAGTTTTTCAAGTAGCATCTTTGGCATTATATGGAGTAGTAGCTCAATTATATTATACAAGGTGATGGAGTAGATTCACAAGAAGGTTTAGATAATGAGTGGGTTAGAGGTCTTCCACCAAGCTGACCTTTGGGGTTGGGATGCATTTTGGACATTAAGGAGATCAAAAGGACAAGAAATCAAATCTATTTTCAATATTTAGTTTAGTGAGAGGATTTGCCTCATGAAGGTGCTACTTGGCTATTTGTAGATGATATTCCTAGGCATGGTTTATTGTTGTAGGTCCTAACTCAAGTGGAGGCTGAGTTCTTTTCTTCCTTGAGAGTATGGTGTAGAGGCACCCACATTGCTTTAATGCCTCCAAGGGGTCATAAAAGTTGATGTTTTTTTTTTTTGGTGTTTTTTTAATGTAATAAGATCTAAGAAGACCATTTCATTTTCTTTTTCATCTAATTTGAGTCATCTGGTGTAATTTAGGGTCTAGTTGCAAAAATTATCAATGTTGCACAATGTTGTAAGAGCAACTTTTGCATTTTGTTGTGAATTGGTGGAATATGAATTGTTGGAAGTTGAAATGTACTTAGTGGCTATTGGGAATCTATTGGGAAATTTTTAAAAAGGTCTTGTATGATCGAAATGGTTTTTTTGGTTGTTGAAGTTTGAAGTGAAAGAAATAAAGATATCTCGATTTCTACACTTTCTATATTGTAGTAAAATGCATACCCTTACATTTTCACACTTGTTTGGGCTCACCTTATTTTATTTATGATTCTTTATGGCTTAATTGGTCCTATTTTATGTCCAAAATCCCTATGAAATATTTTTCTGGTTAATCCCAACATTCTCCAAGGCATAAATGTTAATCTAATGACTACATCAATCTGTCCCTAATTTTTGGGTAGGGACTATAATGCCACCTAGGGAATCTTCATCACCCAAACCTCTCAGGACCTTGAGTTTGGCATCTCTGGATTGGGCCCCTTTTGGTGTCTGTGCCCAATGTTTTTAGGACTTGGGACTAAGACACCATCTAGGGCATCTTAGTCCTCGTTGAGTCATTTTTGAGATTTAATTTTAAATTCTTGTGGGATTTAGCCTCCTTTATTCAGTGAATTCATATGTCAGCTTGGTGTGATATAATTTTAGGATATTAAACATAGATAAGCATAAATACAAGGTTCCTTGATTCATTTCAACTTGATTCTTTTTTGAGATCTTTTATCATTGCATAATTGAGTTCACAAGAGCATTCAAGAGCATATTCATGAAGCATTTGAAGCCATTTTCATATTTAAGCATCATATCAAAGAGTTTTCTTGCATCATGTGTGTTGTTGTGCTAACATTTGTGATGCAGGGATTTGATTTAGGCAAGGAAATTCAAGTCCTATCTTTCAAGCATTCAAGATCCATATCCATTGCAGCCATTACACACAATTTTGTAGACTTCATAAGGGTTTGTTGAGTTGTAGCAGTGTATGTTCTTCATTCATCATTCCTCCATTTCATTTCATTTCTAGGTTTAATTACCAACAAGGGGTTTGACTAAGGGAAATCCCCATTCACTAACAAACAACAGGTTTTTCCCTTTTGCATACTTTTGATTACAGATTTAGATTGTGGATTTGAAGATCACTTGGAGTGTAAAGACATAAAAGTTGCAAAGTTGCATTACAAAATTTTCATCTTCACCTAAAATCATCTATAGGCCTTATTCAGAAGTTTTAGAACCTGAGACCAAAAGGGAAGCTAGTGCAGACCTTGGAGCTCAAGATCATGTTCAGAGTTTTCAAAATTTAGAATGGGACTAATATGCCATCTTGGAAATCTTAGTCCTCCTAGGATTATTTTCAAAATATTTTCAGAGATCTAGTTCCAAGATTCGATGACTCTGCATTTTCCTAGAAAAATAGCAACGAGACTAATATATCTTGGGTGTAATAGTCCTCCACAACATATTTTGCTAGCCTATTTACATTTCTTGAATCCTCACAATATCTCCATATTTCCTAGGTTCACACATACCATATCCCTATTGCATAATTTCATCATTTGCATCTTTTTTCTTAGCTTGCATTGCTAGTTTTAGGTCATTTTTCATATCACAGTGTGTTTTCAAACCTTTTTTTCCAATCATTTGCTTGGCAGTGAACCCCTTAAAACATAAGAATCCCTTCCTAGGACCCTCAAAATTATGAATTGTCTCATCTTGTGAGGTTTTTAGTCAATCCAATTAGGACTCTTTGGACATTAGTGAATGGTTGAATAAGAAAAGTGTGATACCCCAAAAAGATATCCATTTTCCTATTCATCATTTTGCTGAACCCGATACTTTTTATTTTCTTATTTGGAGACTATTAAGCCCTTATATCTAGATATAATTCATTATTTCATTGCATCTTGCATTAGTGAAAGTGCATTTTAGGTATCTTGCACTTTGCATTAGTGAAATTGCATTTAGGTTTTCCTATATTTGCATTAGTGAAAGTGCATATAGGTTGCATATTTACTTTATTGCATCATTGAAAAATTAAAAGGTGCATTGTTCTTCATCTTCATTGCATTCTTATTTCATACAAAATTGAAAAATTGCATTCAATTTCTTGTTTCTAGCTACTTTTTCTTACACTTATTTTCCCATTTTTCTATTTTTGAGCATCAATATACTAGATAGGAAATCTATAAAAATCATTGACATTCCATAATTCATTATTTTTCTACAAACAACCTTTGTGAGGAGTAAAACACCCTTCCTAATTTCTTAGTCCCTCTTAGGATTTTTGCTTCAAAAATATCTCTTTGTTGTTTGTTGTTTGTTTCAGCCTTTCGAACTTCAAAATCTCATCAGTAAGACTAGGATTCCCTTCCTAGAATCCTAGTCCCTATTGAATTTTGTTCTCAGGTTTTCAAGATCTGAAATTTCTTTTCTATGTTTCTGTGGGCTGCTTTCTATTTTCTATTTTATTTTCCACAATTGTTGTTATTGTTAGAATCAAGTAACACTGAGAGGAGAGTGAATTAGTGTTGTGCAAATTCTATCTTTATTAATGTGATCCTTAAAGTGTTGATAACATTCAACCAAAATAAATATGTATGCACATAAGACAAATAACCACAACACCATAACACAAGGATTTTTTATGTGGAAATCCTGTTAGGGAAAAAAACACAGTGGAGGTCAATCCACAATATTATTTTGAGTATACTCAAAAGAAAACATTACAAAATGAGAATGCAATTGCATTTAGGCACACTACCCAGAGCTCACTACTCAAAAACAAAAAGGCTTACTGCCTTACAAAATTTTGGTATACTTCCAAGGATTTGAACTGACAGAATAGAATCTACAAATGCTTGATTATAGTTCCGATTAGGCTCAAAAATAAAATTTTGGACCTTCAGACTGATTCTTCTCTTCTACTATGTTTTGCTTCAATTTGCACCAAAAATCCATAATCCACAAGTGAAACTATGCATAATCACTCTACTGACCTTTTGACATTCGTAACATACATAAATCACATTGAACATATACCAAAATGATATAATTGGTCACTTATATATATTCGCTTCCAAGAGTTCAATCACTTCATGTTGGCTTCAACAAAATAAGAAATATTCACAAATTGTTAGCTCAAATCATCCATAATATTCAATGCACATCCACAAGAGTTGGCCACAACATAGTGAGGACCTAAATCAAAATGATTGAACACAAAAATACTTAAACAATAACTCCTAAAATATCCACGACACACTATATTCACCAAGTTGGCCTCCATATATTGATGAATAGAAAAGTAGTTCACCAGACCTTCTAACTTCCACCCAAATTGATAGGAGACACTATGATTTACAAATACCACATATTATGCATCAAAAAGTTTCCCCAAAGATCCATAGCACAAAATAATAATAGAATATCTACATATGAATTGAAGAACATGAAGCTATCAAATGCTCTACTCTAACTTAATAGATAAGATTCACTAATCTTCAATCTTTTTACCAGTATGAGTAAATGATGACATGTGGATCCACTAGTTGACAAGGGTTGCCATCAGTGACAACACGAGAAAACATTTGTAGCGTATTTTGGCAACAATATCCCCTTTTGGAATTGATGGAAACACTTAGTGAATAATGACTAAGTGTCAGATCAATACCAACAAATAATACATTTCCAACCAAAAATCCAAAAAGATCTTCATGCACAACTCAAAACTACAAATCCCCCTTAGATGAATATAGATTTTTCACCATTCTATTCCCCCCTTGGAAATCAATGGAAAATATGGGGAATCTGCATACAAAAATCCTATAAACAAACAAAAACTTCAAAACTGCATATGTACAAACTTTGTTTCCAACAACTTACAAAAACTTGAAGATATCTGCAAAATTTGTCTTCAACAGGTTAAGGCTTGTATCCCAAACATTCTTGAGACTTTCTAGAATAGTTATGTGACCACAGAGTAAATAAGATTGCACTTCTATAGATTCAAGATTCACTAGATCACTAACCACCATAACATCTTGTGCTTCTTTCAAAGTATTCAGCGTGGTCTCCACCTTTGGACCAATTAGCCATCTGAGTTGACCAGCTATTTCCACAACTCTATCACTATCACACTTCAAACTCTTTATTTTTCATGTAAGGATATAACTTGACCTTCTTGCTCTCCAATAGAAATGATTAGAGGATCAAAAGAATTAGAAATAATAGCTAACTCCTTTTCATAATTCTTAACGTCCTCATTTTCCTTAGTAAGTTTGGACAATGACAAACATGACTTATGTATCCTTCCACCTTCTAATAATGCACTTTGAACATTTTTCACACACATAGCTAATAGATATTTATCATTATCTATCAATCCTTTCAATCTATTGAGCTTTTTATCATCAATTCCTTCTGTACTTTTACCAAAGCTGACTTCTCAAGTGACTCAAGATGAGTACTTACTGAATTTATAAGCTTCTTTAGCTCACTGGAGGAAGAACTAGATGGATTTTTAATATGTGTAGGAAAGATCTCCAAAATGCCAGATGCAAGATTCAATAACTCATTGTCCTCAATGTGAGACTTTATAATTTCTTCACTAGCCTTAGCTTGTGAAAATGATGTGACTTTCATTTTTTTGATTGGGGACAAAGTAGACAAATGAATAGGGGTATCTCCCAACTAAAAATATAATTATTACTTTTGATCTTCTAAAAAATTCTTCATTGACTCTATAGTGTCTCTTCCTTCTACTAGGTATGTTCAGGATCATCATGAAAAAAATAGGCCCTTAAGTGGCAAAAAATTCTAAAAACTCAGTGTTAGGAAACTTGACGTAAAAATTTGAATAAGCTATCTATATTATTTCAAAAATATGTAAGAATAGAATATGTATAAAATTGAATGTAGTTTCTAAAATACTAGGTTTATTTATAAATAAATAAAATCTATTTGGTGAAAATTTGAAATTTCAATGCAGCAGTACTTAAATTTCAAGGAAAAAATAAGAAGTAGGTGTTTGTCTAACCACCCTAACCATAATAAAATAATAATATTTTTTAATAATATTTTATATATAAGTAGAGGGCTCATGTCCGAATGTGATGAATATTTTTTTGTAATTTTTTTCCAAGTAAATAATTAATTATGATTTTTTTATTACAACTTTTAATAAATGTAAAAAATCGTATGTCTGACCACCTTAACTTGGTCAAAACTTCATGAAATTTAATTTTTGTTTTTTTAACCCTATAGTATGTGAAGCATAGAATGTGATGCATGTTTTGGATTCAAAAAATGTGATACCGTTTGAAAGTTATAGATGTTTTTCAATCAGCCTATCAATCAAGACTTTAGTCATAATTCTAATAGAAAATAAATAATAATTATTTATTAAATTCAAATTAAAGAATAATTTATATTGGTATAAATATGAGAATCTCCTCTAAAAACACTTTTTGTTTCATCAATTTTACATAAAAAAAAGTCATCAGCCACATACCCTACAAATACCCATAATATTGCCACTTTTTTGGCCCATCATGATCCTGCACATACCCTACTAGAACTTCTTTAACTTCAACCTTCTTTTCCTCAAATATAATTTCTATAGCCACATATTTTTTCTTGTTATTTGAAGCTTCAACTCCTCCAACTGATATCTCCTTTTCTTCAACATACCCAATTTTCAGAGCTTTGGTCTCCATCGGTTCTTCTAAATCATGCACTTCTAGAGGAATCTGAGTATCCTCTACATTAACCTCTTCATCAGACCAGATGAAATCTCTTCGACATGCTCTTCTTCAGAAACAACATCAATTATGTTCTTTAATAGAACTTTCTTCAAAATATTTTTAGTTTCCTTTTCTACTTCTTCAATCTTACCCAACATAAGCTTGTTTATTCTTATTTTTCTTTTGAATTCTCTTTTTGCTTCTTTTAGAATTTCCTTCATCTCCTCTATATACATTATTGGACATAGATTTGCAAGAACCCATTCTCTTAGTTTCTCTTCTTTAGTTCTAGCACTAACTCTTCTCATCTCCAAAATTTCATATAATTCATTAGGTAATTGTGCCATTATCTCAACAAGAGTCATATTGAAATTGTTCGAATATTGTATTGTGGCCTCTTCAAGGACTCTTTGACCAACAGAACCAAAGGAACCATATAATTCACATAGGGGGTTAAGATTTCCATCCTTAATTATACCTCTTTTAACTTCCTCTATGGTCATACCTGGTTTATCAAGCTTCATCTTCTTCTTTAATTTATCCTCTTCACTAGAGGGCTTGACTATTGTTGCTGCTTTGGTTCCCATACATTTTATTTCTTTAACTTCTTCATCTTATTCTATCTCTTCATCTTTTTAAATTGCTTCATACACTCTTGTCCTCTTATCCTTCTTCATTTTGTTGGATGCCTTAGCCTAAGCATTTTTAGGGGAAGACTTCTTTTCATGACCAAATAGGGGTGTTGAGATCCTTGTTGATCTAGTTCGAGTAGAGGATGCTACCAGACTAGCAGATTCAATTTTAGCGGCTCTTTTCCTTTTTTCACTCTCAGCTTGTTCTCTTTTTCTTCTGGCTTCTCTTATAGCTTATGTAGGTATTCCCATGCTTTCGGAAAAGACTTCCACTTCTTTCCTCACTCTCCATACTATCATAGGTTTCTTCAATTGCTCATGGACTTGCATATTCTTCTTTGCATATCTTCCAAACATTTCTCTAGATAGATCCAAAGGCTTACTCAATAGATGTTGCACATATAGCTCCAAAATTATCTCCTCAACTTCATAACCCATTGGCATAATCCAAATGGTTCTAGGTTCTATTGCTTTGATCAAGAACTAATCAATATCCACCATAAAGAAAATTGTATTCTTACACTTACCCATAATAGAGGTAGGAATTCTTTCCCTGGCTTGCATTACATTATGAAAATTCTTAAAATATCCCCAAATTGCAGTTTTCCTGGTATGCATATCACCAAATCCATACAAGATATCTCTAATCTGAGCAACAACAGGATTTTCATTTTTCCAATGCACTTTCCCAACTCTCAAAACTTCATTCAATGAAATAGAAGAACAAACACAACAAAAGATTACCAAATTTAAAAGAATTCTTCTTTCCTTTCTTTATCTTTCCAAGATTCTCCATAAGCTAACTTCAAAGCAATTCACACAAATCATACTTTGCATTCTCCTTTACCATCTGATAGGCTGCATATATGGCTATACCAAACACATAATTTTCTCACCTGGAGTAATATATCTTATATCCAATGACCATTGAAGCAAATTTCACACCCACATCAATGATGTTATCAATTTTCATTGCTCTTCTATCAAATACCAAAATAGTTGCATTAGTTATGGCTTGATTCTTCATAGACTTAAAAATCAACAATCTACTAAAGGAATTAAGTCCTGTAACAACACTTATAGCTTCTTTTGTAATCTTGAAGAGTTGACTCAACCACATGAATTTGACATGAACTTGACTCAAGATGTACCAGACCCATTCACTTTCATCAAACATGGGGAATTTCACAATATGCGTGAATTTCTTCTCTAAGGTTTTGAATTTAGGCTTAACACATAAATCCTCTCCAACAATGTGTTTGGAATACAAATTTAGCAACTGTGAGCTTCCTAATTCCTCTATATTAGCATGAATGTATGCCCTAATATCTTCAATGTGCAAAACATCATACATAATAGATGAAAATGCAACTAAGGGCTCAGTCTCAACAAACTTGAAAGGATTCCATTTGAACTTTGGATGGGGTCTATCCTTGACTTCAAATACTAGTAGAGTAGCCATTTTCAAAAATTCACAGCTTTACAACTTTTCCAAATAAATACCTTTTTTCCAGATTAGGGCTTGAACTTCAAATCACCTTCACACTTGAATTCTCACCAAATTCAGCCAAAGTTCACTTTTGAGCTCTTCAAAATTCTTCTCAAAATGCAAAGTGACAAATGAAAGATAGAAATAACCTTTTATCATTCACACTCCTAACCTTTTTGACATAATAAATTATTTTTCTCTAACTCATTCAAATACCCTATTTCCATACATTGTAAAAGATAACTCTTTTGCAAACCTTCAATTTTGCATAAATAATCTTTCAAGTAAACCCACAAAAGTGGTTTACAATTTGAGTGAGGAAGGAAAAGTGGTAAAAAATGATCCTATACAAAAAATTTATATTTTTGGGGTTCCAATCAACCCTTTGGTTTGAGTGAACCAAGAAAGGGTTCAAATGGACCCTAGTTCATGTGAATGAGTTAAATGCAAGGTTGACCCCATTCCCACCAAAAAAAAAAGGAAAACACTTTTTGAGAGGGGGTTCACTCAAACCCCCTAATTCCCACCTTTTCATCCTATGGCATCAAAAAATTCTAGAATTTTGTGTTTCGAAGCTCAGGTTGAGGATGAAAATGGAAGAGACTTCACAAACCCAATTATAATTAGGTAATCCTTAGAATGAGCTATCCAATGACTATAATTTTAATATGTTTTGGTTTTATTATGTATATTTTTTTTAGTTTTATTAAACATAAGTTTTTCATTGAAAACCAAGCTCTCTATTCTGCACATGTCGAAAAATAGCGGATTATCAAAAATAAATTTGAAAAATATGAGTGCACTAGATATTTAAGTCCTTGATCCAAGAGAAAAATAAAAAATTGAATTTCGATACATACAAAAAAAGTTACATGTTATACGGTTTTCCTATGTCTAAATTGTAATTGGTTTGACTTTGAAACTTGATTAAAGAAAAATATTCAATAAAAAACTATATAACCAAGTGGAAGCACTGGATATCAGAGTTACAAATCTAAATTCAAAATAATTATAATTTTATCCTTCATGGAAAAAAAGTTGTGTTATACAATGAGTGTCACTCCTTAAAATTGTTGTTTTCTAAAATAACTAGTTTTTGATGGAGATGGAAAAAGAAGTGCAATCTGATTCCAAAAAAATTGAAAGAAATATATTTAGAATCTATAGAAAAAAATTCATGAAACTCTAGTTTGCATCATTTTCAAATTCCTCACAGTTTCACCACTATAGGTGCCCAAAAGTGAAGATTTAGTTAGAAAAAAATATTTCAATGCCCAGTTTGGTCAAAAATTGTAAACCAATATTGTGAGATAACCCTTTCGAATAGTTGAATAGCATTTTATACCAATTTTTGGAATCAAGCTACATTGAGAGGGGGTGAATCAGTGTTGTACAAATTCTAGCTATGTTAATGTGATCCTTAAAGTGTTGATAACATTCAACCAAAATAAAGATGTACGCACATAAGACAAATAACCACAACACCATAACAAAAGGATTTGTTTATGTGGAAACCCTATTAGGGGAAAAACTACAATGGAGGTCAATCCACAATATTGTTCTAAGTATACTCAAAAGAAAAGATTACAAAATGAGAATGAACTTGCATTCAGGCACACTGCCTAGAGCTCACTACTCAAAAACAGAAAGGCTTACTATCATACAAAAGTTTGGAATACTTCCAAGGATTTTAACTAATAGAGTAGCATCTACAAATTCCTAATTAAAGTTTTATTAGGCTCAACAATCAAATTCTGGACCTTCAGACTGATTCTTCTCTTTTGCTTCAATTTGCACCAAAAATCCTTAATGCACAAGTGAAACTATGCCTAATTTCTCTATTGACCTTTTGACACTCACAACATACATCAAATCACATTGAACACACACCAAAATGATATAATCGATCACTTATATATATCTGCTTCCAAGAATTCAATCACTTCATGTCAACCTCAACAAAATAAGAAATATTAACAATCTGTCGGCTCAAATCATCCATAATATTCAATGTGCATCCACAAGAGTTGGCCACAACATAGTGAGGACCCAAATCAAAATGATTGAATACAAAAATACTTAAACAATAACTCCTCAAATATCTACAACATGTACTATATTCACCAAGTCAGCCTCCATATACTGATGAACAAAAAATTAGTTCACTGGACCATCTAACTTCCACCCAAATTGATACAAGGTGCTAGGATTTATAAATAACATAGATTATGCATCGAAAAATCTCCCTTGAGATCCAAAACACAAAATAATAACAAAATATTTTCATATGAATCAAAGAACATAAAGCTACTAGAAGCTTTGTTCTAACTTAAAATAGATAATCACTAGTCTTCAATCTGTCTATCAGTATGAGTAAATGATGATGTGCAGATCCACTAGCTAACAAGGGTTTCCAATAATGACAACACTAGAAAACATTTGTAATGTCTCTTGCCAATAGTTATTCCATTTTATTTCATTTCAAGTGCATTTGTTCAATCTTGCATCATGGATATGTGCTTTGGAAAATTTTGGTTGTCCTTGAAATCTTTGGTATATGTGTCAAATTATTCCTTTGGTAATGACCCTAATGAAATTGAACTCACTCATTCTCACTCAACGCCTAGTGCATATCCTCCTTGTGATGTTGACATAATTGGAGAAGATTATGATAGCATGAATAAATTCATAAATGATTATCTTGATATCCTTGAAGCTAATTCATCATTTTATCCTTCCATGAAACAACCAAAACCTCCCACAATACCACCCCTTGAGATGTTTGGTTAATTACATCCTAAAACCAAAGAAAAAATTGAACCTAAGTTCCCTACAATAGATGAACCTAGTTCCTCTAAACAAGAAAACACTCAACCCTTTTATGATAGCAAAGTAACAAAAAATCCAATCAACCTACAAGAAACATATGGAAAAGGCTTCACCATCTTGAGCAACCAAGGATGTGGTCCACAAGAAGTGAACAAGAAATTTTTCAACTCTTAGAGTGAATACCAATTGGTGAAAATAAAAAATGATTAGGATACCAAGATCCCTTTTATAACAACAAGCCTCCTAGAGAACATCTAAGGCTTTGAAGTGATGGTATGATGATATTGGATTCTCCCCCTAACTTGAATATCCTTCTTCCTATAGAACAACCAATGACTCATAACAATAACAAGGATAAAGATAGGATAATCTCAGGGCCTCTTTCCCTAACCCCATCCAAAGAAATTGGTGAATGAAACAAATGTAAAAGACCATATAAATTACAAAAGTTAAAACCTCTTCATCTACCACATGAAAGTGAAAGAAAATTATAAATCCTTCTCAACCAAGGGTTAATATTATTATCACATATGAACTGAATTATGCTATACCATAAAGATAAAAAAGTTACACATTATACATATCATTGAATCCTTCGAAATAGTACTTATGAGTGTTGTGCATTAAGAGAAATATTAAGCAAGTATCACTTTGAGGGTAATACTTGCTATCTAGTGATCACATAGCATATTATCCACCCCTCTTGTCATGTAATAGTTGTAGAATACTATATTCTCAATATTACATGGGCTTTCCCATCACCTACCTCAACCCATTCTTATCTTCCACTTAGTGGGGATAGGAATTTGTTGGCCTTGTCCTAGTAAGGAATTTTTTTGGCCCTTTGGTTCATTATCTACTTTTTTCTTATGCAGACTAAGATTTGGGAGGAAAATAACTTACTTTAGGTTGACTCACCTATTCCTTACTAGTCCTTTTCATTTTCTTTTTTCTTTGCTTGCATGTGCATATTGTGATCCCCCATGATGTTTCATTTGATTTTTATCCCTCTACATGCATTCCTCTATTTGTACCTTTATTCTTCTATATCTTGTATACTTTTTCCTTTTGATTAATCTTTTATATTTCCTTTCATTTTCATTTCTTATGTTTTCCTTTTGGGGATGATGCAAGGAATCAAGACATTCATGTCTCCTTCATTTTGACAAAAAATATTTTTCATTATCTTTTATTTTTATTTCATTTTCCTTTTCATTTGTCTTGTGCTTTCCTTTTGGGGATGATGTAAGGCTTTGAGACACCCTATGTCTCTTCCATTTTGACCAAAAAGGCTCTTTCTTTGTTTTCACTCTCTTTGTGTCATTCTTCCAGTTGTGTATTTTTTAGGAGTAATGATAGTTCCAAGCTCTCTAATATCTTTTTCAGAAAAGAACATACTAACCCCAAATCCATAGATCCCTTATTTGTTTCATGTTTTCATTTTGGGGGCAACACCTTTCTTTTCCTTTTCTCTGGCACGACGTAGCTTTACATGGAAACATATGACTTGGCATAAGGCTTTCCAAGTTGGCTCTCATTTATTCTTTCCTATTTATATTTTCATTTGCTACTTTAAAGTAATTTCTCATAGCATGGTATTAGCCATTTCTTTAAAGTGGGGGCATACATTGGCATTTATTTGCATGATTTCGCTTGCATTTTTTTTCCTTTTCATGTTCTTTGATGCTATTTTCTTACTTCACACAATGTTTTTTCCTCTTTCTGGTGACATTAGGAGTAATTTAATTCAAGAGAATGATCTATCTTAGCATAATATACTCCCCTTAGTGGTGATGAGACAAACTACATCCCTTAAGTGGTGAATCTTTTATTCTTTGATTAGTACTCTTTTGGAGACATTAGGCATGATGTCCCCTAAGAGTAAGACCTCACATGAACTAATCAAAATCCCCTTTGATCATTCCTCTTTCTTGTTACATTTTTTCCTTTTCTTCCTTATTAAAGTCATGGAGGTATGGATTTGATGCAAACTACCCTGGGGCTCACCTAGTGAACACCTAGCTTCACTAGCCCTTGTGAGGATACATTTATGTGCCTTGTTAAATTAATGAGGGTATGGATTTAATATTGTCCCTTGGGGCTCACCTAGTAGATACCTATGTCCCACTCGCCTTTGTGAGCATGTATTTTGTTTGCATAGTGGACAATGTGTTCCACTTGTAAACCTCTTTTTGAAAAATATAGTAGACTCGGTGCACCATGATGGACAACCAGTTGAAGCTTGATTTTCTCTAGTTTTTCCTTTTCCTTTCTTTGTTTTCCTTTTTTCTTGTCTTTTATGGTGTATGTTTGCAATTTGGCTATGGCTTCATATATCATCTACAAGCATGTTCCTTTGTCCTTATGTTGCTTTTTCCATAGGATCTTGATCCAGGGGGCTTGGAAACACTCTTGATTATTGTCACCCTTTCTTGCTAACATTTATACATTTGAAACCCTCTTGATTGCATGGTTGGCTACTTTAGTGTGTGTTTTAAGCAAGTTCATCGTCTCACTAAAGTTGGGGCTCAATGTAGTGTAGTAAAATGCATACCCTTACATTTTCACACTTATTTGGGCCCACCTTACTTTATTTATGCTTCTTTATGGCTTAATTGGTCCTATTTTATGTCCATAAGCCCTATGAATGACATTTTTTTCTTGTCAATCTCGACATTCTCCAAGGCATAAATGTTAATTTACTGACTCCATTGGTGTGTCCCTGATTTTTGGGTTAGGACTAAAACACCAACTAGGACGTCTTAGTCCCCTAAGTCTCTCGAGACCTTGATATTGGAATCTTTGGATTGGTCCCCTTTTTGGTGTCTATGCCCCATGTTTTTAGGACTTGGGACTAAGATGCCACCTAGGGCATCTTAGTCCTCCTTGAGTCATTTTTGAGATTTAATTTCAAATTCTGGTAGGATTTTGCCTCCTTTATTCAATGAATTCATATGTCATCTTGGTGTGATATAATATTAGTATATTAAACATAGATAAGTATAAATGCAAGGTTCCTTGATTCATTTTAACCCAATTCTTTTCTGAGATCTTTTATCATAGAATAATTGAGTTCACAAGAGCATTCAAGAGTAGATTCATCAAGCATTTAAAGCCATTTTTAGATTCAAGCATCATATCAAAGAGTCTTATTGAATCATGTGTGTTGTTGTGTTAACATTTGTGATGTATTGTTTTTATTCAACCAAGGAAATTCAAGTCCTATCTTTCAAGCATTCAAGATCCATATCCATTGCAACCATTACACACAAACTATTTGTAGACTTTATAAGGGTTTTGTGAGTTGTAGGATTATATGTTGTTTAGTCATCATTCCTCCTTGCATTTCATTTCATTTTAAGGTTTAATTACCAACAAGGGGTTTGGCCAAGGAAAGCCCACATTCACTAAAAAACAAGTTTTTCCCTTTTGCATAGTTGTGATTGTAGATCGATTGAGATTGTGGAATTAAAGATCACTTGGAGTGTAAAGTTGCAAAAGTTGCAAAGTTGCATTACAAATTTGTCATCTTCATGGAAACTCACCTATAGGCCTTATTCAAAAGTTTTAGAACTTGAGACTAGAAGTTAAGCTAGTGCAAACCTTGGAGCTCAAGATCCTATTCAGAGTTTTTAGAAATTCATAATGGGACTAATACATCATCTTGGGAACCTTAGTCCTCCTAGGCTCATTTTTCAGATATTTTCAAAGATTTGGTTCCAAGATCCAAATACTCCACATTTACCCCAAAAAATAGTAGTGGGACTAATATGCCATCTTGGGTATCTTAGTCCTCCACAACATATTTTGGCAGCCTCTTTGCATTTCTAGAATTCTCACGACATCTCTAGATTTCCCTAGTGCACACATAGTATCTCCCCATTACATAATATCATCATTTTCATCTTTCATTTAGCTTTCATTACTAGTTTTAGGTCATTTTTCATATCACAACATGTTTTCAAACATTTTCTTTTCCAGGAATTTTCTAGGTGGTGAACCCCTTAGAACTTAAGAATCCCTTCCTAGGACCCTCCTAACCAAGAACTTGCTCACCTTGTGAGGTTGTTAGTCAATGCAATTAGGACTGTTAAAATGGTAGTGAATGGTTGAATGAGAAAAGTGTGATACCCCAACAAGTTATCCATTTTCCTATTCATCACTTTCTAAAAAATTTCAGTTGTTCCTTGATTCTATATAGATATGTATAGGCTTGTTATGGCCTGAGACTGATTAGAAATGCAAAATATTTGAATCTACTTTATGTTGCATTTGGGTTCATTCATTTTCATTAAGAAATACAGAGTTCTATTCATTTCCTTGCAAACTGGTTAAAACCCTAGTTAGGTTTGATAGTGAGTAAATAAAATGTCTTTCTCTCCATTTCAATAGTAAAAATCCTTTAAACTAGATGGAATGTCATGTAATTATATTCCCTTTGATACTAAAAAATTGCAGAGGTTGAGGTGTACGGTTGCACATGTGGGAGAGCACTGAAGGTCTAATATCCTCTTGTAACAAGCCTAAAAACCCTAGTAGTTTGAAGTAGTTGATTCTATATTGTTGGAGGATGATCCTTGGGGTAAGAGTGGTTGTTGGGGGTCTCATGTGATGTGTTGAAGCATCAAGGAACTAGGGATAGAACCTATATAGGCATGAATTTTCACCCCTTATGCAAATTCCCCTTTTACACTCCCTCACCTTAGAAAACCAAATTCAAAGGTGAAAATCAACATCGACCCACTACCTTCATTCCACTTGGAATTTATTTTATGCATTGGTAGAAGAATAACTATCAGGGATGTCCATGCAGCACATAGTCATCTAGGTAGTGCACTTATTTCCTCGATGGATTCATGCATCTGAAGCCTATAGAGGCATTACACTTCCCATTGGGGTCAATTTGTAATACCCCTCTTCGACTAGATGACTTGAATATGGCCATTTTTCTCACCCCACCTTCAAAAAAACTCTTCCTTCATGCTTTTCATCTCTTCACATCATCTTCACAAGATTCTACACTCTCTATTCAACATCCTCTAAGGATTCAATTCAATTCTATACATAATCTTTCTAGCTTTCTCTCAACATCCATCACTATCAATAATTACTTTAGCACTCCATAGGAGCAACAAAAATACTCCATCAAATCCATAGAGAAAGTGTGGAACAACACCATTGTAGTAGGGTCTTGAGTCCTATATCTTTCTCCTCCATTAGCTAGTGAGCTCTTGGTGGAGGTGGTAAGCATTCTCACTCATCTCCTCTATGATTTTGTTGAGTACAACATTATTTTTTTTTAGTGTTATTATGTTCTTTAATGTCATTCTTTTCTTCATAGTTGCAATCATGGTTGTTTGTGGAGGTGGAAACCAAAATAGGGGTTTGACTAAGGAAAGCCCCTCTATAGCCCCCCAACAATTTTCCTCCTTGCTTGTAGCTAGACATGCATTTGGAGTTAGTTGACGAACATAATATTTTGTGAGATCATCTTTGTCACTCTAGCTTTAATATATCTAAGTTATCTTATTCATTTGTATAACTCTTATTTCATACTTCTGCTTTTTCCTATTAGAAGTTATTAGCTAGGCTATTAGCTCATTTTCTAGAAGTTCCCATTGTACTTTCAATCTTCTAATCATATAGATGCCAATGCACGTAAGAGATGCCAACGCAGCTCGCTATCATCCTAGAACCATGATTTCATCCTTGAGCATTGAGATACTTGAGGCACAGTGTTGGACCCAAAAACTAGCTTGCCTAGGGCCATTCTAAGCTTTGGGTCTGTAGAGTGATTGAAAGTCTTTACAGTCTTCATCATTCGCATCCCTCATTTCAAAAAATCCCTTTAGAGTGAGGTAATTTAGGGCATCCTTCCACTCTTGGCTTTTCATTACCTAGGGCCTTGAACATGGTTGGTCCCCTTCTCTTACATTTTTGGTGAACCTTACATGAACCAATGCCTTCCCATTTGTTGGTGTTGAGGATTTTCCCTTATACCTTCTGATTATTGTGTTCCTAAGTGTTGTGAAGGTTTATGAGCATCACAACCAAGTCCATGACCTCTAGTATAGTGTTAGGAGAAGTGTACAATACCTTCTAATGGAGAGGACGAAGGTCACTACAAGTTTCTATTCAAGAATTTTTCTTGGATCTACCATTGGTCTTGCTACACAGGAGTAGTTGTCATGGGGAAAAGGTAGGATTCTCTGATAAGACTAACCATGTCCCCACTCCTCCTACATCTCCTACACTATCATCAGTCGACAAGCATGAGGCTATTCACATTCCTTCAAAATATGTCTCTACCCTCAGGAAAGGGTTGGGTGACTTGGAACATCACTTGGAAAGAGACCTGAAGCTAGGTAGGATTTCTTGGGTTATCGATGAAATAAAGTATATGGTGGGAAAAGAATGAACATGCATAGAACTCTTGGCTAGTCTCTCTAGTTTGACTGATGTGTGTGCTCCTCCAAGCAATCCTAACATTATATGAGGAGTCTCTTTTGAAAACCATAAGAGATAGGAATTTTGATGCCTCCTATGTCTATATACATGGCCAATTTTGTACCCTCAATCAACATCCCCTCTACCTTTGAGGAATCTAAAACTATAAAAGTAAAAAATATCCCCTTGGGTTTTAGCTTAACCCCTCCTGTCACCTCTAGCAATGGAGGTTTTGGTGGAATGAGTAGTGGGGGCTTTGCTGGTGGTGTTCCTAGTGGAAGTGGTTCTAGTGGAGGCCATGGTGGTGGCTTTGGAAGTCAAGGTGGCTCCATCAAAGTTCCTACTGGTGGCAGTGGCTCTGGTAGTTGTTCTAGTGGTGGTCACACCAGTGTCCCTGGTGGTGGCTCAAATGGTGATTAAATAGGAGGTTACTTTTGCCATATATCTTCTAATGACCCTATTCTGAACACTCTTCTTCAAAATATGGGTAATATGTAGAGCCAGTTGGTGAGTCTCTCTCAAACCTCTATCCTACCTATCTTCCAACCCCTCTTCCAAGATAGCATGTTGTCAGTCGTAATTTTGAAAACTCCTTTCCCTCAAGGAATGGAGATTCATAAATTTGAAAAATACAGTGGCAAAGGAGACCCACAAATGCATGTTTTTTCTTTTAACACCGTATGCACATATTTCTTCCATCACAACACATTGATTGAAAAAATATTCCTTTGATCTCTCAAGAATAGAACACTTGAGTGGTACTGTTCCTTTCCCGATAATTCCATTTTATCATTTTACCAACTTGTAAATCAATTCTTACAATAGTTCGAAGCTAACATTGGTCCGATGATGACCTTTTTAGATCTCATCCAATGTAAACAAGGTGATAAGGAAAAACTCACTAACTTCATCATGCGGTATCAAGCACTCTTCTTACAAATCTCGTATTAGCTACCCAATTTTGACATACAAAAGGTGTTCATAGGGAACTTGCAAAGGCATTGGTAGAATTTTCCCTTATGAAATACCCTTCTTTCGTGAATTTGTGTGTATCCCTACAATAGTATTAGTAGATGATAGTTTAGTTTGGGGGATCCTCCTGACACTCCTAGTTTGAAGGAAAGTCCATCATATCGATCTATAGGAAGGGTAAAGCTATTATGAATGTATTATCTACTACATATGACAATGGCCTCAAACACAAGTAAAATTTCACAAAGTTAGTAGAATCTTATTCTTCCATCTTACAAAATTTAATGAAGGATAAGATTGTAGCCTTGCTAAACCCTAACCTCTTAGGGAGCCTTACCCTAGGGTGTGTGTAGGATCATCATGAAAAAAATAGGCCCTTAAGTAGCAAAAAACTTAGAAAAATCAAAGTTAGACAACTTGACATAAAATTTTGAAAAAGTTAGACAACTTGACATAAAATTTTGAAAAAGTTATCTATATTATTTCAAAAACATGTAACAATAAAATATGTGGAAAATTGAATGTAGTTTCTAAACTACTACCTGCTTGTTAAAAAAATTGAAATCTATTTGGTGAAATTTTGAAATTTCAATGTAGTAGTACTTAAATTTTAGGGAAAAAATAATAAGTAGGCGTCTGTCTAACCACCCTAACCACAATAAAATGATAATATTTTTTTATAATATTTTCAATATAAGTAGAGGACTCATGTCCTGATGTGATACATATTTTTTGTAATTTTTTCCCAAGTAAATAATTAATTATGAATTTTTTATTATAAATTTTAAAAATATTAAAATCTCTTATGTCTTTTTTTTTTTTTTAAGTATAAAAACTTTTTGCAAATAAGTCGAACCCATGGTGGGCGCCCTGCTACAGGGAACACCTTATCCAACTGAGCTAGGACCGGCGCCCCAAAAATCTCTTATGTCTTACCACCTTAACTTGGTCAAAAATTCATGAAATTCAATTTTTCTTTTTTTAATCCTATATTATGTGAAGCATAAAATGTGACTCATATTTTGGATTCAAAAAATGTGATGTCGTTTGAAACTTATAGATATTTTTCAATCAGTCTATCAATCATGACTTTAGTCCTAATTTGAATAGAAAATGATTAATAATTACTTATTAAATTCAAAGTAAAGTATAATTTATATTGGTGGAAAGTTGAGAATCTCATTTAAAAACCCTTTTTGTTTCATCAATTTTGGGTAAAAAAAAGTCATCAGCCACATACCCATCATATTGCCACTTTTTGGCCCATCATGATCCTGCACATACCCCCTAGTTGGTATGATGCAAGTACCTATTGTGAGTACCATCAAGTTAATGGACATGATACTAAATGTTGTATGCACCTGCATCATGTGATATAGGACCACATCAAGGATGGTACTATTTTTCTTGATGGAAGCAAACAAAATACAAATAAATTAGTGGTGAAAGTTAATAGTGAATTCTAGACATACATGAACCTATTTCCATCACATTTTGCTAACATGATAATTGATTCCACCGATTATATCGCTCAGATAGAAGCCTATGTTAACATGGTCATGGTTACTTCTACTATACAACTTGTGACCAATTCATGGGATGTGAGACATCATAGGACTTACCCCTTAAAAACACGTCCTCTCCCCTCTACATTCTCACTTGCCTCAATGGAAACATTGTGATTGAAGTCTTAGTGGACCCTGTGAGTTGAGTGAATGTTATCACAAAAGACACACTGTGACTTAACTTACTATATAGAAAAGAGTACAAAGAAATAAAATCCGCCATCTGTACACATCATAGTCTTTGTATAAAACCATATGGCTTGATAAATTTGTTTGTCCTAGTTGGACCTAGGGCTGTTAACATGGTTTTCAATGTCATTCTGAAATCGGATCTATTTAGGATGAAGCTAGGCATACCTTGGCTAGCTTGCATGAATGGAATCATCTATGTTATTCATAAATGTCTAAAGTTTTACCATGAAGGTGTTGTGCATGTAGTGCATGACACTAGATACCATCCTTTGGTGTCCCATGGTGGATATTCATTAGACCATTTTTTGCCTACCCCTATTGGTCTGCTTCCTCCAAGAATGGATCTACTTTACAAAAAATATGTGAAGTATAAGACCAAGGAAAAGGGACAAAAAAATTTGGCTCTTCTTATAGCATGGCAGCCTACTGTCTCCTCTTCCCAAAAAGGGAAGGAGAAGCTTGCCTCCTCTTAGGCTAGATCATCCACTCCCCTTTCTTGGGAGGAGTATTAGATGAGCAAGCTTGGATTATACCTATTAAGTCTGATGATCCCTTCTTGGTAAAGACCCAAGATCCATATATCAAACCTCTATACTAAGCCAATTTGACCTTGGTACTACCTATATGGTAGAGAGAAAGGTTCCCATGGGGAATCCTCTATTTCTCAACCTCTGTTGCCTCCTACCATTCCTACTCCCAAAGTAGTAAATTGGAAGAGGCATACTATCGAGGCACTTGATCCAACTCCCCCCACTACTTCTCAATCTTCTCCTTCTACTCTTGTTCAAGTGTTTGTTCCTCCATAAAAAATGGTTGTAGTTGACACTCCCATGGCTAATCGGAAGCCTTTTGTTCCTTCACAACCTTTAGCCTCTAGTTCAAAGAGTCATAGAAATCACCTTGCATGCGAATGCAAGCATCAATGAAAGGCTCTCATAGATGAGTAGGATTCCTTATAGAGGAAGGAGGAGGATATGACCTCCCTTATATTAGGGCCTCCTACCATGTCCTCCTCTTTCCTCCCCTCTACTTACATTCAGTCTAGCTCTACTTTGCTTTTGGCCTCCATTGTGAGTGCGAATGCACCTAACCCTAAAAAGGTGTAGGTGTTCATCACTCCTTCCATGGAGCCACTGTTGGCTCTTTTTAAATCTTGAACATATCCTCAAGGAATCCTATGGATTTTCCAATTCCAAAAGTCAACAACCCAAAGGGGTTTCCCAATGAATGAGAAAGAAAATTAGCTTTCCTCCTACACTTCGGGCTCTACAAAACCTACGAGGGTGATCCCACAATGCATTTATATCATAATTCTACAAAGTTACTATGTACATTGCATATTTAGCAGATACATTCTTGTATTCATGACTCAAAAAGTGATAATTTGTAAGAACTTGGAAAATTCTTTACACCTTTACTAGTTGGAGCAAAGAATGGGTAATTTAAATGACAATTATAATAACAATTGAAATTATGAGCACAATTTTTCTTAAATGGATTTTTGTTTGACAAGATATGGATGATTATATACATTTGAGTTCACTTGACAGATAGAATAGCACCTTATCCTACATAACATGGTCAAATTCATAATAAACTGTAATGCAACAATAATGAAATCCAAAATTCATAGACTATTATGTATTTACATTGCAAATTCATTTATAACTCAGACATTTCAAATAGAAAGTACTTAATGAAACTAAGACAATATCATAAGACAATGATCACATCAAAGCATTTTAATTAATTACTTGAATTGAAGAAAAATGTGAATACACATCCAAACATTTGAATTGGAGACCAATGAAACAATATTTAATTATTTCATTGTTAATTCATGTAAAATGAGTATACAAGATACAATCTACTTGAAACTTTCAATTATCAACTTCAAATGTTCTAATTTTTACAAAACATTTAAGCTAATTGTAAACAAAACTCAAAACCTAAAACTTGATAAGAAATTATATTGCCTTGCATGCTTGATACATCTCGTGAAAGTATTTTCTTTTGATAGCCTAAGATAACTTAAGATCAACCAAAATTGACAAAAGACCCCACATAATAGCCTTAAATTCCATTTTATAAGATTAAAGGAGAAAAAAAAGCTTTGGGCTATTGGCCAGTCACATTACATTTCATTTTTTATTTCATGATATTTCATTTCATTTCAATCCCTAGTCAATTGAATTTGCACTAAAGCAATGGGGGGCGAGTACAAAAAGAAAAAATAATTGCAAGGAAATGTTGAGGTCACATCTTTGTTGTTGATGAATCCACATCATAGCACCACTCAGCCAAAAACACAAGACATGAAAGCATAAGAAAACTTGAAAAAAAGAAAGAAAATTGGTTGTATGACCATGTGCACTTTTTAGATTTGGATGATACATATATATATATATATATTTCAAAGGTTAGACCTATATTATACTTGATCATGCACTATATTCATCCTTCAACCCTTGTATCTTACTCTACATACTTTCCAACCAATTTCTATATTCATCCTCTATGGGCTAATTAATACCTAGTATTTTCTGCACCTTAGTATCATATGCATTATATCTAGTATCAATTGTTACCCTAGAATCTTTCACAAAAGTGTCCATGGTAGTCTCAATTCTAATGAAGTTATCAATTAGACCATTGAGTATAGTTAAATCTAACTTATCAACAATGTATATCATCTATGGACACATAGCTATTTGATGCTTGAATAGAGACATCCATGATGCATAATCTTTGAGTGCTCCATCTTCATTAAGGATTTTTTGCACACCTTGGTCTTCCATATTTTTGAAGGCTTTTATTTTTCCTTACAACTATCCACCAATCCTTTCATGAAATCTTGTGACCTCACCAATTGTTTCAGTTCCTTTTATTATATTTGGAAGATTTATGAAAGCTTCAGAGTCTTCCTTTGCATTTTCTTAAATCTCCCTTAAACAATTTAAATTGTTGATCCATTTATTCAATGTTCTCTTGAAAACCTCTTGGACATACTAAAATTTATCAAATGCCTCATGGATATATTTGTAGGTTGACCATGTGGCTTTTTATTTAAGGGATACTTTGGACAATCTATAACGTAAAATATCTTCAACCATATCCTTAGTAACCTTGTTCATGTTTTCTTGTAGCTTGTTCTTCTTAGATTGGATTTCCTCAAGCTCTTTTCTTAATGCATCAATCCTCAAATTCAAGGTATATTTGTCTTGTTGTGAAGTAATAGATTATGGAGATGTGGGTAAGGCCTTCTGACTTTCCTTGGCCAAAGTGGCTCTCACCTTATTGTACTCTTCAACTGATTTTTTATGTTTGTCCAAAAACTTCATGTATTTGGACTATGTAATCTATGCAGTATCAACACTCAACATAATAGAATGCATTGTTAACTTTGTAACATCTATGGTTATCATATCTGAGTCTCTTCCTATGATCAATTCTCCTGAGGGACCAGTCATTATCCTACTAATTTTGCATCATCTTAAAATTGGTGTTAGTGACCAAATGGCCAGTCTACACAAGATGGGATTGAACCTTGAACCAAATGTCTTGTCATCAAAATTTTCCTCTTATACCATAGCACCCAGATCACTTTTAATTGTATCTAGAGAAATTATATAAGATATGTCCCATCCTCAGATTACTAACATCCCACTCTCCTTAACAAGTCTTCTAGCTTCAATGGGGTTCATTTTCTCAATCTCTTTAACAATATTTTCCTCAACTTGTTTCTTCACCTCTTCATGTTGTGAAGGATCAAATCCTTCTAGTGCCTTTTGTATCCTATGATTTATTTATTGGGCCCATAGCTCAGCTATGAATTCTCTAAATTTCATAGTTGTGACAAAAGAATCATCTTCTAAAAACTTTGTGTAAGCTAAAACCCTTGCATCATTATCCTATTCTTGATCATACTCCCAAGGTACTAGCCTATCATCTTGAATAAATGGTTCCATTACCTCTCCCACATTTGGGTATGAAAACTCTTGCTCTATCCCTTGATTAGTATGAATTGACTCAACAGATGGTTTTTGCATCTACCCTTCAACACTCTATCTTTCCTTAACATTTTTAGTAGGTAGCTCAATAACAAACACATCTTCAATGTCAATTGGTTGCTATTGACTTTTTGGTGTAATAGGTTCTTTTGATTGGGTGACACTTTTCAATAGATGCTCTTGCAGAGCACTTTGAGACAAATTTTCTACTTGTTCTACTTTCTCCATAAATGTTCCATCACTGAAATCACTATGTAATATCCCAATCAACAATTTTCATCCAAACTTTCTCCTTGTCTAGAATATCATATTAATAATTCTTGGTAAATGTCTTGTGCTCTATCTCAACAATTTTCATCCAAACTATCTCCTTGTCTAGAATATCATAAAACGTAGGCAAGTTCCTTATCACATATTCCTTGTGATAAAAGGTATGTGGTCTAGATCCTAATATTCCCCTCTTAATCTTCTCCCTATCAATGAGTCCCTCTAGATCAATTTTTTTGCTGGGGGTTGCTTCCATTCTTAAGTTATTTATGATTATACAAAAAAAATCATATGTTTCTTTTGCAATAACAACAAAATGATCAAAAAAGATTTTTTTTTAAATTATGGAGGCCTTTCTGGACAACTTGAATTTTTCTAAATCACTATTGTCCATTTGCCACATTATTTCAATAAAGGCTAGCCTATCAGAAACAAATCTAGGTAGAAGGTGTGGTCTTATAGTGGTCCCATAATATTTGATAACTATACAATTGTCATAAAAATACCAATTTCCCTAATTGCACTCATAATTGGGGTCACTTCCACATTCCTTTGGCCTCAACAATTCCTTGATTGTTTTAGAAATCCTTTCAGTTGGCCTCAACCCCATCTATACCAAAATGGTTTGGTTTATAGTATTGCAAAATCCAACATAATTGTAAGTTGGGAAATGCAAATCCCAAATGTGTGTCCACATTTGGATAGGCGATTATTGCTTCTTTTCATCAACTTGTCTCAATCTCAAAATTTTACTAAAAAATTCCCTCCCTTCCCATAGCAACATATGCATTAGTAGTGAATAATGCCTAAATGTTAGTGGGATTTTCCTTTCCTTCAACCTCACTAAATCATAATGTAATTTATCAACAACTCGGTGGGCATCATAAAACCACCTATGTCTATTTTTATGTTGAATATCTATAATCATAATTAGCAAAGGTGACACTATTCTTCCATCACATTTTATTGTCATCACTTGACATAACATGTAGTAGGTTAACCTAAAGTAATCTAAAATTTCTCATAGTCAAGAGGTTCAACTTCCTTGAGTGAAAATACTAAACCCTCCCCACATCTATTTTTTGGTAGCTCACTTCTTATAATCCCAGCTCTATGGTCAACATATTCTTGTTACATTGTTTTTAATAATAAATTTCTCATTTGCATCAGGGTGCATTCCAAAATAATTTATAACTTTAATCCTTTTGATTTCTAGGATATTTTACCATCTGTGTCTATTATCACCTTGTCGACTGATTTAGCCTCCTACAAGGATCTCATAATTGGGCTTCTATAGCCATAATTCAGAGACTGGACATCTAATCTGAATAGCTATTCAATCATCATGGAGGTGCATTTAACTTGTCAACCCAGGGACATAGACTTGAAATGGATCAGCACTATAGGTGCAATAGGAATTCCTAAGTATCCATCTCTAACCTACAACTAAAAAACACACCGTACTAAAAGTAAATTACAGGAAGGAAAAAAAGAAAATGATAAAAATTAACCAGTGACTGTGCTAAATGAGAATGCATATCAATAATATAAATATGGGTGAATACATAGGAAACTACTCTATCCACTTTGGTTGTAGGAACAGACAGAGAATGGACTTCTAGTGGTTGCATGAATAGTCAATGCTAGATTTTGAACTAAGTACAAAGAAAAAAATAACAACTAAGCTAGCTACTCTAAAGAAAGGATTACTCACCAAGTGGGCCCCCTTGGATGAGTATCCACTAAAACTAATAAAAAATCAAATACTCAAATTTAGACTATCATCTCATTCATTGAAAATCATGTAAATAGAGTAATTAGCATGGATGTATTAAAAATTAGTGAATGCTTAATACATCAGTATCATCTTTCAAAAATAATCCTAGACTAAGAACTCCCTCCCTAGAAGGATATTCATATCCATAGTAATTCTACCAACTAAACAGGGTGGTCAACTCCCACTAACTAGAAGGATGCCATTTAGGGAAAGCAAGGAAAAGAGTGGTATAGAAGTTACACCTGTAGGGAATCTAGTTAGACATGCATGCCCAAATGTGAACTCAGTGCTACAGTAATGCTCATGATTGCTCAATTTCATCAATACAAGGTAGTTACAATTGACTTCCATAGGGAATCTACTACTATCATCCTTCAGTTGGCTCCTTTGAATGATTCCCTTGCATGATCATCTGTCAGTTTCTTTTCCCAACTTAGCATCCACCAATTGTGTCCTTCATGGCAATTTCAGTATGCATAATAATTGTACATCTAAAATCACCTTAGAGAACATTTATCAATCACATGCAAAATTAGTATAGATAATTTTCATAATATGTTAATGTTATTGGAACTTCACAAGGATAGGATAAAACTAATGTCAATGGTTTGAGGAAAACATTATACAAAATATTAGCATTTGATGACTAAAGTTCATGACAATTCCAACAAATGGACTATAAACTCTACCCACGATTTAATTAAAAACTAGGCTCATCATCCCCCAAGCATAATATCTTGTTGGTCCTCCATTAGTTGAAGGGTTTTTCTTTTGTTTGGTTAAGGCTCTGACATTTGCAACTAGAAGTTGGCTAACATTTTTTTTTGTAGTACGTGAATTTGAATCCAAATAAAACCCTCCCAATCTGTCAAATTTTTCCCACCTTTTCCTTTTTGTATTAGCATCATGCTGTTAGAATCTATATTTTGGTATAGGCTACATAATAATGGATGGATGGAAGGTTAGTGGAAGCTAGAATCTCTTCTTTTCTCTACCAAGTTTGATATAATTGTCAATCCTTGTCAATGTTGCAGCATAGTTGTGGATAGAATTCAACTCAGCTTGCTTCAACTCATCTATTAACATATTATGTCATTGTGCTAGATATCTTCTAATGAGCTCCTCTTTTGCTATTGTTTTAACCTCATATTCAGTATAGACAACTTCAATCTAGGGCATGATTCTGTTACCATAGCTTGGTCTAAGGAGCATCCTAAGCCATTCTCTATGGATATCCCTTGGGTTACTTAACTCAGCCCTAATGGATAAGGGGATATTGGATTCCATTCTTCTATAAGAATTTTTCTACTCACAACAATTGATTTCATTTTGTGGCCAAGACATAAATGCTCGAGCAACTAAACATCCCCAACATAGAGCAATGGGTTCCAATCATGATCATGTGTGATAGCATAACTATGCAAATAAAATTCACATAATTGATTTTTCATTTCATGGGAAGCAATTCTATAGGAATTGAAGAATTCAACATGAGTTTCAATGGAGGGATTTAAATCCGAAAGAGAGATATTTCTCTTTCAAGTGTAGGGCATAAACACTTGCAAGAGCTCTGCATTCAAGAATTTGTGGCACTAGGGTTACAATACCATCTACTTTTTTCTTTAAAGTAGCAATCTCCTCATTTTTCTCCTCAATAATCTCATCCCTCTCTTGTATTTCCTTTTTTAGTTTCTTTTTCTCTTTTTTCCAGTCTCTTTCCCTCCTTTCTATTTCTTTCCATATATTTAAAATTGTTGCACGAATTGTAAAATTAGGAGGGTTATTAATTCATACAATTTTTTTTTGTTGATGGATGCTCCCCATACAACACTATTTGCATGAATTCAGGTTGTTTAGTTGTCTATGCATGTAGGGGTGCTATTTCTTCACCTTCTTCTTGTTGCAGGACCCCTTTCTCCTATTCCTAGCCTTGTCCTGGCTCTTGCTGCAGCTACAGGAACTCCTATCCCTATTCTTGGTTATGCTACAAGAACCCTTGCTTATCCTCAAACTCTTCTATGATACTAGCAAGGTCTGCCAACATCACTTTTATTTCTTCCTCAAAGATATCTTCTTTCTTCATTCCACTAAATCTTTAGTGTCCCCATGTGATGCCTCATCATGCCTAGGGCTTTCTTGAAAAGTTGGTCCAGCTAGTTTTGATTTCCTAGAGATGCTCTTATGTTTTCCTTTGGCTACATGATGAATAGGGTAAGCCTTTCTTTTCCTATCACTTGGAACCTCTTTTTCTACAAGCTAGGTTTTCCATTTTTCTTTTTCTTTTCTTGCTTCATCTTCTTTCTTCCATGCCCTAGTTCTTATTAAGGTTTGTAGGGGGACATCGCCATCAGAATCAGATGAAGAGATTTCTTTTTCTAAATGTTGTGTTTCAAAGGAACTAATGTTTATGGCCTCCTCTACTACTGTGGGAGGATTCATACTAGAACTGGCACCAGAATTTGAAGCACTAGGGGTGGCTTTAGCTATACTTAATTTTTTGCTAGACCTATGAGATTGAGGTATAACCCTAGGTAGAAAATGTTGAACATAGGAAAATTCTTCTTGATGGTAATTTTGATTAACTTGAACAAATTCCTCCCAAGTCATTCTAGATGCATCATGCAAATATTTCTTAACTATCAGTTTTATCAAGCAATGGTGGGAGACATAGTTATCCCTACCTTTCTAGGTCTCAACTGTCGTGATGGAGAGAAGGTTGTCTAAGACATTTGGAACATTCATCCTCCTCCCATACCTTGTGTGATTGAGGAGATTAAAATGCACCAAATGGAAGTTTGATAATCATCCCTCACAAGTAATATACCTTATAATGTGAATAGATGCCTTCTTCCACGATTCAGATAGGGACATTCTTTTCAATTAGTGGGCCGCCATGCACTATGAATTCTGCTTTGGTTGATCTGGCATCCTTAGAGGTAGGGTAATGCTTCCCATTAGTAGGTAACCCTTAATTTTTTACAATTTGATCCTCAGTCACCACCACTTCTAATCCTTTTACTATGGCTTTTCCTTCTGAGAATGTTTGGGTGAATTCAAGTGTAATTCCTTCCTCAAATCCATCCAACTTTATGAAATAATCAAACCATACACAACGTTGAAATTTTTCCAGGAATTGTGCATCTTGTAGAAAAGTGTCATGAATTGAGGGATCAGTTTGAATTAAGCCACCCCCATTGTCTAAAATCACTATCACTCAACAAAATTTCCTTCCTCTACAATTTTTGTTTTGAAAGCCACCACCTTTCTTGCTAAATTTTTACTACCAGTGTTGATTGAATTCCCTTCTTTGTCTCTACTCTTTTACCATTTACTACCTATACTTAAGATTATGACAAGGGACTTAAGGCAAGGAAAGAGGTGATAAATGAGAGGCAAGGAAAGAGGAAAGAATTGGCAGCTCACTTAACAATACTTCACACATGCGAACTAGATTTTAAAATCAGCTTATTTAAATTTTCTGACTTAGCCAAGTTATGATTTGATGTACGAGTGATTTATTTGCATTTTTTTTTATTCCCCCAGCCTAATTTTGGACATGTGTCAACATATGTGGGAAGGGAGTGGTGTCTTGACAAGAAATAATGATATATTATGCATTCACCTATAATAATGTGTGATGATTAAATAAATTCACTCAAAAGGTAATTAAGAGATGAGAATTACCATGTACATACTTGAGCATGTGAAGGATGCATTGCAAAGATTGAGGAGAGAAAGTACTAATTTACCTTTTTTTGAAATGATTGAGCATTTAATTAAGAATGAAGCCAAGTAGAGTGAGGTGGAATGAAATGATAGAAGAGAAAGAAAGGTGGTACGAATGGATGGATGGGTGGATGGTTGAAAAAATGGATTTCCACTAAGGTGGAAATATTTATTATGAAAAATACGTACCTTAATTTAGCCAAAAGGTGGGACACTAGGTCCACCAATTTCGGCTACAAGAAGCTCATGTACTGATTTATGGGTGAATTGCTACAGGGGCCCTTCCTTGGAGGCTAGCTCAAGTAGCTTGATTTTTTCATGGTTAATGATGGTGGGTTGAACAAATCCATTAGGAAAGACCTCAAAAATGTCAAACAGTCCTAACCACCTTGTCCACAATTTTCCTGCATTGTCTTGATGCTTTAGGTCATATGACAATACCCCGTCACTTGGCTAAAACACATTTTCCCAATCATGCCATCCTATCCTCTAATTTTGTACTGCTATAGTATGGTGCAGGGCTACCCTTCTCACTTTTTCCAAAGAATTTGGTTACATGACCAAAACAAGAACATGGGTCAAGCCCACCTTAGAAAATGCTTTGTAACAATATTTTGTCTAGTCAACATCTCTTGCTAGGTGAGTGTACAATGGCAGGGAAAAATAATCTTTCTTAGTGGTAGCATTAATTTTTTTGTAATCAAAACAAGTTCACCACTTCCCTCCTTCTTTTGACATGATCATTAATAAATACATCCAGTAGCTATCTAGAATGAGATAGATAAATCCAATAGCTATCAATTTATGTAGCTTTGTTTTAATAGCTTCTCTTAATGCAGGGTTGATTCTTTGTCAAGGATGCCTTACTGGTTGACAATAGGCTTTGATGTGAATCCGTCGAATGTAGAACTTAGGATATGGTCCCTTCCTATCATAGTAGTCCCATGCAAATGTATGCTAATGAGACTATTGTAATCGTTTGAGTCCATATGGTAGCATGGTATGGAATATGCCTATTGCTAGAAGAAGTTTTTTTGCAAACAAAGTGGTTGTAGGAAAAGTGATTGTAGGAAGAGTGACTGTAGGAAGAGTGACTGTAGGAAGAGTGACTATAGGAATTTCAAGGGGAAGAGTCTAAGAAGAAGTAGAAGATGATGTACGTCCCTCTTCATGATGGTTTTGGATTATATTAAATGACACCTATTCTTTGTATTGAAACTGCAAGAAAGGACTTCTACCTAACATCATGAGTTGTACCACCGAGTTAACTTCCCTGACTTTTTTACTGATATGTGGCTATAGAGAGAAAATAATGAGATCTTTTGGATGGTCTAATGAGTCTAGAAGGTCTATATCACTGGATATGTGCAAGATCATCATGGAAAAAATAGGCCCATAAGTGGCAAAAAATTCAGAAAAATCAAAGTTAGGCAACTTGACGTAAAAATTTGAATAAGTTACCTATATTATTTCAAAAATATGTAAGAATAGAATCAGTAGAAAATTAAATGTAGTTTCTAATCTACTAGGTTTGTTTAAAAACAAAAAAAAATCTATTTGGTTAAAATTTGAGATTTCAATGCAGTAGTACTTAAATTTTAGGGAAAATATAAGAAGTAGGTGTCTGTCTAACCACCCTAACCACGATAAAATGATAATTATTTTTTATAAGATTTTATATATAAGTAGAGGACTCATGTCTCGATGTGATGCATATTTTTTTGAAAAAATTTTCCAAGTAAATAATTAATTATGAATTTTTTATTACAACTTTTAAAAATATAAAAAACATGTATGTCTGACCACCTTAACTTTGTCAAAGCTTCACGAAATTTAATTTTTCCTTTATTAATCTTGTATTATGCAAAGCATAGAATGTGACACATGTTTTGGATTCAAAAAATGTGATACCATTTGAAAGCTATACATGTTTTTCAATTAGCCTATCAATCAGGACTTTAGTCATAATTCAAATAGAAAATGAATAATAATTACTTATTAAATTCAAAGTAAAGCATAATTTATATTTGCGGAAAGTTGGGAATCTCTTTTAAAAACCATTTTTGTTTCATCAATTTTGGCTTAACAAAAATTTGCTAGCCACAAACCCACCATATTGCCACTTTTTGGCCCATCATGATCCTGTAGATACCCCACTAGGATCCATTGTGGAACTATTAAGAAGTTGTAGGATAGTAGGAGGGGCAATCATACATGCAACATTTAGTTGTTGTAGGATGTGCTTAGTCATCGCATTGATTGCTGCCTCTAAATCACACAGGGAATTCTATACTTGAATCTCATGGATAATGACTATTGCTACAAGATTATTTGGACTGTACCTAGGAATGGTCACTTTTTCAAGCATGATGTCAAGAGTTGCATCTTCCTTTCCCTTCTTATACTTGGAAACTTCCAATTCCTGAGGGAATGGTGGCTCTTGTTTAGGATGTTTAGGTACTATTGGCTGAATAAGATTATTCAGAGGTTCCTATTTCTCTTCCATAGGTAGCTCAATGATGATGGGTGTGGAAGGAGTGGATACAATATTTCCTAAACACAAGTGAATATCATTTACACTCACAACATATGCAAGGAATTCATTCGAATAAGCAAGGTATATTTTTTGTAGTTGTGGTGTGTTATTTAGGTAGGGTGTGGGATGATTTGGTAGCGAAGTAAATTTGTGTGCATTAGTAGGTGGAGGAATTATGGCAGGCTACTAGGGCTAAAAGGATGGATGCATGGAACTCACTACCTGGTTTGGCCTAGAAAAAGATAATAGAGCTAAAAATATAACTTGTTTTGGAACCTAGGGCTTCCTTTATGCACTAATGTGGACTTGATCTTCCTTAATCTGAATTGGATTGATCTCAAGTGGACTCTTGTTGTCGATGTTAGTTACCATCTTTCATTTGCATTCCTCCTTTTTTCTATAATGAGGGAATTATTCTACTGATGTTTCCTCTCCCTCCTTATGTTTGTCTTTGGCTTGAAGTGTACCGATTTGAGTAGCTAGGTTGTTTGTAACATCTTGCTTGAAATCTATTAATAAATTAGTGATCTCTATCCTTGGAACTCCACTGGTAGAATATTGGTAAGTTCTCTCTTCTTTTGAAGCTATTTTGGAAAAGTCCTAAAATATTCCCTTGATACCTTCCCAAAAGACTTGAGAGATATCTCCTCCTTCCATGAGGTCCAAAGTATTAGTGTAATTCTCATTTATTCCTAGGAAGAAAATAAACTTTTGAATTTATTCATTGGGTGCATGGTGTGGGGATTCTTGAATGCAGGACCAAAACCTTGAAATGTAATCTTCCAAGCTCTCATCTCCCTTTTGTTGTATCCTAGAGGCATCACTTCCTTTTGTATCACTGCCCCAATGATATTCCTTGTATTTTCCAAATAACTTTGTCTTCATGTCCTCCCAAGTTTCTATGGTATTTCTACCTAGACTCTTAAACCATCCTAGTGCAACTTCTTTTAAAGTGGTAAGAAGTAGCTCAAGCCTAGGAGCGTTAGTGGTGTAGTCATGATCCTAGCAGAGTAGGTCATACTCAAACAAGAAGTTATCACCCATGTTTTCTTGATAGATTTTTAAGGTAAAGGGCTATCAATCTACTTTTGGTCTTTAATGGAAGCTTCATAACTAGTCAAATGGGTCTTCTTCTTTGTTTATGGGAAGATTTGGAATCTCAACTATTTGCGGTATTAACTCAGCATAAGCTAGCTCACACAAAGAATGAGCAAAAGAATAGCAGATCATTACTCGCCTAAATAAGGGGTATTCTAAGAACAACCCGAAAGAAATGATATAAAAGATAAATTATCAATGAATCCAAAGAACCTCCTAACATGACACCATCCCCAACAATGGTGCCAAAAATGTCAGCCTCCTATAAGGTTCTCATAACTAGCCTTCTATAGCCATAATTCAAAGACTGGACATCTAAATTGAATAGCTATTCAATCATTTTGGAGGTGCATTTAACTTGTCAACCCAGGAACGTAGACTTGAAATGGGTTAGCACTATATGTGCACTAGGAATTCCTAAGTAGCCATCTCTAACCTATAGCTAAGAAACACACCATACTAAAAGTAAATTATAAGAAGGTAATAAAGAAAATGTTAAACATTAACCAATGACTATGCTAAACTAAAATGCATAACAAGAATAGAGATCTCAATGAATAACAAGAAACTACTTTGTCCACTTTGGCTATAGGAATAGACACAGAATGGACTTCTAGTGGCTACAAGAATAGCCAATGCCAGATTTTGAACTAATTATAGACCAGAAAATAACAACTAAGCTAGCTACTCTAAAGAAAGGATTACTCACCAAGTGGCCCCCCTTAGATGAGTATCCACTAAAACTAATAAAAACTCAAATACTCAAATTTAGACTATCATCTCATTCATTGCAAATTATGTAAATAGAGTAATCAACATGGTTGTATTGAAAAGTAGTGAATGCTCAATACATCAGTATCATCTTTCAATAATAATCCTAGACTAAGAACTCCCTCCCTAGAGTAATCAACATGGTTGTATTGACAAGTTTTCCCAGATTATAAACCCCACATATTCCTACTAGGATGTGGAGCATCTCTCCTAAAAGTATAGAAGAACAACTCCCACCTAGTCTTTGGCATAACTATGCCATAGAAAAATGGCCCATTGTCATTTTCATGGCCTTTTAGGTCTTGTTTCATGGTCTTGTAACTATGTTTCTCTAACTTTATGTTGCAACATGGCTTGAACATGCTTGTTAAGGTACTAAAACTCTAAGAATAATTTCTTGTGAAGTTGTTTTGAAGTGTTGTAATACATTTATACATTCTTCTAGACTCTATTTAATACAATTCACCTAAAAATCACCTTTTCACTCATCAACATTTCTTACTTTGAAGTGTTGTAAAGTCTTGTAACAAAATTTCACTCTTTTCTAGAAACATTTTCACTATTTACACCCTTCTTATGCTTTATTTTGTCCCTTTATGCCCTCATATGCTTATATTGAGTGTATTTTTGGATGTTATCTCAACAAACAACATTAAACACAACATTTTTCCTGACACATAACTTTAGGTCCTAGGTTGGACCCATTCACCAAGGCTGATGAATGAGTCCCCCTTGGCCCCAAATTCAAAATATTTCAAATTTCCTTTCAAGATTTTGTTGAAATTCACTTGATGTTGGCCAGTGATGAGGTATGAATGGATACTAAGGCACAAGAATTGTATAAATACGTGATTTTCATCTCATTTTATCCCCTAATTCATTCAAGCATTCAATCACACATTCACTCAAGCATTCAAGAATTCTACATCATCAATTCAAGAACTTTGAAGCATCCATTGACATTACTCTAGATATGCAATATCAAGGGTTAGGTGAGTTAATAGCATTTGCATGTTATTAGTTTATCTTTCTCTCACATTTCATTATCATTTCAAGGGTTTAATTACCAAAAGTGGGGTTTGACCAAGGAAAACCCCTAATCATTTTTCCCATTTGTGCTTATTTGTGTGCAGCCTTTGTTTGCAAATTTGATAGGTTATTACATGTCAAAGATTGATTTTCATGTCAACTAGGTGCTTCAAGTCAACAGAATTCAAATTCAAGCTTGGAGAAGGTTATTTTTCTATTTTTCTATAGATTTAACCTCGACAACACAAGTAGGAATTCTTAGATCTAGTATTTCAAATTTGTCTCTTTATTTTTCAAAAATTTGGGAGAGGGATGATTCAACACTTGTGGAAAATGAGTCCCACCTTAGGACTAGAAACTCATTCCTAACACTTTTTCACTAGTAGGTAGACTAATTTGCCACCCTAGGTGAATGAGTCCCACTTTGAAAAATTGATAAAATTCATCATCTAGAACACTCCAAAATCATCCTACTTCATCCAAGTGTACTCAGATTTACCCCTGTTCCCTTTGTTCTACATATTTATTTCAATTTCTTCATTTTACATAGTTGTTTGCATATCACAATATGTTTTCAAACATAGCTTTAATTTCACATTTTCGTTCATTTTAGTTCATTTCAATTAGTCAATTACATTTAGTTAATTTATATCACATCACACACATCCTAATTTGAGTGTTACATAAGCATTTTTTGACCCAATCTCTCCCCTTTTAGGTGAAAACCCTAGAATTTCTAGGGTAGCATTTGAGTCCCAAAAATCTATGTTTCAACAACAATGTCACCAATTCCTACTGCAAGGTCCTTGAAATTGGTAGTCACCACCCCTTCCCCAATGTCCTCCTTTCTACTTACCTTAACATCTACAGGCTCAAATTTTTCCATGAAATGGACATAGCTCTTTGACTATCCCTTTTTTCTATCAGTTCCATCAGATGTTTGTTGTGTGTTTTGGGAAAAATTTTGTTTCTTCCTTTCGGGTGTGGACTGAGAAAATGATGACTCACCAGGTTGACTCATTTTAACTTGGCTAGGGTTTTTAGGTCAGAATGCAAATTGGGTTGTGGAATAGGTATTTTATGCCTAATAGTTTAAATTCGAGTACAAGTCTACCCTTTTTATTTTTTTCCTAATTATAAATTTAAAAATATCCAAGACAATATAGTACCCTAGTTTACCATTGAATATAGTTCAAAAATTTTGACTTAGTATGTTAATTCTTGCAAAATAATAAGAAAAAAGTGTGGCGTTCAATGATGGCTTACCCAGGAAGTTCTTTGCAACTCTGCTTTACCTCTGTTCATGTCGCTCTAGTATCTTATTTAGTTTTGCATATGTTAGAATGAGATATAATTCTAACAATAGACCCTTTTACAACAATTTGGTTGAGTAAGTTCACCATTAATGGCACAATAAAGCTCACGCGAGTGAGAGCAATTACTTCGTCGGTTGGCCATTTGTGTTTGAATTTGAGCCATTGATCTACACATTTGAAGGATTCATCCAATGGTTCAATTGATTCCATTGTCTCCATGGGCCCATCTTAATGATTTGATGGGTACTAAATGATGAGCCAAAGAGCTCCCATGTGTACCCCTTCATATTCCATAAGCATTGGCCATCGCTACTTCCAATTTTTCTTTGGAATCTCATCAAGTGATAGCAATGAGGCCAACGATGAGATATTGACCATTGATCTTGATCATGGAAGAATCCTAGCCATAAGCTCCATCACATCGTTCATCACTTATTCACTTTTCATCAAGCGGGCTCAACTCACGATGCTTTGAGCTCAAGTGATGGAGAGAAAATCAACTTGTTGGTGGTTGTGGGTTCCTCTTAGAAAGCAATGAAATAACTATCAATGGTTACAAAGGTAGTGATGGGTTAAGTGCTTAACCACATTGCTCATCAAGGGTTATCTTTTGGTGGTGAAAATGGAACAAGATATGGGCAATGAACTAAAAAAGGTAAGAGAGATAATGTTTCACTCGTCACAGGATGGACATGGGCTACTTCAAAGAGAGGTGCGATGGGTGATATTATAGCTAGTAGTGAAATTAACTGATTTTAAAGCATACATAGATGTAAGTTGTTTTTAAAATGGGAACTTCTAGGATCAATGATTAACCTAAGCATTGGGGCCAGTTAGACAATGGCAATGAATACTAGAAGGTGTTATTAATGCAATTGGTTACTAAACACAACCGGTCAATGAGGAATTATGGTGTAGGGGCACCATAGAGTTCTCATGCCTCCATGAGGCCTTTGTCATGTTTGGTTTTGTTTTTTGAAATATTCTTTCTATAATAAGGTATAGTTGACCATTTGTAATAGGTTTCAATAGGTGTCAAAGTTCAAATGTAAACTTGGTGCAACCAAGTAATGATTTTAAGTAATTTCAAAATAAGGTTGTAAACACACTAACCAATGGTATACTCATTAAAAAAATAGTTTAGGACCATTGGTAGAGGTGGATTCATGTTTAAAAATCCTCCATGTGGTTGATGCAAGGCTATTGGAGGAATTTCTAAAGATTTGAATGCAAAAAAAGCTCTATTTTTTTTAATTTTCCTACATTTTCTCTACTCTTTTGCTTGGTATAGCATGTACATCATTGTAAAGGCTCCAAAAATAAATTATATGATAGAGAGGGGAGTCACCTTTCTTTTGGTAGTGATTTGGAGTAATTTCATCAAGAATTAAGAAAGATACATTAATTTTACTACAAGTGGGTTTGAAACCCTACCAAACTAGGGTTTGGTCACTAAAATGCTTGTAACTCCCAATCCCATCATGGAAAAAATATTATTCTTGGTGGAATGGTAGGGTTAGGATAATTTTTCATGTTTCAAGTGGTTTAGAGAGGAAATATGGAGGTTTTCAAGAGTTCTTTGATGCCCTAGGCCTTACATCTTTCTGTGACAGGCCATAAAGTGAACATTTGAATGTACTTCTCCTAGTTTTTTGAGTATCTAAGAAATAATAACTAGTAAAATGAGTGAAATTGGTCTCAAGGAACATTGAGGAACCTATTTAAGGCTTTATGGGTGTTGGGGTGTGCCTAGGTAAGTCAGTTCCTTCCTTACATAGGCCTAATTAGGCCTCCTTATGGCTTGAAAGTTGGTCATTTGAGGTATTTGATTTTAGTGTCTGATCTCATGCATTTGGGGACTTGTAGGGGTCCATATTAGGTGCCTAAAACTACCTACTTTTTTTTATTTTCTATTTACCTTAGAAAATTTATATCTTGATTGTCACAGTTGGACATGGCTATAAGGATACATAGGCTTGTATTGAAGTGATGGATGAATGAGAGTTCCTAACTGCAAAGTCAAGTTGTATGGTCATGTTTTGTCATGTTGATAGTTTTCAAACCATCCCCAAGTCCTTTATTCATTTCTAGATGTGAGATCCAAATTGGGGTGATTAGGTTGCCTTGTTGAAAGGAGTAGTGGAATTGGTGAATCCACTTAGAGTTTTTGAGAGAAGCTTTTCATAAAATATTGCTTTCCCTACCCACTCTACATCAAATTATAAGCCAATAAGATAACCAAGGGTGTAATTGTGAATAAAAATAATAAACTCTAAACCATGGTGGAAATAAGTCATGAGTAACCACATGATTGACTATGAAACTAATGGGACCATGAAAATTTTAGGGTTTCATTAGCCGCCTCTATTTGTGTCCTTTAAAGATGTCCCACCTTTTCTAAAATCCGTAGATATGAAAAACACTTTGGTGGTATCTTCCTCCTCTTTATTTACATCTCTTGCCTCATTTATGGGGATTTAACATCCCCCAACAAAGTAGAAGGTAGAGATTGGTCCTTCCAATAATGAAGGACGTAAAAGGATTCCACCTTCTCTAAAAGGTGTTCCCACACTGACTTGTTCTATCCTAGTGATGGAACTGCTCTTGGCTTCACTTGATTTTTTCACTACTCTTGAATCACTCAGTGAGCCTAGCGATGAATCTTGGGAAAAAATTTCTTTTTTTTGTCGAGGTAAAACATGAAACTCCTATAAAGTGCATGTTTAACTCTCTAGATGAGGTTTCGGCCTTGTTGGAAATCTTCATGAAATCATTGACCATAGCTCCATAAGAAATTACTAGAGAAGACCTTGCAAGGACCTCTTCCTTAGTCCTTGTTACAGGGGGGTTGGAAACTCCTCTTAACATTCCACCACTACAGGCTCATCCTCCTTCCCCCTGCAATGATCTAGAGTGGAAAGTAGATGAACTCTTGGTCAATCAGTGTTAGGGGGAGGCTCCTTCTTTATATTTAGAATAGAACTATGTGTTGTGATGTGTTCCCCTGTGATCATGCTATGTGTGCATATATTACCATTGACACCCTTTTTGGTGCTTGGATACAAGAATAGTTTTTGTTTCATAAACCATCTTTAATATGTTTCATCATTCTTCCATGTTTGTGGCCTAGGTTTTGGTAAATTGGGGATGATGCAAAGCATTGGGAGAATTTAGGCTTCCCTTTCATGTTGACCTAGTTTTTTATTTTACTTTGTCTTCTTGTGCATTCTTCACATGGTCTAATATAGTAGGGGGTTGTTGATAGCTCATTTTATATACTATTACCATAGTTATATATATATTTATATAAGTAGTTCGAACCCCAAAATATCATGCTACCCTATGTCTTGTGTTTATTTTCTTTCCTCTTTAGATTTTCCTTCATATTTCACTCTTCTTTGCTTGAGTTATCCCTCTCATGTGTGAGAACACCACTCCTACAACACTTTTATTTTTAGAAAATGCATTTGTCACCAACAAATGTTTTCTCCAAAATCTTCACACACTTCTTTTCAAGAATTGCATTCTCGACTTGAAACCCTAACGAAACGTGTTTCTTTCATCATGGGTTCACAAAGAAAGAACTTGATAACCTTCCTCTGAGGTGATAGCAACTTTGGTCTTCCCCTCACATGGGGGCATTTTCTTCCTTTCAAATTTCTTGATGAAGTGAGCATCTTTCAAATGCATTCCTTAATGATGAATCAATTCAAGAAAGAAACATCTCTTTCATACTTTCAAGTAATGCATCTCTTGAGTTGACCCCTTTCTTCACACTAGGTTCTTGATGGAGCCCTTTGAAAATTTTCCAAGTTGTTGGCTTTCTGCGAGACTATCTACTTACTTTCTTGTGTGGCCACTTTTTTACATGTTCTATCTACAAGTAAACATGTTACTTTATAAGTGTGCCTTTGAAGCCACCTCTGATCTATGGAGTCCCCTATTCCTTGAGCCTCCTCCATGTGAGAGATCTTGGGGGTGGCTCCCCTGTAGGTTTTTGGGTATGTAGGGAAATTTCTTTTAGTTTCCTCCATGTGAGAGATCTTGGGGGATACCTCCTTGTAGGTCTACAAGTCTATAGGGTGCTTCTTCTGAGCTTCCTTCATGTGAGAGATCTTGGGGGTCACTCCCCTAGAGATCTACAGGTCTGTAGGGTGTTTTCTTTGGGTTTCCTTCATGTGAGAGATATTGGGGGATACCTCCTTGTAGGTCTATGGGTCTATAGGGAACTTTCTTATATTTTCTTCATGTGAGAGATCTTGAAGGACAACTTCCCTATAGGTCTATGGATCTTAGGGAAATCTCTCAACTTCCTCCATGTGAGAAATCTTGGGGGATGTTTCCTTTCTAGTCTATGGGTCTATAAGGCACTTTTCTGTGTATCCTTCATGTGAGATATCTTTGGGCACACCTTCCTTGTAGGTCTATAGGCCAATGAAGTGCTTATTTCTTAGGGATTCCTTCATGTGAAAGATCTTGGAGGTTGTCTCCTTGCAAATCTATGGCCTTGTAAGATACTTTAATTCAATTCAACTTCATATTTCAGTGGGGCTATGAAGTCCTTTACTTTTCCTCCACTCTTAAGTTTGCTAGATTGTGGTCTGCTTCCTTGATAGTTTAGGTATACATTTCTAACCCTACTACTTCTCTAATCTACTTTATTAAAGAACTCATTAGTATTCATGATTTCCAAAGTGGGTGAAAAATGTATAGGCATGAATTTTCACCCCTTATTCAAATTACTCTTTTACACTCCATCACCTTAGCAACAAAATTCAAAGAAAAAAATCCACATTAGCTCATTGTCTTCCTTCCACTTGGCATTTATTTTGTGCATCGAAAAAGGAATAAATATCAGGGATGCCCACACGATACACAGACATCCATATAGTGTGCTTATGTCCCTAATGAATTCCTACATTTGAAGCCTAAAGAAGCATTACACTTCCCATTGGGGTTAGTTTGTAACATACCTCTTTGACCAACTAGCATAAATATTTCCCTTTTTCTCATCCACCTTCAAAAACACTCTTTCTTCATGTTTTTCATCTCTTCACATCATCTTCACAAGTTTCTATACTCTCTTTTCAACATCTTCTAAGGATTCAATTCAACTCTCTACACAATCTTTCTACCATTCTCTCAGCATCCATCACTCTTAATAGCACTTTAGCACTCCATAGCAGTAACAAAAACACTCCATCAACTCCATAGAGAAACTTTGTAACATCACTATCACAACAAGGGCTTGATTGCTTTCTTTCCCCTCCATTAGCTAGTGAGCTCTTGGTGAAGGAAGTAATAATTTTGACTCCTCTCCTATATGATTTGGTTGAGTAGAAAATTATTATTTTGTAGTGTTATTATGTTCTTTAATTTCATTCTTTCCTCCATAGTTTCTATCTTGGCTATCTATGGAGGTGGAAACACCAAAATGGGGTTTTGATTGAGGTAGGCCCATATATAGCCCACCAAAAATTTTCCTCCTTCTTGTGTGTAGGTGGACATGCATTTGGAGCTAGCTGGTGAACAGGCTCTTTTGTGAGATCATCTTTGTCACTCTAGCTTTAATATATCTAATTTATCACATTTTTTTATATATATCTTATTTCATACTTCTGTTTGTCCCCTTAGAAGCTATTAGCTAGACTATTAGCTCATTTTTTGGTAGTTCCCATTATTCTTTCATTCCTTTGGTCATACTGACACTAGTGCAATTGAGAGATGTTAGTGTGATACACTCTCCTCCCCAAATCACACTTTCATCCTCAAGTAGAGAGCTACCTAAGGCATAATGTTGAACCCAAAAATTGGCTCGCCTATCCCCATTCTAAGTTTTAGGTCTATAGAGTGATTAAAGGGCTTTATAGTCCTTATCATTCTTGTCCTTCATTTCAACACATCCCTTTAGAGTGAGGTAACTTAGGGAAGCCTTCCACTCTTGGCCCATTGTGACCTAGGGCCTTGAACGTGGTTGGTCCCAATCTCTTATAGAACCTTTTGAAGATCCCTTGAGACAAATCCCTAGTGTCTAACTAGCCTATTGGCTATTTAGGCCTAGTTGTAAGCGGGACAGTCAATTTTTATCCCTGAAATTTCAAAGGAACCCTAACTAAACTATTAATATGTGCTAGAAGTCCATAAAGGGTATCTAAATATGTTTTTACATTTTGGATATTAGCTCTTCTCTTGAGGTTATAGTCAAAAATCCAGTTTGGAGGGCTACAAGGGTTATAACCAATTTGTGAAGGGTTTAGTAGGTTGAGAGTCTAAGTTTCTTGAGAGTCATTGTTGGTCTGCACATGTTTCCACTTTTTTTGAGGTGCTTCAAGTGTTGAGTAGAGGGTCTTGAGGCATTGATGTCTTATTTGGGTTTTGTGATCTTTAAGGGGCATGTTCCATTTTGAAAGAGTCTTGAGTTTGGAAGGCTGCCTACTAGGATGGAGTCTAAGTTATTTCCCTAATATGTTAAAACCATTATGTTTACCCTTTCTCTACATCACCTTTTCCTAATCCTATCTTTCCTATTTCCCCCCATTTACCTACACAAAGTGGAAAGGAATATGAACTTGTGAACAAGTAAAGAAAACTTCTGCTAAGACATCATTATGGGACCTTATTCAAGCATCCCCTCACTACCATAACATGATTCAAAGTGTTTTACAATAAGTTCCTATCCATTCTAATGTGTGCTTGAATGAAATAGCAACCATTATTCAAGGAATAAATGTTGACATTGTTTTCAACCAAAGTGAACTCCCTCTTTGCAAGTGCAGAAACAAAATGATGCTTTCATAATAATATCTTGATATAAAAAGATAGGCATAAAGTGAACTCTCTTTAATAATGGATTTTATCTTAATGTTTGTAGTATAAACCTTTTTGACATGCTTGGTGTGGATAAATAAAAAAATCAATCTAACTCTTTGTCTATCAAGGGATTTGAAAACGTGGGAAAACAACTACTTGGAGTGATAACTTTTCCTATTATAGCTAGAAATGACACATTACAAACATCGATCCATGTTATGCCTCATGATATTTCATATAATCTCCTTTTATATAGACCATATATTCATATAATGAATGGGGTGGGTATGTGAATGATCATCATGGAAAAAATAGGCCCTTAAGTGGAAAATATTTAGAAAAATCAAAGTTATGAAACTTGACATAAAAATTTGAATAATTTATCTATATTATTTCAAAAATATGTAAGAATAGAATCTATAGAAAATTAAATGTAGTTTCTCAACTACTAGATTTTTTTTTTTTAAATCTATTTGGTGAAAATTTGAAATTTCAATGCACTTAGTTCTTAAATTTCAGGGAAAAAATAAGTAGGTGTCTGTCTGACCACCCTAACGACAATAAAATGATAATAATTTTTTTAAGATCTTAAAAATAAGTAGAGGAATCATGTCTCAATGTGATGCATTTTTTTTTTGTAATTTTTTCCAAATAAATAATTAATTATAATTTTTTTATTACAAATTTGAAAAAATATAAAAAAAATTATGTCTAACCACCTTAACTTGGTCAAAACTTCATGAAATTCATTTTTTTTTTAATTATAGTATGTGAAGAATACAATGTGACACATGTTTCAAACTCAAAAAATGTGATACCATTTGAAAGTTATAGATGTTTTTCAATCACCCTATGAATCAGGACTTTAGTCATAATTGAAATAGAAAATGAATAATAATTATTTATTAAATTCAAATTAAAGCATAATTTATATTTGAGGAAAGCTAAGAATTTCTTTTAAAAACCCTATTCGTTTCATCAATTTTGGGTGAAAAAAAGTTGTTAGCCACATACCCTACACATACCTATCATATTGCCACTTTTTGGTCCATCATGATCCCACACATACCCAGGTGCCTTCTACACTTCATCATAAAATGAAGTATGTTTACAACAACAAAGTGTACACACTTGAAACTGATTTTGAACCCTATATTGTCTTACAACTTGATAAAAAAAAGAGAACCCCTTGAAAACATTAACACAAACTACACAAGTAGAACCTGTACAATAGAAAGACAAAGAAAAGCACATTGAATAAGTCACAAAGCTATTAGAAGATGATTGGGGTTTGTTATATTTTACACCAATGTTCATGAGAGAATACAAGATCATAAAAAATATTTTGAAAAGGGGAATTAAAAAGTGGTAATATCAACACAAAATTCAGAAGACCCTTTGAAAGCATCCACCTCAACCACTTTAGAAAAAAAGACAACAAATTACACAAAAAATTTAATGAACTTAATTATGAGCAAGCACCTAATTCAAAAGAGATGAAGAATCTTCATGGAAACATTTATGAAATGATGAAACAACATGGTTATAGTGAGAAAGGATGTTGTACTAGAGAACAAGGTATCCATGTCCCTATAGATCCTCACACACAACAAATGATTAATGGTCTCTTTTGATGTCCTTTAATAGAAATAAACAAGCCTTCACTCAATATCAACACTATTATGAAATATTCTCCTAAGCTGACTTTAATAGTAGTGCATCCTAAACTAGTAGAGATTAGTGCTCTTGATTAGTATCCTTTGAAAGACATGAAACAAACAAATAAATCTTTGATTAACATCAACTTCATCACACAGAACATGTACACTTCAAATTCGATAGGTTTTACACCATCCTATAAGGGAGAGAACAAAATATCACAATCTAAAGAGTCTTGTGTAAGTATGATACCTTGTACTAAGCTAGAGATATTTTTGTCCCAAACTAAAGGAACATCTTCTACCTTTGATCAAGAAAATATCTTGTTGAGACTCATTCAAGATTGTTTGATATCCCTCCCTCTAATAACATGAAAGAAATTTTACTACAAGAATTCATTTTGTGCATATCATAGAGTTCATGGTCATGCTACAAATGAATGCAAGGCTTCAAGTAATCTAATTCAACATCTTATGGATTGTAGTTCTCTTCATTGTGTTGAAGCACTAAGTTCCTTTAATTGATACTTATTTTGATGAAATTCAACTCACCCTTGTCCTACACTAAGTTGGGGAAAGGGAATTAGATAGCCTTGTCCTCATATGTCAATTGTCATTATCTCTTCTAGCTAGTTGATCGCCTTTCATGTACATATAAGACCAAGCTTGGAATGTGGATGACATGTCTTAAGTTAGCTTGCAAGTGGCATACTTATTCATGATGAAGCTTATTGGAAATGTATGACTTGATATAGGGATTTTTGAGTAAGCTCTCATGTATTCTTCTACTTTAAATCAAATATTGCTCATAGTAATGGTTTTAGCAACCACTTTAAAGTGGGATCATACATCAACACTCATGTTTCATTATATAATTTTATTTCTTCTTGTGATGCATCCTTTTATTATTGATGTCATTGGGCTTTATTTCCTTTGAGAGCATGATATTTATTTGACTTGTCCTCTCTTGGAGAAATTAGGCATTATGTTCCCTATCAAGATACCTTACATGAACTAAGAAAAATGTCTTTGAATGTACCTTACACTATTTCACAAGGCCACCTTTCATAACACACTTTTCTTGTTTATAGAGCCATCTTGTTTTTTTATGAGCTCCAAGAAAACAAATTTTTGCATGTCTTATGAAGCTCGAAGATCATATTTTTGTGGTACCTTATCAAAGTTATCAAGAGGTATAACTTTGGTATGGTTCTAATGGGAAGCTAAACGAGGGAATGACTTTCCCTTAGCAACTAGCGTGTGCATGTGAGCACATAATGGCCATGAGTTTATGTGTCTCACCCTCTTAGATTACCCACCCAACAAACAGCTTGAAGTTTTTTTTCCTTAGAGTGAGCATGCATTTTTGGACAAGCAACCTAGATCTGATCCACATCATGTTGGAAAAATGGCCGAAGCTTGATCAACCTTTTTATTTTTTCTTAGTTTTGTTCTTCTTTCTTCTAGTTATTGGTAGTTTATGTTTTTGTATCTTGATGATGCATATAATCCACCTTGTGTGTGTCTTTTTGTGCTTATGTCAGTTTGACTTAGGATCTTGGATCCTAGGGGATTGACCATCTCTTCGATCTCTGTTATCCTAGACCATCTACATTAGTGCTCTTAGACCCCTCTTGAATCTATACTTTAGTGTGAGTTTGAAGCAAGTTCATCCTCTCACTAAAGTGGGGGCTAGATGTAATGATGGAAAAGTGATACACCATTTTCTTGTTTTGCCTTGATTTAGTTTTGTGATGAGTTTTACACATCCAGATTAGGTTTTGGGCCCTTCTAAGCTAAATAAACCTAACTTTTCCCTAATTTAATGTTGTAAAGAGTATTTATTAATTTTGTCACATTAAATTTAGGAGGCTTGTAAACTAAGTAAACCTAATCTAGTGTTTTAATGTGTTCTACACATTCACATTGGATTTAGGGTTCTTTTTAGCTAAATAGACCTATTTTTTCCTTAATTTAGTGTTGTAAAGCATATTTATTTACACTTTCTCATTGTATTTTGGTCCCTATTACATTTATGACCTTTATATCATCATTAATAGGCCCCTATGACCCTATATCATGCATCTGAAGGAATATTTTAATCAAAAAATGATAAAATAACAAATAAACTTAATTTACACATTTCTTGATTATTTAGCAAGAAAAATAGCCCTTGTGGGACCCATTCATCACTTTGGGTGAATGAGTCTCATCCAGGTGGGACCCATTCACCACAGATGGTGAATGAGTCCAATTTGGCCTATTTTCAAGGTTTTGAGTGGGAAAAATTGGGTTGTAAGTTCAAATTTTATGTATTTCGGCCTTTGGGATGTCATAAAAGGGATATTAGATGGATTTCCTATAAAAATGAGCTTCCAAAAAATTATTTCATAAGGTCTACATGTTATCAAGTGAATAATTCAAGAGTTAAGTATTCCAAGACTTCACAAGAGCATTAAGAGAGCATTCAGGATATTTTCAAGGCATTCAAGGGTAGATTTCTTCATCAATTTTTGCAGCAATTCAAGATCCATAATCAAGCTAAGAATATCAAGCATAAAGCATGTTGTTGAGCTAGTTTTGTGATGTAGCATTAAAGATCCAAGATCAAGCATTGTTCTACTCATATTGTCAATATCAAGATCTACATCCTTCATGGTGGTTTCATGTTGAGTCTAGATTTACAAGACATCATTTACAAGGCACCATTCAAGGTATTATTGTCCATGATTCATTTTCTTTGTTTCATGTTTCATGCCTTCATTTCATTGCCTCATTATTTTGTTTAATTACCTACAAGGGGTTTGACCAAGGAAAACACCTATTCCCTAACAATCAACAATGTTTCTCCTCTTTACATGTGTGATTGTAGATCTAGGTTTCTTGTAGCTTGAAAGATCATTGAAGATTAGTTTACAAGATTGTTGAAGTTTTCTCCCCATTTGCAAGGTCATAATAATCACTAAAAGGTCATCTATAGTCTTGAAATCAGAGTTTCATATCTTGAAACCTAGAGAAGCAAATTGAGTAGACTAAGAAGAACAGATTTAGACTTTGAATTCATGAAAAAGAGAAATGGGATTGATTCACCACAAGTGATGAAGGAGTACCATTGTAGGTTTTTTTTAATTTTTTTTGAAAATTCAAATGCCCGTTTGTCTGAAACCTGCTCCTATGCAAAAATCTAGAACTAGGACTTATTCACCCAAAATGGAGAATGAGTCCCACTAGGTCAAAATTTTTATTTCCTAAATTTTAGAGATCCTTCTAGCTAGCCTCAGATTCCCATGTGAACACATTTCATTTCACAAGATTTTAATTCTATTTTATATTCATTTCTAAGTCATTTAATTCAAGTTTGCATCATATTAGGGTTTTACATTTCATCTTGCATTTTAGTGTCTTTTCCATTTTCAAAATTGGTGGTGAACCCCTTGTTAGTTTGTATTTGGACCCTAGGATAGCCCTATTGCAATATATATCTCTTTTACATTGATATCCCTAAGGTTACCCATGAATGAAATTGAAAAAGTGGGTGTGCCCTACATCCTAAAACCATATGATCGCACCTTTACAACTTTTCATCATTTCAAAATGAAAAAGAGGAAGACTATGGGGTTTATTTTGGGAAAATCTCTAAGAGTTTCAATCCTTGTGAGGAGAGAAATAATTTAAATCTATGTAGTTTATGAGAGGAAGAGTATGATGAAGGGTTTAAGGGAAACCAAAGCAGAAGTGGAAAAGAGAAGAGAAGAGGAAAAGGTCTATAAGGATGAGTCTCACTAAATTTTTGACTAATATTTATGTGTAGATGAATAGTGCAATTGAGAATGTAGATGAAGAGGTGTTAGTAGTGAATGAGAGTAGAGGAGTAATGCAAAATATGAGGGTATATTAAATATTTTAGCAATAGAGAAGGATCAAGTGAAGAAAAAAGTAATGGTTAATCCTTTTATTTTTATTGATCTTGATGTCAAGTTGAAGGGAACATAATCTATTGAGAGGGAGTCATAATCAAAAGATTGGATCTATTTAAAACTCTTTAACTCAACATATATCCAAACATTGAACATGAATCAAAATCACAAAGGAATGTTCACATTCACACAATGAAAACTAGCTATACATTGAAACTTGTAATGGGAAAATCCATAGTGAGAAGAGTTACTTGAAGCTACTATCCAAATCCAAACTCACAAAATAATTAATAAGTTACAACCATGTAGTAGGAACAAAACTAATAGAGACAAAAACTCCCTATTTTGTTTGTAGGCACCCACATACTAGAGACACTAGTCCCAATACAAAGATCTTAGGACCAAATTAATGAGTTCTATTGTGCATATTTTGCACACACACCTAGTCAAAGGCAGGGACCCCCTCTTTTTTCTCCCGATGAGTCCTTCTTGATCCTGACTAGTTGTTTTTCCCTTGTCTCACTTTGTGCACCTCTATTTCTTATCCCAAGTCGATCACAAGCCATAAAACAATTAATTTTCTATTGACTAAGTTTTCCTACCTGAATTTCACTAAGCCATTTTCTAGTGTGGGCTGGACCTTGCAGGTTTCCCCTTATTCATCACCCCCACATTCTTTGACCTTTGCAAACCCACATCTGTGGGTTTTCTTTTGCCAATTCATTTTTGCACCCTATTGTTTTCCTATAGCTAAGTTCCTTCATCTACCCAAGGTATGGACACCATACCTATCTTTACTTCCACATATGTCAACCTTCGTAGACCCACAATTTTAGGTTCCTTCGTGCAGATCTCCATTCCTGCCTCACAACTTTCATAGTGGCCAATCCCTGATGTGTACCCACTTGGCAGGATCCACACTTGGTCTCGCCATCCCATCACCTTGCAAATGAATTAATCATGGAACCCCACCCTCTTTCATCATTAGCCCACATTGAACGATCCTACATTTCCCCTACAGTGAAGAAAGGTTAAAGACATTGGAAAATTTATTCAAGATAAACTTAGAATTTTTGAGCAACGATTGAAGAATCTACAGGCTAAAGAAGTTGAGTAAGAGCTCAAGACAACTTGAAGTTATGCCTTCTACAACAATAGGAACTTTCCCTTTCAACATTTCAAGTGATGATATTTAAAAGGTTGTCGATGGTTGTCATTCATGTGGGACCTACATTGTATCTCCTTTTCCTTCATCGTTCTCTTTGTGACAACCCTCGAGCAGTGTCTCGGGGTTATACCATAATAGTGGTTTACAATTTTTGGCCAAATTGGACACTGAAATAATTTTTTTAACTAAATCTTCACTTTTAGGAACCTATATCAGCTAAACCATAAGGAATTTGAAGATGATGAAAACTAGAGTTTCATGAAATTTTGTCTCTATATTCTAAATATACTTTTTTCAATTTTTTTGGAATCATATTGCTCTTCTTTTTCCATCTCCCTGAAAAACTAGTTTTTTTTCAAAAAACAACATTTTTAAAGAGTGACACTCACCGTATAATGCATAACTTTTTTTCCATGAAGGATAAAATTATAATTCTTTCAAATTTAGATTTGTAACTCTGATATCTAGTGCTTCCACTTGGTTAGATAGTTTTTAATTGAATATTTTTTTTTAATCAAGTTTTGAATTCAAACCAATTATAATTCAGACATAGCATGACCATATAACGCATAACTTTTTTTGTATGTATTGAAATTCAATTATTTTCTCTGTTGGATCAAGGACATCAATAACTGGTGCACTTATTTTAAAAAAAAAAAAATTATAATCTCCTATTTTTCTACATGTGCAGAACATATATCTTGATTTTTGGTGAAAAACCTACATTCACGAGAAATAAAAAATAAATATAATAATTAAATTCAATTTATTTAAAATTATACTTTTTGGGAAGCTTATAATAAGTACTACATACTTACAAAAAGTAAATTTTAAATGAATTCATTTGATCCCCCGAAAGGTAAATCAAAAGTGGTTTTTTATCAGCATTTTGATAGGTGTAAAGGAGACTTCATTATAGGTATGGTTTAAAACTAGTGAGGCTCTATCCAAGGGGGTTTGATTTAAGGTAGTTTGATCAAACCATCTTCAATTGGAATTCTTTAAATGGAACCTTTTAAGGATTAAAACAATATATTTTCTAAAAATATGTGATTTCATCAAAAATTACATCCTCCCAAAAATTGTAAACCAGCTTTGTGGGATCACCCCCCGCATTCTCTAGCCCACATCAAACACTATCTATGCAGACCCTACTACCCGTATGGGCATTCCATTGAGCATAATGACCTAGTCCTTCAATAGGCCTTAGCCCACACCTTTTTCATTTTGGCACCCTATCACATCATGGCTCTCGCACCATGTTATTTAATGTAACAATCATGATTTCAAGGGTAGCACCAAAATGCAGTCACCATCATCATTCATTAAGTTCAAGATCATGCATTAATCCCAAGAAGAAAGATGTGAGAATTATAGCACTTCCATTATGAAGAGGATGGAGTAATGTTGATATTTATGATAATATGTCTAACTTCTATGACTATGTGAATGAAAATACATCGATGATCGAAGGTTTCCATAACTTAGATCCTTTTGTGTTAATTAAATTGATACACTCTTAATATGCCATCTCGGGTTGGCGGATCATATTATCTTGAGAATAAAATTTCTCTCATGAAAGTTGACTTGCAGATGCAAATTTTCCCCATTTCCTCATCCTTCATGGGTTCTATTTACAGGCTCACTATTACTGACGACCGTTTTTGAATGACTTTTTTGTGACCACAACCCACACTCACCCTTCTACTCACTTTTTCCTCTAAGGGGTCCATGGCCTTCATGGATGTTCCTTTTGTAGGAACTTCTCTCATTAGCTCTTGCATGTTCCTTCACCACCACATTGTCACATGTATTATATTCCATGTTGTTAAAGCAACACCTTTATAGATATACAATTATCATTGATGCTAAGTCCCTCAACAATGCTTTTAGAATTTACCAAACTAAGGTGTTATGGGACTAAGAACGGCCACCCCTATTATGGTCAAGCAAGAGATATGCTCTATTGATGAGAGAGCCTATAGTAAGAACGAGTAGAATGATAAAAATCAATGAAATTTTTGTCGAGGGTATAGCTACTCTATTATGCACATCTGCCCCACCAAAACAAATGCATCCAATCTCCAAAGATTATTAAAGTTGGTATTGGAAGAATAGTGGTGGATTAAGATTAAATAGCAGTGTTGGCAGGCCCTTTTAACAAGTCATTCTTTTTAAATCACTAGCCATTGATTAGATGCATCACCTTTTACAATATTATATTTGTTCTCATGAGAGATTTGTAGAGGAGTTCCTGGTTTGAGGTATGCGCAAATGATTGACACTATAAGCAGAGTATGAAACACTCATAGATTGGTGAAGTATATTTTGTAGGGAACATAACATAGGCTTCCCTTAGCCCACTATCATTGATCATGATGACTATTTCATCTCATCTCCATGCACTCCATTGCCTACGACTTCCTCTCATGTGGGTCATGCATCCTATGGTGTCATCTCTACCTCCATCATTGTTCATATCCTATCCATCTCATCTTGCTATCAATCACTACCCACGGTGGGCACCTTTGCATGATCTACAACTTCATTCAATGGAGAAACTACCTAAGAGATGATGAGGTAACTTAGAACAAGCAATGAAATCATGAACAAAAGTGAAGGATATTGAATCTAAATCTAATAAGTGAAGGACAAGAAGCAATGCTTATCTAGCTCAATCACTAGTGTATTCATTGCTTGGGACATCTTCCACAAGTGTTGTTTGTGACCCCTCTACACAAAGAAGGATGTCGAACATAAGGCATATTGCGATAACTTACAACACACGGAAGGCGGAAAGCAAGTAAAAGGAGTGAACCATGCCCTCTCACAAGAATATAATCATATTCTTGATCAATTGCATGTTGAAAGTCATCCATAGAATTACTCTAAATTTATCACAAGTATCTCATAGGCATCTAGTCTAGAGAGACTAGTTCTATCAATGGTTTAGTGTAAGACACCGAAAAGAAGACAAGTATAGATCTAGACCCACAAATTTGAATTTATAATTTGTATATTTTTGTAGGTGGAATGATTCGCCATTAGTGGCGAATGAGTCCCACTGCCAAGCTAGAAAAAGTGATTTATGAGGATTTCAATTCCTGGCATCCTGAAACCTATTTCAACAGAATTTACCAGAACTTGGACTAATTTTCCATCTATGGAAAATGAGTCCCAATGGTCATTAACATGTGATTTATGAACCATTCTAAAACCTACCAACATGATCATTCTACCTCTAGGTATACTCCATTCAGTCTCATTGGGTACGTGCAAGATCATCATGGAAAAAATAGGCCCTTAAGTGGCAAAAAATTAGAAAAATTAGATTTAGGAAACTTGATGTAAAAATTTGAACAAGTTATATGTATTATTTCAAAAATATGTAAGAATAGAATATATGTAAAATTGAATGTAGTTACTAAACAACTAGGTTTATTTAAGAAACAAACTCTATTTGGTGAAAATTTGAAATTTCACTGCAGTAGCACTTAAATTTTAGGAAAAAAATAAGTAGGTGTCTGTCTGACCACCCTAACCACAATAAAATGATAATATTATTTAATAATATTTTAGATATAAGTAGAGGACTCATGTCCCAATGTGATGCACATTTTTTAAAAAAAAAATTCAAGTAAATAATTAATTATGAATTTTTTATTTCAATTTTAAAAAAATATAAAAACTTGTATGTCTGAGCAACTAAACTTGGTCAAAATTTCATGAAATTCTTTTTTTTAAAATCCTATAGTATGCAAAGCATAAAATGTGATGCATGTTTTAGATTCAAAAAATTTGATACCATTTGAAACCTATAAATGTTTTTCAATCAACCTATCAATCAAGACTTTAGTTGTAATTATTCAAATAGAAAATGAATAATAATTATTTATTAAATTCAAAGTAAAGCATAATTTATGTTGTTGGAAAGTTGAGAATATCCTTTAAAACCCTTTTCATTTTGTAAGAGAGGGGGAACACTACGTGCAAAACTGCATGTCACAAAGGGTCAAGACACAAGAGGCTACCATAACTTACCTCAGTTAAGTGCAATATTTAGGGTTATGAGGGTGAGAATGATGAGGATTATGAGGTCCTACAATCATTCTTACAATCTTGAGTTTCAAGGCGGGGCTAGGAAAGTTAATTTTTAGGTTCAAATCTATGCCTCAGGGAGCTCTCTACCTGAGGATGTCAATGCAGACTCTAGAAGACATCATAGCACATTGGCATCTTGAAAGTTTGTTTTAGTCTGTATGGTCAGACAACAACAAAGACAAGGTCAAACTAACCAAAATGACTAATAGCCTAGTTACTCAACTAAAAGGAATTAATGTAAGAAGTAAATAAACAATATATTCTCTAATATTATAAATTAGAAAAGCGAATGTAAGGAGAGTAAGAAGGATCTCACCAAGGAATTTGTTCGCTAATTGATCTTTCTCACAACATGTACACCTACACGCAACAAGAAGGAAAATTGTTGGGTGGATGTATAGGGTACTACCTTATTCAAACCCCCATTTAGGTGTTTCTACCTCAACAAACAACCAAGAAATTTAGATAAAGAAGCAATAAAGTGAAGAGAATACAAGCACTACAAAGTAGTACTATGTTACTCAACCAAAAGATAGAGGAGAGGAAAGGGAAGCTTACCACCTCCACCAAGAGCACTCAAGGCTACTTTGGGGAGAAATGAGAGGAACTCAAGCCTTTATTGCAATAGTGTGGTTCCAAATGTGCTCTACCGAGTTGACGGAGTATGGCTATGGATGTAATGAAATGCTTGAAATGCTTGGAAGTGAGTGAAAATGAGCTTGTGAAGTGATGTGAGGATGGAATTATGGAAGCTTGATTAGTTGAAGAGTTGAAATACAAGTTGAAGGACTGAATATGAAGGAGGGAAGAAAATGGCCATATTCAGGTTGGTTGGCCAAAGGAGAAATTACAACTTCACTGAAAATGAGAAGAGTAACGCCTCTACTGGCTCAGCCACAAGAATTTACCAATGACATAAGCACATTGCACAAATTTCTACATGTTGTGTGAGTGTCCTCGATAGAAACGCCTCTGCCAAAACAAAAAATAGGTGCCACATGGATTGTCAACAAGAGGCTTAAGTGAAATTAAGCCTCCGACTTTGGTTTTCTAAGGCAAATAAAGGAAAAAAGGGGAATTGCACATAGGGTGAAAATTCACTCTTATAGAATTTTCCCCCACTCTAGTAAGCACAAGTACTAATTAGTGCTTAGTAAAGTAGATCAAGAAGAGAGCAAGGTCAGAAAAGTATTCTTCAACTACTAAGGAATTAATACTTAGTCTAGCGTACTCAAAGGTGTAGGAAAAGTAAAGGACTCCATAGTTGCTCAAAACTATGAAGTTGGAACAAGAAAGCATCTTACATTCCCACAAACCTACAAGGAGGCAACCCCCAAGATCTGTCACATGAAAGAAGCCCCAAGGAAGTGGACTCCATAGAGTTAGGAAGTGGTGATACATCTACCCACATATACAACATGTCAAAAGTCATGACATGTCTACCCACAAATAGAGCATTTCAAAAGTGGTGACATGTTTATCCATAGATTAAACTTGTCAAAAGCGGTGACACATCTACCCATAGATAGAACATGTCAAAAGCGGCGACATTTCTACCCACAGATAGAATATGTAAAAATCGATGACACGTCTACCTATGGATAGAACATGTCAAAAGTAGTGAATCATCTACATGTAGATAGAACCTGTCAAAAGTGTCAACACATCTATCCATAGATAGAGCATGTCAAAAGTGGTGACACATCTACCCATAAATAGAACATGTCAAAGGCAGCCAATCACGTAGACCATAAAACTTTCGAAGGGGTCCCTCGAGAACCCTTCAAAAGGAGAGGGGTCCACTCAAGGGACGTGCTATTTGAAAAGTAAGGTATAGGAAGGATGGCCCCAAGCTAGAAACAAAAGTGGTGAATGGAACGAGCCTAGTTGAGCTACCCCCAAGCTAGGTGTGAAATAATCCATTGAAAATAAAGGCTTCAAAAGAAGGGTCCCTCGGGAACCCGCCATGAGGAGGAAGGGGGTACACTCAAGGGACACATAATTCAAAAGAAGTTGTTCTTCTTAGAGTGATTCATCATCAGGGAATCCTTTTGAAAGGAATTCACTTCATCAAGGAATTCAAAAGGAAGGACATACCCCCACATGAGGGGAATTTAGAGCTATTCCCACTTTGGAGGAAGGTCTTCAAGTCCTTTCTTTACAAACCTGTGATGAAGGAAACATATCCCATTAGGGTTCCAAGTTGAGAATGTGATTCTAAGGTAAATTTTGTTAAGGCTTTTGAGAAAAGATTCATTGGAAATGAATTCATTTTCTAAAAATTGAAGTGTTAAAGAGGAGGGTTTTCACACATAGGAGGGACAACTCAAGCAAAGAAGAGAGAAAGATAAAGGGAAAGCAAAAGAGAAAAAAAATAAAAACAAAGGGAATAGGGGGATCTAGTTTAGTAAGGTCAGATCTGTCTGAGCTCATATAATAATAGGTAACCACAATGCAAGATGAAATATCATCAATCCCCAACTAGATCAGGAAGAATGCATAGAAAACAAAGTAAAAATTAAAAATTGGGTCAACATAGAAGGGAAGCCTAAGTGCCCCCAATGCTTTGCATCATCCCTAATTTATCAAAAATCAAGCACAAACATAGAAGAATGATAATACAACTAGAAGAAGGTTCATGACACAACAATCACACCTATATCCAAGCACCAATAGGGGTGATGAGGGTCATATAGGAACACATAGCATGGGTACATGGGAACACCTCAAAAAACACACACACACACGATCAAGAAAAGGGACATCCTCCTAACACTGATCATCCAAGAGGTCGTCCACTTCCCAATCTAGATCCTCATAAGGGGAAGGAGGGCAAGCCTATGAGGTTGGAATGTTAAGAGGAGGATCATTCGACCCTCCCTCAACAAGGGCTAAGGAAGAGGGACCCTCAATGTCCTCTCCACTAAGCTCCTGTGGAGTCAAGGCCAACAATTTTGTGAAGATCATTGATAGGGCCAAGACTTCATCCACATAATTAAGCATGCATCTGATAGGAGCACCGTGCCTATTATTAGAGGATGAGGCAAGTTGTGCCTGAGGTTCACCACTAATTTTGCTAAATGATTCCAAAGTGGTGACAAACTCAGGTGAAGCTAGGACTACTTCCATCATAAGGACAAAAAAATAATCACAAGACCACCTTGCAAAGAAGGTGGAATCCTATTACGTCCTTCATTGATAGAAGGACCAACCTCCACCTCTTTCTTCATTGGAGGAGATGAACTCCCCATAGACTAAGCTAGGGGTGTAGAGGAAGAGGAGGAAATAACTGCAATGGATATGATCAAAGTGTTTACCATATCCATGGGCTTTGGGAATGGTTGAATATCCAAAACAGACATCAACAAAGGAAGCTCCACTAAAGGAGCAATAAACAACTGTACCTATTTAGGGTTAGGTGTATTCATGTTTGCAATAAAAGTTGGGAGTGGATAATATTGAAAATAAATAGAAGGGAGGGAGGAATAAGATGTCTAAAACAAGAGAGGTCTTTCCTTCCTCCTTTTTTTGTGATGCGGCCTACTCGGCCAAGAGAGCCTTTCACCGGTGCTTACGTTTATGTACAAGGTAGTTTCTATGGCTCTTGGAATTAGAATTCAAAGCTTGAAAAGGGACATGAGGTTCCTGCTCAACCATAGGAACATCCACTACAACTGTTTCAGGTAGAGGAACAAGTCCCTATATGGGAGAAGGGGGAGCAACACTAACTCATTTGACTGCAAAATATGATGAAACATTCTGAAAAAAATATGTATAATTAGATGTATCATCGGGCACCTATGTATTTAATGTGAAAATCTTAGTTTTTTAAAAAAATTATGCCCGACATTCATTGAAATTTTTATGCTCCATGATTTTCATTGCTATTTTGACATACACTTAAAGTCAACCATCCCCTTCCATCAATTTATGGGCTGACATATGGTTAGCCTCCTTAATTTTTGGGACAATGGGTATGGGTTAGCATTCGTTGGGGTTCCAATGAATTTTTTTTAATAAATAAAAGTGAGTTTGACAATTTATCTATACTTGCAACAATGTTTTTCTATACTTGTGAATTTCCTATACTTGAAAATTTTCTATACTTGTGACAGTTTGTGGAGGTTATATGTTGAATTTTTTTGGTGCAAAATATCAGAATTATTAGATTTTATTACCTATCTATGATTAAAAATTATTTGAGTGTGAGTTTTATATTTTTTGAAGATCTAAATATTCAAGCTTGGTAAAGAAAAATAATGTGAAATAATATTAGTGCTGAACAAAATGAAGAGACACTTGCTAGATTGTGGGCTAGATTGAAAAGAAAGGGTGATGGGAAATTTTATTGTCCTTGCAATAATTGTAAGGGCTTAAAGACAAGAAGACTTTTAATCACAACAATTGAGAAACATTGTAGGAAGCATGGTCATGTTGAAGGGGGACATGATTATCGTCCATTGGTACATTGTTCATTATATGTCTTTATATTGATTGAATTTGTATATATTATATCATTTTAACATTTTTTATATATATTAAAAATCACTTGATCATGATCATGGTTTATTTTTGTGGATCATTATTATAAAGGTGGGGTGCCCTAGGGAACATGATATGGATTATCACAACCTAGAAATTTGGTTTTGCAATCAAAGAAACATGGAGCTATGAATAACAAAAATGAAGTTAATGATCCTATGGAAGAAGATGATCATGCACCAGAAAATATAGTTGAAGATGGTGGTACCAATACATTGATCCACGACACATTTAGTGGCATAGTTGATCATGATGATCAAGATGACATTGATGATGTTCATGATTTACCTGTACTTGAGAAAGCATACGAGCCCCTTTATGAAGGCTCCCAAACAACTCTTCTCTCTGTTATATTGTTGTTGGTGAATTTGAAGGTTATGAATGGTTTATCCAACATAGAAATCTCATGAATGTTAAGGCATGTCATATATGTCATCTTTTTTATCTATTTTTGTTGTTTGTTCATCACTAGTAAATAAAGGATAAAATATGTACCATTAATATTATTTATATTAACAATTTTTATTTTTTTTGTAGATTGATAGGTGAATTTTTGTTACCACCATCAAATGTTTTACCTCACTCATACCAAGATTTATCTACCATTATTAAAGATATTGGAATGGAGTATCAAGCAATAGATGCATGTCCCAATGATCATATTATATATCATAAACAACATGAATTTCCAACAGAATGCCCAGAATGTCATATCAGTAGATATGGAATAGATAAACTAACCAAAAAGGTGTCTCACAAGGCTCTTTGTTATATTCCCATTATTCCATGTATGCAACAATTATTTAGGTGTGAAATATCAGCGCAATTTATGGATTACCATGCATGGAATAGAAGTGGAGATGATATTCTTTGAATACCTATGAATGGTTTTTCATTTAGGGACATGGAGTAAAAATGGTACCACTTTAAAGAATAACCTCATAATCTTAGGCTTTCATTGGCAATGGATGGTTTCAATCCATTTGGAGAGCTAAGATCTATTTACTCTGTGTGGCCTATTTTTGTTATCAATAATAACATTCCTCCATGGTTGTCAATAAAGAGGGAGCACATAATGTTGGAAATGGTTGTTCTAGGTATTTG